>JAOWCC010000577.1:69083604-69504865 GCA_030867875.1 Actinernus sp. WN-2022 | reverse complement strand
TGAGAGTCTTTTATCTGTTCTTCATTGGCTCTGTATGCAGATTCAGCGAAATACTGTAAAAACCCTTATAATTTAACAACAACAGAGCTTGGGTTTCCTGTGGTTTTTATGTTTTATCGAGAAAATATTAACTGCATGCCAATCACTTTCAAACTCCCTTTACTTTTCTAATACCGTTGGCTGGTTTACTATAGTTTCAATTAATATTTAAATCAAAGAAAAATATAGTTTCGATAAATTTTTTCTCGCGTTCACTCGTGTTCACTCGTGTTCACTCGTGTTCACTCGTGTTCACTCGTGTTCACTCGTGTTCACTCGTGTTCACTCGTGTTCACTCGTGTTCACTCGTGTTCACTCGTGTTCACTCGTGTTCACTCGTGTTCACTCGTGTTCACTCGTGTTCACTCGTGTTCACTCGTGTTCACTCGTGTTCACTCGTGTTCACTCGTGTTTACTCGTGTTCACTCGTGTGTAGTTTTAGTCAAGATCCACATTAGTTTGTGCGGGGGTGTGGAACAGCGAGTTTATCAGATATATCCCCAAGGGCATAATTTGTAAGTTCAGTCGTGGGAATGAACTTCGAACAGAGATATTCAGGAGCTACAATCACTGACATAATGTTGGAACACTGTAGGGTTATGTTTTTCCTCCCTCAATGTTGCAGTTAGAGCCGGTCGCGAGTGAGCCATGAAACTTTTGAGAACCGTTTTGGACTCAACATTGGGCCGGGGAAAGGGGTCAGTGTTCCAACGAATATTGGCTGAGATTGTAGATACGTTTCATTACATGATGTTGTGGACAATTTGTTATGATACGAACATTGACATTGTTTGTTATATTAGTTGATTAAATACTTGATTAGTGACGTGATTTCTTAATGATAACGTAGCTCCAAGTTACTAATATATGTAAGGAACGGATTACGGCGTCCACGCCAGATCACGAGATTAGTCAAGCGAGATAATAAGTACAGTCAAAGAAAAGCCGTAAAACGTCGCAACCACCGGAGATCACCCTTCAGGTACACAAACTTGATTTTTAATATATCATAGAACGCTCTAGTATTGTAATTGCATTTAGTGAGTCAGTAAGAGGCCTATTTAGCGAGTTTCGAATGTAAGCCTTGTAATTTCACAAATATGATTGGAATGCCAATCAAATTATGATAAGTAGTGTAATGTTATGACCGAATTTCAGAACTTATTTCAAATAAATTAAAAGAAAATCTCCGTGGCTGGTTCGCCCAAAGTCTCTCCCGAAGTGTCCGCACCACATGATAGTCAGTGGTATACCGGTTGATAGAAAAATCGAAAAATGATATCACACTGCCTCCAGTGGCGAGATCATTCATTATATCAACACGTGAGGGATATCACTTCACAGACCAAAACTTGTTTTGTTTAATTTGCTCTTTTTTACCTCCTAAAATGTGAGAAACAGTACTTTTAAATAGCGCCAGCCAACGTAATTTTGAGCAAATGTTTGAGTTTCACTTCGTTTGACAGGCTTTTAAATAAATTTTGGTAGTTTTGCTGATCTTGAAAAATAATAATTATAGTTAATAATAAGTAATAGTAATAAGTAAATTGCGTGGCTGCTTGAAGATACATAATTTATCTTCTCGTGTTCGTTCGCTATCATATCAAGCTAAACACCAGGGCCCGGTTGTTCGAAGCAAGGTTAAGCGCTAACCCAGGGTTAAATCGCTAACCCTGAGTTAAACTGTACAGATTCCAATTACAGATTTAGCGCTAACCTAGGGTTAAAGTTAACCTTGCTTCGAACAACTCGGCCCTGAAGATCAATTCCGTTTCTCCACGCAGCCATGTAATATCCTCTAGAATTTCTCGTGTTCGTTCGCTATCATATCAAGCTAAACACCAGAAGATCAATTCCGTATCTCCACGCAGCCATATACTATCCTCAAGAACTTCTCGAGTCAAACACAATTTTTAACTTGTTCGCTGTACTCACTCGATAAAAATATTCTGCCACTCGAAGATAACTTTATAGATTTGCGCCATCATGTAATCATGATCCCCTATATTTTTGCATCTAGCTAATATGTTACGATTATTCTGAAAATGGTTTTCAAACTATACGTTTCAGATTGAATGGAGGGCAAACGTAAAGATTTCACCCCTAAAAAGGTTAGCTCAGAAACTAACAAACGGAAGAAGGAAGACGTCATCATAATCGATAACGATTCGGACGATGGAGAAATGACGGACGGGTAATCCGAAATCTTTTGGTCAGCGAAGACGAAGACGACCTCCCAACCGTTGAATTTATTAAAACTGAATTAATCAGCAACAAACCGGCCGGAAAGCTTGGATGATGGACGAGCAATCGACGACCTCGAACCAACTGACGAACAACGAGATTATGAACTGTATAGAGGAAACCCAAAACTTTCTTTATTACACAGACAGCGGATTGAATTGAAGCATCCATACGATCTGAATGGAGATGATACGCCGGGGGTGTTCCTGAAGAAAGAGAATGTGCGTTTTTATGCTGTCAAAACTCGAGACGATGGAAGTCTTAACATCAGTTCAGAAATCCACACAGTCAAGAATACGCACGGCAAGGTCGAGTCCAGAACATACAATGTCAGAGTGAAGGGAGAGTGGCGGGAAAAGAGTTGCGATCTCAGCAATGTATTCGCAGTGGTGAGGAGGCGAGCAGTGCATCGCAAAACAAAGAACGAATATGACTGTGCGTTCACCAGGTACCACACCTTCATCTGATGCCGCTAGCAGAGTACAGTGCCCACCACAGCGAGCTGAAGAATGTGAAGTGTTATACTTTGCAATATCCACACATTATTGTTAATTATTATATGGCAAGCCACTCAATGTCAAATCGAGTGTTTCGGTTGGCTGATGCTCGGTCGGGATTTTGCCGTACGGACCGTTACCATGATAACGGTCACAATTCGCGTATTTTGGTCTAAGCTCAGGAAATTGAAAACTAAGATCGAGCCTGGTAAAATAGATATAACTAGGCACTGGGTGATCGTAATCATCGTAATAACAGAGTTTTTAAAAGAGAGAAAGCCGGACCATCAAAAGTGTGACCTGTGAGTGTGAATGAACGAACATACTTGACCATTTGTTGGCAGAAATTATCATTGATGACGATGTACGCAAAGTCAACCAGAAAAAGACAGGAAAGAACTAGTTGGAACACAATTCCATCCAAAGGTCTATGCTACAGAGACAAGATAGATGTCCTGTTATAAGTTCTACGAAGTTTCAGAAGTCACCGTCTAGCAGAGTTGTACGGAACGTCGGAAGAACCATTTTCCCGGCCGTCAACTACCAGCGAGTTTCAAACAGCGACATCACATGAAGTCTCCACTCGGTAGAAACGAAATTAGAACATGGCTTAGTAAATAAATGTATCAGGTAATGCAGTAATTAAACACCCCAGCAGCAAAATAACTGAACAATGCGACTCAATAAATATAAACTGACCTGCTATATAACGCTGATCCTGAAAGCTGCTTCGTGGCTCTGTCGAGAGTCGGGCGGGAGCCTCGATCCGTGCAGTCCAGTGAAAGTTGTAAAACTACAAGACAACAAGTCTGCCAGCGATTATCACCAGAGCCAGAAGTCGTAGCCTGTCCATATATTCAACAAGCAACAAGTATATTCCTCTGCAGCCGGCTTTCTTTCTTCAATTATCAGTTTTAAGAAATTTGTCTTGAATGTCAGTCAGCACCGGTCCAGTTTACAAATTACAATCCCTCGCTATAAACCAGGGAAGTTCTGATTCCACAGCTAACCAATTTTGTCGATCAGGAGCAATTATCAGGGATTGTCAGTTCCAGATTTTCCATGTGTCAGTCAAAGTTGTCCAGGATACAAACAAACAGCGTAGAACTGTCATCGCCGAAGTGATCCGACAAAGATCTTGAATTTTTTCGTCGACCACATGATACTTGAGAGAAAGGTTTGTTTTTCGAGTTGATTTAGTGGAAAATATGTTCTTTTCTGATCGCTTTTTCTACAAATTCCACTTTTCATGCACTTTGGATTAGCAAAGTTTTCTAATTCTGAATTGATTTTGACATCTGACATTGTATTTCCATTCATTTTTTGCATTGATTTACGAAGAGCTGACAAATAGATTCCGGAATAAATTCTGAACGGCTTCCGCACTTTGGTATGTAAATTTATGCAAATTCGGTATCTCACGTTGTGTTACGGGGCGCGAGGCACGCGAGTCACTTATTTTCTCATTCTTTGTTTATCACAAGTGCCATATAATAAACTACTTATTAACCTCGCCCACTCGGTCTATACGGGAAAATATCAGACCTCGGTCCTGTATGTACGAACCTCGCAATCGCTCGGTCCGTACTGTCAAGACCTCGGTCTGATATTTTCCCGTAAAGACCTCGCTCTTGGGTAATAAGAAAGTAGCAACTAATTCGGGACACTAGTCTTACGATTTTACGTCCTTATCCGAGAAGACGTGAAGGTCTAACCATTTGCAGTTGTTTCACAAAGGCAGCACCTTCTACTCAGTTATTTTAAGACCCTGAGTGTTGGTCCGGCCGGGGTTTGAACCCGCGACCTCCCGCTCAAAAGACCGGAGCTTGACCACTGAGCTAACCGGGAGAAGTTATTACTCTTTCAGTACGAGCCACCCAGTTCCTATAATTGGAGAATCTCATGGTAATGCCAAGGCCGCCGACCAGGAATTTAAGAGCACGCAAACACTCACTGAAGAAGGAGTGCCAAGAGCCAGGTTGTAACTAAAGATATGAGGGCGCCGAGACTCCTAGCCGACAAACAATGAATGGGGATACTGATATCCTAGACTCGACCACTGATTCCAATATCCCACGTAATAAAAGCAAATTAGCAATTACAAGTACAAGTACAACTACGGTACGACATCGAACACAAAGGAAAAAGACGTAGTCAGCGATATCTTAATGGAGCTTTTGGACCAGGGTACAGAACAAGACCCTTTTGTTCGGGACCATAAGCAACCTTTCATAAGAGAGTTCCTCCTTCGCCATGGCAAACAACCTGGAATTGTAGCGTTCCTTGACCAAACTGTTATGGATGTGCAGCGCTTCTGCACTGACTCGTGTAGTTCTCTAATTGTTGATACGACCTTCAACACTTCAGAATACTACTTTACCCAGACTACATACCTTAATCTGAGCCTCCTGTCCAAGAATTCTGGGAAACATCCATGGTTTCTTGGACCATTGTTTGTTCACCGAAATAAGAGTCAAAAAGATTTTAATTTTTTTTGGCAAGCGGTGAAACGGGAGAACCCGACCCTGGAATTTATAAAGGTACTTGGGCCAGATGAAGATGAGGCAATGTATGGTGGAATGACTGGCACTCTTCATCTGCTGGGACTTGAGCATGTGCAAGCTCACATTGAGAAGAAACTCGAAGATTTGCATTTTCCTTCGTCACAGAGCAGGCGAATTATGGCGGACATATTTGGTGGACCACTTGAGGGAGACAGTAGCTAGTCTCTAGAGCTGTGACACCGAAGAGGAATTTGAGAGGAAAGTTGTAATTTTCAAACAACAATGGCACGAAATTGAGGTCGAGTATACGAAGAACAACCCGCCAAAGTTTGTCAGGTATTTTTACATTTTAATATGTTTATATTTGTTATATATTTTTCATATTTTTCATATTTTTCATATTTTTCATATTTTTCATATTTTTCATATTTTTCATATTTTTCATATTTTTCATATTTTTCATATTTTTCATATTTTTCATATTTTTCATATTTTTCATATTTTTCATATTTTTCATATTTTTCATATCTTATAAAAAAAGTGACGGCCACAGGTATCCCAACGAAGTCGATGAATCCTGCGAAAAGTTGCTCTCTGTCTTGGTTGCATTTGAGGAAAGAATGTTAACACGAAATGAGTTTTCTCAAGTTCTACACTTAGTTGGGCGAGCAAGCCATCGAGTTTACGGGAATCTGTTTAGGGAAAACCTGGGCGAGCAAGCCATCGAGTTTACGGGGCGGCCGAAGTCAAACGACTGAACGAGGTAAGACCAGGTATTCAAACACAGTTAGAAATGTTGTCCGTGGAAAAGGCTGTTCATTTTTTTATCTTACAACTCTATGATATTTTGTCCATGTCTGTTCTCTGTAGTTTCCTGTGTTCTTGTAGATATAAAAATCAACTGTTTCCTCGTTCAACTATCGTAGGCTCTTCAGACCAGAAACTCACTACAACCAGACATTCGAATAGCTTTTGATTATTGTTTTTATTCCGTTTTTCTGCTTCGATCGATGGTCTTTCGGCGACCATATTTGTTTTCGTCACACGAATTCATGACTCGAGTTGCCTGTGACCGTCAGTTTTTGATAACTTTTTCGACAATAGATATAATTGTGTTGATCGGTTTGAGAAATTAACTGAGATCCGTAAGATATTATTGCCTTTTTTTAAATCAAAATACAGCTTTCAAAACAACCTGCAGTACACAATCTGGCGTCATTGTACTGTGTCGGTCAGCCGGCTAGACTATGTCACTATCTCATATTTGTTGATTTCATGTAACTTCCGCGGGTCCCTGCTAGTTGTTTATAATTTTTTATGTTTTTATATTATAGGTACTTCAAAGACCATAAGGAGAGAAAGATTCCGGACTGCATGGCGAAATATGTAAGAGAACGTGCAGGTGTCAAGGGAAAGTTTGGACAGAACCCGATAGAGTGGCTACATTACATGATGAATGATGAAATCAATCAGTCGGAGAATGGGAGGGGATCTCACCGAGATGCCTCTCTCACAACTGCTCTCGCAGCCTTAAAGGGAAGAGTAATACGGCTATATGGCGATGCCGTGAAGGCTTTGTTTGGCGAAGGGCCGTATAACCTAGCCCCAGAATTTCGCAAGCTTTCTAAGAGCTACGACGAATGGAAGGATATTAATCGAGTACAAAGGAAAGATTAAGCTGATAAGTTCTTCAAATCAGTGTGTGTTCCTGTCATCACGAAAACGCCTAACTTGCCAACCCAACTTCTGCATCTCGTTATGGATAACAATGAAAGTGCCGTTTTGGGCGCAGGAAGGAGTCGTCAACGCTTAAGCATTACAGCCGAAGAAGCGGCGATGATCCCCGAGGAAATCGTACGCCTCGGAACATTGAAAGACGCGTTCTCAAAAGAAGAACTATTATTGAACGAACCTGGCGCAATAAAGGAGGCAGCGTCGAACCGGCGATGAAAGGATGAGGACTGTTAAGAGCAAAGACGGCAAGGTTCCACTTCTGGTGAAGCCACAAGGGAAAATACATCTCTGTTTGAATGCCAGTGTAAGGTGTATAAACGGATGAAATTCTGTGCAGATACAGTCGCTGTCGCACAACAACAAGGGCTTCTGTTCGACTTTTTGACAGACCTACGTCGGATGCTAACTAAACTGAACTGCCTCCAAAACTAAACGACGGGGAGCAAAACTAACAGCAGCTATTTAAGGAGGCCTGAAGACTTCAGAGAAAGGTCTTAAACTAAACGAAATATCCAAGTCCTCAAGGCGAAGGCAACAGATTGGGATGGAATCACCATATCAAACAATTTATCTTTATGCGAGCTTAATTCTTTTAAGAAAGGAAGCAGCCGCTTGTGTGGCACCTGACTGCGGTGCTGGCGGCTTTGTGAAGCAGCTTTTATCAAATGTATGTATTTCGGAGGATTTGCAAACTCTTCGAGAGACTGATGGGGCGAACGCAACAAGGTAAAACCGAACTGTCTACCGTGATATATATCTAAAGTGGTACTGTCGCAGTCCTTTCCATGGAGAACTTCGAACACAATTGACAATTTTACTAGCATTTTGTATTGCATTTGCCAGCGAGCGAAGTTTGTTTTGAATATTGCACGCATTTGAATCAAACCAAATCAAAATTGGCAGGCTGTCACACGTCGACTCCTATTGGTCAATTAAGAATGGGTTACAAGTTAACGGAAATCATGTGCGTGGTGGGCGTAATTCAGAAACCAGGGGCTTTCGTGCAGGCGGTCTTTCAGATCTGCTTGTTCTTCCCCACCCCCCACCCCCCTCCATTTGTCATTCGATCCCAGGTCTCAATCACGCTCGGCCAATATGGCGGCCGCTTCGATGATCCGTTTGCTGCGCGAAAAAACACCCTCCACCGCCTGCAAGCAGGCTAATACAACGTAGGCTACGGGAAGTGCGATTAAAAAAATCGAATCGTTTTTTTCAAGATTCGATAGCGAAATTTGAAAAAGGATGAGCGTATGCCTCACTAGCATCTAGTCAGGCCCAACTATTACTCTGAACGACAACAATTGTTTGATATGTGGCCAGTGCTTTATCAGCATATCCTTCACCAGTATTTGAGTCAAGTGGCTGCCAAAGTACGAGGCTGCTGTCGAATGCACCGTCCCATTCACTATCTTGGAATACCCCATCAACCACGCAAATGCCAGTTTCGTTCCAAATATCTGGACACAGTGTTCCTTGTCAAGCCCAGTCTCCCGTTCCAGTATACCAGCCACACTTGCAGACGGCAGTGTATAGTCCAATACCCACCAGTTCAATGTATCAACCATGGCACTCTGGCATGTCCTCATACGATTATCAATTAATCGTTCTGCCTAAAAACGTCATAAAGTGCTATGGCTGTACTCAGGAGTTTACCGCGAAGTACAGGGTTCCACCCAATAATGTTGTTGTGAAACATGTAGATCGCAGACTTGTAAAACGAGACGAGTGCACCGGGCAGTGGGTATACAGTGTTGATTTTTCAAATACGTATTTATTTATCACCCCGTAACGTAAGAATCCCTCGTTTGATGGAACTGTATTTGGCAGATGACGTTTATCAGTTATTATCAGATCTACAGCTCGCTATAACCTGAACATTGTTTCACGTTAGTTATAGTGTATGAAGGTATATCGCAGACTTGTGAAATGAGACGAGCCTACTGCGCATTACCATGTATAGCTAACGGAAGAATCCAGAGGGCTATGATCTGAACATTGTTTGTTTCACATTAGGTGCACGTTAGTTCATGTTTGACAAAAGTATAGGACAAAATTATGAGCCACTATTCGTATAAGGTTCATAACAGTGTTTGCCCAGTTTACCATAATTTAATATAATAATGAAATATTGCGGTTTGTTACAGATTTTATCAGGAGAATAACTGTTGTTAAACATCATTGATACACGCATGCGCATATGCTGTTTATTTCTCTTTATGCAGTTTTAATTATGTCATAGCTGTGTTTTGATGCGAATTATATGATTGCGTTCAAATAAATATTTCTAAAAAGTTCTTGATTTTCAGAATGTGTAAGTTGTTAGAGAGACTTATGGGTTTCAAGGCCTGTTCACCACAGTAATGCCCCCTGTATTATATTTAGTAGGGGGGGGGGGGGGGTCAGATATTATACCTTAGTTTCATATTCAAATGCTCCGACCCCCTACCCTCCCCCGAGTGTATTTTAAGGAAACACTCATGCACATGTATAAGCCACACCCCAACTTTTCAAAATGGATTCAAAATCGTACCCACATTATTGCATCTATACAATGCATTCAATTGTGCCAGAAAGTGTAGGAAAATGTGCAATTCAGAATGTTCCGGGGGAGCATGTCCCCGACTCCACTAAAAACTCGGTAGTAGTAGTAGTGACTTTATTGAAGTGTCAATGTAGTTAGCTTTGCAGCTAATTGGGGACACTAGTCCTATGATTTTACGTCCTTATCGAAGAAGACGTGATGGTCTAATCGTTTACTGTTGGCCATGGGTTGTGTAAAGGCAGCACCTTCTACTCAGTTATTTTAAGTCCCTGGGTGTTGGCTCGGCCGGGGGTTGAACCCACGACCTCCGGCTCCACAGACCGGAGCTTAACCACTGAGCTAACTGGAAGGCGGTCCCCATCTGGGCGTCGGAAGTAGCTGCTTTCAGTTCTTGGTCACTTGTTCAAATGAACACCCTTGAACAATTTAGTGCTGTCTTTAGTTTTAAAAAAATCGTGCAGAGGTGCGAAAAACATTTCTGCAGCGATATGGGCAGAAATAATAAATTATTGCAAGGTAAAAATGTCAAAAAAACGCTTTACTTTTCTAACGGTCCGACTTGAAAAGTTAATCTAAACTTATTGATTTAGTTGACAGCTTGTCATGTTTAATTACAATTATTAAAATGCTAAAATATAAGGAAATATTAAATAAAGAAACCTGCTTTCCATGAGCGCCGTGTTGTTATTTTAACTAACAGTGAAATCCTGCGAAATCGTGATAAATTAGCTTGGATTGAAATGCATTTAGGGATTTCTGTGCACGTAATTCGGAAAGCAAGCTGTCCCATAAGACCGCTCCGCGGTGATCTGATCTAAAACTTCACACGAGTAGAACACGAGTGAACACGAGTAGAACACGAGTGAAAAACTAAAAAGAAAGCGGTCAGTTAAGATGACACTTAAAAAAGCCACGCTGCGTGCAGAAAATAAACAATATCACAGACAAACAACATGAGGACGCCAGGTGACAATATTGAATAACGTGTATAAATAAACTTTAAGGGATAAAAATATTTTCGGCAGTATTAACCATGTCCGGTACTGGTTAAGAGGTATATTCATATTTGCCTTCAGCCGAGCGTTATCGCCTGAGCTTCTTATGCCGACATTTTCTGTTTGAATTCAAGTCAAAGTATAATTTCCCAGCTTCTTGTGCGGCTCTAAATACTCAGTCAACCTGTTCATTGATCAACTAAATGTCTGTGGAGACTCGTTGTGCTCTTTGGGCATGCCGTCTCAAAATATTAAAATCGCACAAGCACCGAGTCTTTATTCTTAACTGCGTCATTATTTGAAACGATCGATTAACGCAGGCTTAAATGATATAAAGTAAAGATGAATACAATAAACTCTGTATTATACTCTGATTAACAAATAAACATGCAGCACACATTATTATACGATTTAAATAATTAAGCTTACCCTTTGTTGACAAAAATAAACCACCACCAGTCCATGTTGAAGAAATATTGTGTTTCGTATCGTTTGTCGGCTGTAATTAAATTAAATCAACAAGAGGAAAATCAGTAAAGTACATTAGAACAGAGCGCAAGAACTGAATACCGCAACACCGCAAAAGAAAATCCGAAAACACCGCATGTAACGTTGAAAAAATACCGACACCGCTTTCCTACAGGGCCAAAAGGAGCCCTTTTTCTTTTCTATTGTTTATCGACCTAAATTAAGATTCCTATAGGTCAAATTTACTTTCTGGAAGAGCTCAGAGAGATATCCCAAAATATACCTTCAGCCACAGGAGAATGCAGAAATTATTTCCTAGCTTCTTGTGCTCTACGTTCTCATTCAACATGCCGCATAACTTGTTTGTTGAGCCTCGTCATACTCTTGGATCACCAGCACCGAGTCTCATTATTTGAATCGATATAAAGCTCATATGAAATAAAGAAAAGTCGAATATAACAGAATATAGGTATCATATCCCATTAATACTGAAATAAACAGCCAAGTCAGTTTGCACGACTTAACTAAATAATTAACTTTTGTTGATGAGAATTGAACTATTCCACAAAGAATGAAAATATTTCGGCCAAGCTGAAAGCCAGACGACTCAAATATACACCAGTCAATGTCGTACTAATTCTTCGATGTGTTCCGTACTGAGTATCCTTTCTTTTTAACGCTTACGACGCTAAAATGTCGATGTACGTACCATAGATAACGATTTCAATGCTGTGAAACGTCTTTGTAAAACCAAATTAATTACTGCGCCTAGCTATAGCTAACACTGAAATATCTGCATAACCAAGGAACGGCCTATTTTATTATTTGACCAATAAAACGTCAAGATTTGTTAGGTTACTATGTGGTAAAGTAAATAAAAATTGTTCTGGTCGATGTAACAGCTACCGGAAGAACATTCCACACATTTTGATAAAATTCAATGAAAATCTTATTTCCTTACGGTATATTTTACAACGAAAACTCGAAGTACAAAGAGGTACGACTGATTCGGCAGTGTGCGCGAGAATATAGATCATGTACTAACACAAGAACGAGTCTGTAATCAGTTACCCTGGGTATCAGAGTCTCCAAGCTCCACTCGTCTACGTTCTCTTTTCAGCCAAACCGCCGCTCGTTTACTTTCTCTTCTCAGCCAAACCGCCGCTCGTTTACTTTCTCTTCTCAGCCAAACCGCCGCGAAGCGCGCAAAACCACCGCTTCGCGGCGGTTTGGCTGAGAAGAAAAAGTAAACGAGCGGCGGTTTGGCTGAGAAGAGAAATTATTTAAACGAGTGGGGCTTGGAAAACCACCGCTTCGCGGCGGTTTGGCTGAGAAGAGAAAGTAAACGAGTGTAGCTTGGAGACTCTGGTACCCAGGGTAGTAATCCGTGTGTGATAATGAAAACTCACCTAAGAACGCGAAGTACAAAGAGGTACGACTGATTTGGCAGTGTGTGCGAGAATATAGATCATGTGCTAACACAAGAACGAGTCTGTAATCAGTATGTGGAAAGTAGATCGTATTTCACCTGTTCTTCAGCGTCTCCACTGGCTACCCGTAGAAAAACGAATAACTTTATAAGATATTATTTCTTACATATAAAGCTCTAAATAATCTGGCTCCTACCTACATTCGTAATCAGTATGGTAGAGTACTGTACTCCTCCTCGTAATCTTAGGTCTGCCAATAAATTCCTTCTGAAGGTTCCTACAGTCAATTTAAAGAGCTATGGAGAAAGGGCTTTTTCTGTTATTGCGCCAAAATTGTGGAATTTGTTGCGACTTACTATTAAGTTATGCCCCTCGGTGGGAGTCTTCAAAGCTAAGTTAAAAGCATATTTATTTAAGGAAAGTTTTTATTAGTTTAGTTATTGCTTAGATCGTAATATTTTATTGTTCTGGTAAAATAACTTGCCTGTTTTCCAGCTATGTAAAGCGCCTTTGGACGTTTAGGATTAAGGCATTATATAAATGTAGAATTATTAAATTAATATGATAACGAAAACTCACCTTAGCTTAGAACGCGAAGTACAGAGGTACGACTGATTTGGCAGTATGTGCGAGAATATAGATCATGTTCTAATACAAGAATGGAAACTATCTATACCCCGTGGTCGCCATATTGGTTTTCTTTGTTACGATGTGATGTTTCGAGAATATCATCAGCGAACCCAAGACGGGTCTGCCTAATGTGCGAGCCGAACTGCGGGTCTTTCTGGTTGTATCAACGTCCTGAAATTCAGGACAATGAACACCTCTATTGTGAGGATAGGGGTTTTGTTTTTCAGGGTATTATATTGTTTTGCTGTAGTTTATTGTCGTTGATACACCTAGATAGAGCCCGAACTGCTTCGCAATTTCAGCTTAAATTAAGCTTTGAACTCCTTTGGCTACGGACTGTAATTTGGGTTTGGCAAGTTTGTAATAAAACAGTGCCTCGCACCCAGTACAACCCTGTCCAGCATGCCACTCTCCTTCAAGATACCAAAATGAATCAAAGGAAAGGAGTGTCAATAACTAAATGGACGAGAAGATCTACGATAGGTTGCAACTCTCGTAATGAGGGCACTCGCGCATTTCAGTTGTTCTCTCTGATATTCGCGAAGTGAATTGAGTATGCTTGGAGCAGTATATTTTTAAACATTCATTCAGGTCTTGCGCTCTGAATGTTCCGTAAATTTATACATTCACAGACATTTTCCAAATTGTGAAATGCTCAGATTTTACAAACATTTTACTGATGTTTTACATAGTTCTTCAAAGTCTGCACTCTTTTATAGCTTTACGTACGCTTTAATTTAAAACGCGTATGTAAAACAATATTGCGGAGTTCTTTTAATTACGAAGTTAATTTAAACGCGGCTGATTGGAAATTGTTTACTAACGTTTTCTTTACGCACGTTTTGTGTACGTAAAAAATACGCGACATTGGAAATTCACCTTTACCTGAGATCAACTTTCAACTGAATAAACTGATAAAAAAATCATCGCACTTTCAACAGCCAAATACAGAAAAGTTACATAACCGACAAACGTAACGTCAGACTCAAAGAGTTTTTATTTTCTTAGGGAGCGGTCAGTAATTATTTGGGGGGAGGGCTACTAAGTTTTTTATAAATTCGGGCCTAAAAATGTGGCCCTCCCCCAAACCATGGCTTAAAATATATTGACCTCCCGTAAAAGTGCACCCAGAATTTTGTGACACTCCCCCTATATACTTAACCTAACCTACCCCGGTTAGTAGTCACATTAAAGAATGCCAATCAGGATTAATGCTTTGCGAGACACTGTTTACATTTGAACAATAGAAAACCGTTACAGTCGGGTTACTATTGTTTAAGCTCGCAATGCATTAATCCTGATTGGCATCTTTAACGGCTGCTTTTTCTTTTATATGTCAACAATTTGCCGAATTGTCTGAAATTTGCAAAGCCCCGAATGTACGCCGACGACACGAATCTCACTGTCTCATCAAGTGACTACAATGAGATAATCGACATGATGAATAGTGACTTAAAGGAACTCATTCAACCAAGATGCATTGCGAGTCACTGTTATTGTTTTCATACGGGAAACTACTTGAAATCGGACAGCTGCCAATCAGAAAATGTGATATCGGGCTTTTTATAAATAGAGCTTGCGAGTTGAACTGAATGGCCGAGATCGGCGGGGAGATCAGTTGCCTTTATACTTGAAGAAATATAATAGAATGAGCGGAATTACTACGGTTCTCCGATAGAAATTTCTCGACGTGATGCTAGCAATCGATTTCATGCTCGATCTAGCGAACCAACTTGTCCAACTTCTGGACTAAGTTCCAGCGATGCAGATCGTGTGGCAAGGAAATTACAGGTAATCAATTCTACGATAGCGTTATACATTTAGAGTTCTTTCCTTTCTAGGCTTTTGCATGCAAGAACGTGTAGTCGAAAGAAAGGAGCTAGGTTGTCCCTGCCAAAATGCTGGTTTGAAATGCTGAAGTACTGTTTGCCACATTCTATTTGTGTTCAAGGTCCGTGCGTTCTCCATACCACATTTTGACTCGCCAATGCAATATGCACATTTGAAATCAAATTTGAGGAATCGAATCCGTATAATGTTATTGTTTGTTAGCCAGAATTTCAGCCGGTTTGTGTCATTTTAAAAGCCCCTTGACTTCCGTTAATCGTACATTGGATATGCTGGGATATTCGATCAATCAGTTTTCTGAGCGCCCAGCGGCACTTGATTGAACTTGAAGTTTATTCATCAGCAAAGAAACATTTATAAAATAGGTTTCCACTTTACAGCCGCTCATGCAGATATCAACACAACATTTCACTTACTTTAATTGTCTCAGCGTTGTCCATGTACATTGAGCGAAAACCAAGACTACAAGACTAAGAGAGAAACTGCGAGATTTGTAATCTTGCATGTACCGCGCGTGTACCGCGTACTCGAGTCTTCAGTCAAAGCAATTTGCTTTAAATGTTGTAAGTGTCCGATGATGATAAGCAAAAGGCTCAGCTCATCTGACCTTTAAATTTCTTGTTATTTAGGTCTGCGGGCCGATCAAGCCAATGTAGAAAGGCCCTGGTTTGGATAAACTGTAGGAATTACGATCAAACAGTCGGCTAACTAGTAATAATTTCACTGACCAAAGGCGACTCCAGAGTACGTTCAATATTTCCCCTGGCAGGTGAAAATTCGGAAATATATGACTGAACACAAAAGCTAATAAATAAGGAACATTTTCCCCTATAAGTAATCAACTGGTATGCCCCTGTGAGACCGATGGAATAGGATTTGTTTCAAGAAGCTCTCCAGAGCCTTTATATGGTTTCCAGCCGTGGGGGTTTCGGTGAGCCCGCGATCCTCTCCCCACTCACGGCTGGGCGCGCGAGCTGAGGCATTGTCGGTTTTTAGCCAATCAGAAACTTGCCACTCAAATCCTGTCGCTGAATGTATTTGCATAATTTATATTGTAAACTTTTCAAAGCCGGTGTACCAGCGATTTCGCCCCCCCGTGAATTCGCCCCCCGGGGGGCGAAATCGCTAGTGAATTCGCTCCCCTTTCCTCGCCCCCCTCTAGCGATTTCGCCCCCCCCCCCCTCCCCTCCAACCTTTTAAAAGGTTATAAATACATATGTTTTCCTTCTTATTATTACTGTAATGTATTGGACGTGGAGAATAGTAATGCAAAAAGCTATCAGTAATGTGTAAGGCATTCAATTCAATTCTATTTTAAAATTCACGCTTCGTTTTTCTTTGACAAAATTCGTGTTGGTAAGCTACGGTAAATGCTGCAATTTTCATTCGCGCGAGCTGTGCAACAAGAAACTCGACAAGGGATTCTGCAATTCACCTACAATCTTTGTCAATCTTCGAATGATTAGTTGTTAGTATTTCTTACCTGAAGCCAACAGGTACATGATGTAATTATTGTGGATACTTAAAGGTTTTGATAACCCGTAAATCCGCCTACTTTGAAAAGACTTTGCCGAATAAAGGAAGTGTTACCGACTCGCGTGCTTTGTTCTATTTTCAATTGAAAACTTTCTGAATAAATAAGCTAATAAACTAATTAAGATCGAAAACGGCGGGAAGTTTTAAAACTTACCTTAGCTTGTAGCGAGTGGAGCTCATATTTGGAAACACACATGATTTGGCGACTCCCAAGATGAAGAATATAAATAATGAAAACCATACGGTCCGCCAAGTCGTATAATACTCAAACTAGTAATGCTCGCGTCGATCCATCTATTTTGAAAGAACTTTGCCGAATAAAGGAGCGTTATCGACTTGAGTGCTTTGTTCTATATTCAATTGAGTTAACGGCACTTGTTAATTTGGTAATTAGATCAGTTCAAACTAGGAAGACCTTTCTGGATAAACAGCTTATTACTCTAATGAGAAGATAACACGGCGGTAAGTTTTGAAAGTTTCTAGCAGTGTAATTAACTCAAATTCGGAAAGAATTTGAAATGACCTTCCGAAGAAAAGGAGTGTTACCGACTCGCATATTTTTTATAGTCAGTAGTAGAAATAGTAGCTAAAGAGGTCTTAAACTTAATTTTATTTAAGAAAGACTTTTAAAAAACCTTTTTATTCATTGCGTTGACATGTACTGCCTCTATTTCAAGCTTCGGGCAGCATCCACTAGAACCATGATAAATAAGTGCCGTTTCAGAGCTTCCATGTTTCCATCCTGTATTCACTGCTGTGATTAATTTGCATATTGCCGAGACAAGAGTGCGTTACAATGTTTTTATTCGTGGGGGTAGGGCCAGGGAGGCGGAGACCGTTTTATAGTTTGTGGGGTTTCGAGTTCCCAAGAGGTAGTTTATCACAGAAAAGGAAAGGAGGCACAGGTGTATGAAAGGAAGTGTAAGTAGGAGCCCCCACGGATATGGACATTTCCAACAAGTGTTTAGCCTGACTTTGAATGCATTCCTTTTTTGCATAATTGTTTTCACCGTTCGTAATGGTGAAAATAGTTCAACATATCTTTATTTTATATGGCAAGTTTGTATAATATTCTGACGCAGCTTTGTCTCCGCTAACAATCCTTTAATATACGCTCAATTCACACTGTATCATAAGTAAGTAAGTAATAGTATATATTTAACCCGGTAATAATAATAATAATAACAACAACAACACTAATAATAATAATAATAATAATAATAATAATGGCCATATTTATATAGCGCCATACTCACCACAGTTCATGGCGCTTTACATATAACTGACACATTATTACTGACACATGGTCAGTGAATCGAATGTTTTCGGACTGTTTGCTAATATCATAGTCATAATTGAAAACAATAGATGGTTTGCACTCAATCCCCAGAGATTCAAATGACAAAGGGCATGGCGGCCATGTTGGTGTACAGAACAAAAGAAGCTAACGAAGAATCTATTGTTAACTGTACACCAACATGGCCGCTATGACGTAACGTGCAAAGGGTCTATAATGCAGATCGATTTCGTATGAATGGGCCAAAATAATATGGCACGTCCGTTGCTTACCATAACCGTACAGTAACGTACCATACCGTAACTCTGTAATTTGATTGGATCAGAAAGGCAAAAAAGGGAAGTCATTGTAAGTCATTGTTGTAGCTTGTCAATTAAGTCCTACGAAATCCGCTATAAATATGACATGCCACAACCTGAGCACATTCACATTCACCCCGGAAAAAACTATAAACGTGGAGTAATTGGGGTCGGGTTAGCCTCCTCCGAAAGCAACTCGTGTTTTCGCTTTTTTAGAAATTTAGGGTTGGCCTTCCTGTGGTATTGTTTTGAAGTAGAGAGTGGCCTGGAGCCGAGTTAGTAGCTTTGTCACTCTCGCGCTCAGCCCCTCGCGATGCGCGCGAAGAGATTACCCGGCCGCGGGCTTCCTGTGACTGAAAAAGAAACCGAACCGAGTTGCCTGCGGTGGAGGCTAGGGTCGGGTGGAACTTCTCGAAACGAGGGAGAGTATTGGCCTACCCAACAATAGAAAACACCCGAACCTTTAGAAAGTGCAGTAATATATATATATATATATAGGCAAGCCTATGAGCGGAGCTCCCAATAATTAAATACAAAGAGAAGAGATGCACGCGCATATATGTAATGGCAATTAATTTACGAAAATAAATACTGCATGTGCAGTTGAGTTGCACGCGCATATGTAACGGAAAAGGTGACGGCATACGACACAAAGAACATGACGCGTATGCGTGCACGCGAAGATGTAACGGAAATTAAAGTTGGAAATTGAATATTTTACGCATTACGGCAAAAAAATTACACTGATCATTGGGATAACTTAGAAAATCACAGAATCCCATAAACGGAGGATTGAATGTAAAGGACAGGACGGCGTTAAAAGCCATACAAAATCGAGCTCGAAAACCACACGTGTTCCGTGCGCTGGTGCACGGTCGGGCGGTCGGTCGTGCAAAACATGTCGTAGCCTGCGAAACAGGCCCGTGTTATTTCAACGCAAAGAAAGTGATAAAATGATTTGGCTGCGTGAAAATGGAAAAAGGAGACTGGCACGAGAGAGAAGAAGGAGGGCCTGCAGCCATCCCTTTTACATTTTCATTTCCCGTACGGGAAATACTGATTGGTCAATTAGCTGTTATCGCTGTCATGTGTCACGAAATGTCGCACATTCCTCCTGCTCCTGCGAACTGACTGAAATGGCGGCGACAAGAGAGAAGTGATCGAGCGGTTGAGCGTTAATCCAGAAAAGTATTTAGAAGAACAAAGCAGGCAGTGAATAGTCTACATTTGTACTTTCTAGGCGAGATGTTTTGGCGGTTTTACCAAGAGGTAAAAGCCTTATTTTCCAACTGTTTGCCGTGGAAGTCGAGTAAGACAGGAATTAGCGCTTCGGCATTGTCCTATTTATAGCATTGACATGTTAAATAAACATGTTAATCCATGCGGAAAAGGGCAGAATTCAAATTTCCGTAAGATAGCAGCAGGCGCTTATTTCTTCTCGCGGCTCGCTTCGCTCGGATCGGTTTCAGAACTCGCTCCGTTCGTATTGGCAGAACTCGCTCTGCTCGTATCGGAAAAGCGCCTGTTCTGCAGGCTAAACATGTCGCTAAAATTTCACTCATGCTATATGTATGGTGCTCCGTTCGCGCGGGCCTTCGCTGGCCGGCGCGGGAGCTCCGCTATAAAAAACAATAGAAGTATGTATTATGGTGCAATCAGAATACAGGTTTCGAGAGGCTACGTGCTACTCAGTAATTGCTAGCGCAGATCCAAAGGTCAGAGGCAATGTGAATGGGTCACGCAATCGATGCGCAGCATCGGCTTCCGGAAGGCAGGAATGCTCCCCGTGATGTTTTTTTAGTATTCTCCATTATATACTAAATAATAAAATGCGACGGCCATGTACGTTACTTAAGGTGATGTTACACGAGACGACTTATAACGACGATTTTTAATGCATGTTACACCACAGGCAACCCAAGCTCTAATTGTGTGTATTTGTCAGTATAATATAGGGGAACTACTAAACGGGGGAAATCAAGAATTTTACTACTATTGATAGGTTAAAATCAACTGAAATAAACGTACCTTTGCTCTATATGTTGTCTTTTGTCGTTTATTAGCGATTTGGGCCTATTTTTCTTTTCGGATCTCCTCTACCTAAGAAAGAGACAAGGCAGCACACTCGGATTTCGACATCCCTGCACTCGAGGCCGGTTTTTTTCACGAAAATCGGCCCTGTGGCCAAATTTTCCTTTCTCACACGAAGGCCGATAATTACTCTTCTCCCACAAATGTTCAGATTTGAAAAATCTTTCTCCAAACCCTTCGAAAAGCCCCGATTTCGATGTCAAATCCATAGCTTTCTTCTTGCCGTAATGCTTAGATTAACAGCCTCGCCACCGAAGTTCAAATATCGCCTCAGCGGCCAGGCCTGCTGTCAAAAATCACTCTCTCCAGCGGAGGGACAGTTTGCAAAGTCTACAACTTTCCCCCGTCCCCACAGGTAGCTACTCAATAACCCATTGTACTAAACAACCAATCGCGTGGCGAGAAATATGTAAACATCATCTTCAAAAAATTCACGGAACGGAATTTCACTTCCAAGCCGAGTGTGAACAAGAAACTCGTGGGATGAGCTGGCCTGGCAGTACGATTCTTCGTTTGAAACCAGGCTGTCGGGTGATGTTGGTTTGGAACATCAGTGACGTACTGCGTAATGGGAGCAGAGGGGAATTTCTAGAGTGTGTTGGCGATAAGCTAAAGGTGAAATTTCCTGATGTCGGTCCTGTCCTTATTGGAAGACAGACCTGGCTCAAAAGGGACAAGTACAGTATGGCAGCATTCTGGGTAGCATATGTCAATATCCTATTGTCCTGGCATATGCAGTAACGTGCCACAAATCGCAGGGACTCACTCTTCCATCGGCGATAGTCCACTGCTCGCCTGAGTTCGTTCCTGCGATCAGTGATGTTTACATATTTCTCGCCACGCGATTGGTTGTTTAGTACAATGGGTTATTGAGTAGCTACCTGTGGGGACGGGGGAAAGTTGTAGACTTTGCAAACTGTCCCTCCGCTGGAGAGAGTGATTTTTGACAGCAGGCCTGGCCGCTGAGGCGATATTTGAACTTCGGTGGCGAAGCTGTTAATCTAAGCATTACGGCAAGAAGAAAGCTATGGATTTGACATCGAAATCGGGGCTTTTCGAAGGGTTTGGAGAAAGATTTTTCAAATCTGAACATTTGTGGGAGAAGAGTAATTATCGGCCTTCGTGTGAGAAAGGAAAATTTGGCCACAGGGCCGATTTTCGTGAAAAAAACCGGCCTCGAGTGCAGGGATGTCGAAATCCGAGTGTGCTGCCTTGTCTCTTTCTTAGGTAGAGGAGATCCGAAAAGAAAAATAGGCCCAAATCGCTAATAAACGACAAAAGACAACATATAGAGCAAAGGTACGTTTATTTCAGTTGATTTTAACCTATCAATAGTAGTAAAATTCGTGATTTTCCCCGTTTAGTAGTTCCCCTATATTATACTGACAAATACACACAATTAGAGCTTGGGTTGCCTGTGGTTACACGGGACGATTTTTAGCGCAACATCTAGCTAGCACCTAGGCTCCTACTCCGAAATCCTCGTTTAAAAACATGGCGGACGAGTTGAGTCTTTGTTTGTTGACGTAGCCTCGTTTCCGTGGGCGCAGCGAACAGGTTTCTGGGACGACGTTGCGCGAAAAGTCAACGGCGACGGTGTTACACGAAGCAACTCCAGCAAAATCCGGTCAACAATGTTGCAGGTTTTTGAAGGTAATTCGAAACTGTCAACAAGTTGCCGCAACGAAGATTGCGTTAAAAATCGTCCAGAGCGCCATGTTACACTATGTTGACTTTTTGCGCATAATCGTCTAAAAATTGTCTCGTGTAACATCACCTTTAGTTTTTAGGCACCAAAACGACTGGTTAGAGAGGTATTAGAACCTCTGGTACCCAGGGTATGCAATTTAATCTTGTTAATCAATTATTTTTAAGACTTAAAAGTGAGCAGTATTTTATAACTTTGGCTTGTAAACGTTTATTTTTCTTCACGCGTCTCGTCGATTTGACGTCATCTACTTAATTACTATCAGTGAAAAAAACCCAGAAAATTCCAAAAAAGAATGCCCTGTCACAATGCGATGTACGTGTAGACTTGTAAGCGCCGATGGACTTACATGTTTTAATGATAAAATTTAAATTGTATAGGGACGGAAACATTGTTCTAGCTAGAGTTTTGCAGCTCTGGTGAAGTACTGAGGACTTTCTATAAATGTAAGTCTGTTGATGCTTGTAGAGCGGCAGTTGTTGCATGGTATCCAAACTACGGGTTTTATAATACGATTGCTCGTTATTATCCAATGTCTACTGATGACAATATAAATAAGACCAGTTCTAGAACACTAGATCAGTTATTTTCCTTCAATACTCTAGTGGCAAGAGGATCGTCACAGGTAGTCTCTCAGCATAGGGCATTCGCTGGTCGGGTAGTTCACTATAATATCGTTCTGTTCACGCTATAATGTATGTAAGCAGCAGATTACTTCTGTACTCCAGTGGTATAGTCTAATCAAGAAGCAGTAGAGTCAGTTAGGTCTAAACACTAATAATAAAATACTTTTCTGTTTTGGCAGTCCGGCGGAAGTTGCTTCTTCCAAAACAAGCGAAACATAGCGAGCTACATTCGCCCCAGGCTACCACACCCGAAAGGCAAGACACCAGTGGTTCCGCCCAAAAAGCTGATTCCTCAAGGTTATCAAATGCGATGACGATATCGTAGGACAGCAATGGCATGCCATCTTTTTGATAGCGCAGTTGTTGTAATTTTTGTTCTTTGTTCTTCCTTTTTTTTGGGGGGGGGGGGGGGGGTGGGGGGGGGAGGGGGGGTGGGGTGTCCAAAGTCTGCTGGACAACGTTTATGGGTGGTATTTAAAGTTGTTTCTTGTTGACAACTCTGTCTTGTTGTAATTTCGTCACTACCAAACCTAATAATCCTAAGTTATTTATTTATACCCAGTGTACCTGCTAAAGATCAAGGGAAAAAAACGTTTTGTTATATACTCAGTTAGTCAATAGTCAACCAGTATACCTTGTGATTATTGGGCTTTTTCTCTTGGGAGTCTAAGTTTGATAAAACAAAATCGAAATAAAACGGAGTAGCAATAAAATCTAAAATAATATCGTTATTGATATGCGCTCTTAGACCTCGAGGCCTAATAAACTGCTTTAGAAGTCCCCAAATCACCCCAAAACCACTCAGACAACTTCATTAAGTATCAATCTTTTATTATTGAAGATTTATTTCGTAGGAATCGGAAAAGAGAATTCACAAGGAGCAATTATATAAACTCTTCCGAGATCGCTTATGAAACATACCACAGGTAACCCAAAAGGCGGGAAATATATGTCGAGTCTGGGCTGCCTGTGAGTTAATATCCGTCATCTTATGGAATTCGGAGTACTTTTGGACCTACTGATTATCATAACAAAACAGGGTACTTTGCTCTCGACTTCCCTCGAAGTCTTAAAATAATCAAAGGCTTATGAAATTCCTCTGATCGAACATGGAAGAGTCATATAATAAGCTGGTAGTATTACAATAATTCTCGGTTCAATAGTTTTGACACGCGAATCGAGCACACGGCCGATTTTCAACGCTGTCGGGCCTCCCGGAGGCGTGTCTGGAGTTCAATGGGATTTTTTCATTTTTCTCGGAAATAAATAAATATTTCACGAAACAAACTACACAGCGTTTGTATTCTGACTAAGAGCTACCTAAATGCAAACGGGGAGCGAATTCTATTTTTCGACTTTTGCCGCACTATGTTTGATTTTTGTAGACATTCGCTCTTAATACGCATCAATGATTGGCTTAAAGCCAATAAATTAAGTTTCAACGTCGCTAAAACTGAATTCTTGTTGATTGGTTCAAGACAGAGATTGGCCAGAGTAAATGATAAAAATAATATTTATATTGACAACAAGAATATTAAGAGGGTCGGGACAACAAAATATCTGGGCGTTATCTTTGACGATGCCACTCTTGGACGAGTCACGTCGAGTATATCATAAAGACAATTTCATCTGGCCTTGCTGCCCTTAAGAGAATGAAGCCCTTTGTACCAAAGGACATTCTAATAACTATTTATAAGACTATAGTTATGCCTCATTTCGAATACTGTTCGCCAGTTTGGGACATCGCAAACAAAGAAATGATTGAGAAATTACAAAAACAACAGAATAGAGCAGCCCGAATTATTTCGGGATTGCCATTTGATACTAGCAGAGTCATTTTATTGGAGTCACTAAACTGGTTGAGTATTTCTGAACGCCATAATGAGCTAAAAGTTATTACTATGTTTAAAGTCTTGAACGGTTTACTACTAAAATACTTAGGGGCACAATTTGTTAACTTGTCGAACACCACTGAGTATAATCTTAGAGACTTGCCTGGCCGATTAGCACTGCCTGCTCCCAAAACAAATTATCTGAAAAAGAGCCTACGATACGAGGGTACTTCTTTATGGAACAAATTGCCAAAAGCTACACGACAAATTAATTGTTTGCGGGTTTTTAAGTCCCGTCTAAGGAATGACCGTGGTAGCCTTCTGATGTCCGGTTAATTATATTTTAACCACCTGTTTTTGTCTACTTCTATTTTATTATGGCACGGCATCCATGTAAACCAGGTATTATACTCTGTTGGATCTCCGTGAATAAATAAAGTTGTCTATGTCTATGCTGCTGCACTAGTACAACAGTGTTGGAGATGTAATAAAGTACAAAAATTATATATTTTTTCAACCATTTTCAACAAAATCGTGACCCCTCCCCCCCCTTATCTACGCTCCAAATAATGTGACCCTCCCCAAACCGGTAGATAGATAGATAGATAGATAGATGTGTTTATTGGCACCATATACAAATTGTACATAGGTCTCAGACCTGCTGAGAAAGCTAACAAACGTAAGGTAAGATACAGGTATAGGAGTATACAGTGTGTTATATGTAGTTATTTTAACTATTATGTTTGCGATTTTTGAAGCAGTCATGTATATATTTACAAACTTCTTTTTGTAATATTAAAGGCGGATCTATTAGTAAATTAAAAACTACATTTTCGTCTTGATATTTCGGTTTTTGTAAATTTAATTTTCTATTCACAACATTGATTGTGTTTTCCCTTAAGTCATTGTAAAGGGGGCATCTCAATACAAAATGTAATTCGTCTTCTACTTCTTGTTTGTCACATTTTTGGCAAATTCGTTCTTCTGGTTTTAGGTAGGGCCTAGAATGTCGACCTTTTTCAATTTCGAGGGCGTGGTTACTTATTCTTAGACGAGTCAGAGCTACTCGATGATCAATGTTATGAACATTATAAAGGTATGGCTCAAGCGAATAGTTAATTTTAAAAGTACGATAAGTACGAAGTTTATTGCGTTGTCCTTCTTTTCTATCATCGTCGTTGATTTGGCTTAGCCAGCATTGGTATTCGATATCTTTTAATCTTTGTTTGAATAATTTTTCATAAGGCTTTTGAATTACTGGGTTGACCGGAGGATCATTCCAGATGTCTCCGAGACCAACCGTACATATGGCAGTTTTCATTTTCTGATACCAATCAGTTTTGTTATTACCGTCTCTGCTATCTATATATGTGTCCTGCGATAAACATGTACGTTCTGGGTTATTCAGCTTGAGCCAGAACTTATAACTCCTTGTTTTTGCTTCCACCGAAAGAGGATATCTTCCAAGCTCTGCTCGGCAAGCATTATTAGTTGCACTTTTGCTTACTCCTAGTAGAAGTTTACAGAACTTTGTGTGCACTATTTCTATTGGGTCTCTCTCTTTAGACTTTGTTATGTCTGCCCACCAGATTTCACTGCCATAGAGAAGAATTGGTTTAATTAGGCAATCAAAGAGGCGTAAAGTTAGTTTAATATCCGTTCGGAAATTTTTACCCATAGATTTCTTCAGTTTAAATAAAGCCTTCAGCGCTATCTTTTTCAGTTCAGTTTTAGCAAGGTTAAAACTACCTATCGTGCTAAACATTAAGCCGAGGTACTTATATGAAGTAACGTTCTCAATTTCATTTCCCCGGTATCTAAACTTATACTTGTTCATCGATTTACCGGTATTGTTGAACACTAAGATCTTTGTTTTTTCTAAGTTAATTTGCATTCCGTTTTCATTAGTAAATTCTTCAACACCTTTCAGATAGTTTTGTAGCTGGATAGCATTGTTTGCCGTAATAACAAGGTCATCCGCATATAGTAGACAGTTAATATTCATTCCATTTATTATCAGTGGTTCATTCGGATCAGCTTTTTCAGCAATTGTTTTAGGAAGGTATCCAAACTGAAAATGTGACACCCCCCCCCCCCCCCCAACACAAAAAAAATAGTAGCCCTCTCCCCCCTCCCCCCAATAATTACTGACCGCTCCCTTACACTAAGTGGGTTCTTATCATTAATCACAACTGATTATAATTGCGTAACGTTGAACATTTTATTTGTTATTTCTTTCAGCGTAGTACTGCCATGACAATAGTCAGTAACCACTAATAAAACGACATCAGTGGAAGGCGAGCCAATCGATCTTCAGAGTGACAGTAGTTGGACTGTTCCTGTTGATTTAGTTTGGTGCAATGGATATCTCGGATCTTGGTAAACTGGTGCTCAGATCACAAACCCGCATTGGCAGTGTTCAAGTCGTTTTCTTCGTCTTACCCTGGGTTATCCTAATTTCCTTGCTGCAAAGCTACCACAGTGACGATAGACTAACATTCAAATGTTCTCCCAAGCCCGACGATTTCACGAGACAATCCTGTTATGGCAAATACATTGATTCAGTGAGCCGGTTGTTGATACCGCGGAATATCTCTTATATAACTTCAATCATTTTGTTACTCTGTTGGATAGGCTTCACCGTGTACGCCGTTCCGAGGCTACGGGAGATCAAAAGGAGGCAAAAGGCAAGAGAAGAAAGTCTACTCAGACAACCGGACCAGTGGCGCTCGTTGATGTTATTCCGGGTGTACAGCGGACATGTTTTGTTTCGGAAAGTTTTTCTTTGTGTGATACTATCGACGTTCCTTGTTTCCCAGACCCTTCATCTCCCTGAGATCTACAAGTGCTCACTCACGAACACAACGCTGATTCCATCCAATCAAACGCAGTTTGTGAAATGTAACGATTTACACCATCAGGAGAAAA
This sequence comes from Actinernus sp. WN-2022, assembly GCA_030867875.1. Lineage (NCBI taxonomy): Eukaryota > Metazoa > Cnidaria > Anthozoa > Actiniaria > Actinernidae > Actinernus > Actinernus sp. WN-2022. Next base: position 69,477,617 of record JAOWCC010000577.1, on the reverse strand, counting down.
CAAATCTCAACTTTGCTCTTATTGTCATGACAGCGATTTTGATTGTGTTATCTATCGTGGAGGTTATTCATCTGTTCAGGAAAGTAACTGACCGAGAGGATGCCGCATTTGCAAAGTTTCTGGGTGCCCTAAATGATGCTGACGAATTTGGAGGAAATGACGTCGAACTTCGAGAACTAAAACTCCAAGGTATATATTTGTTTAAATTTACTTTTTAGTTAACCTAGTCGTTTAAAATGGCGAGAAATGACATAAAATAGGGTGGGCCATGGTCACAGCCTAGTCCAGGTTTTGTTTACACTGTGGGCACTCAACGCGTGGCGTGCCTCGAAAGAACTGCCCATTATCTTTATTAATTCCAAGCCTGTGGGGATTTTGTCATTTTGGAATCAGAACGTTGCAAATGCCCCACCATGGTGCCAGCTAAGCTATGCAAATGCCCCACCCCGGGCAAGTATAACGATCGCGCCAAATTTCTTCGCCGTTTCAAAGCCACATTTCTTTGCAGTACTCACCTTCAAACACTTTCGTAAGTGCCCCAAATCCCACACTCACTAGCCAGTTCCCAACAAATCGCACACTTCACATCATGTTTACGAATGACTTTTCCGCCGCCATGTCGATCGATGCATGAAGCAAACACGTGTTAATCAGTTGAGCAAAACATAAACAAATACAGGGGAGGGGTGGGTAATTTTTTGACAAATGCCCCGGGCCCGGGCTGACGCAAAACAAATGCCCCACCCCAGGGACAGATAGCTTGTCAAATGCCCCATCTTGCCCGGGGGGGGGGGGGGGATGGATGGACGGGCTTGGAATTCAATAGAGACATTACCAGGAGCGTCCATGCATTTGTGTTCTTTTGGTAACTCAGCATATTTACTCGTTGGGCTGTGTTTATAATCAGGTATCCAGCGAATTACTTCCGTTCCTAGCTTTACGGTCCGCATTCATTTGATTCTGTTATTCACTTTTTCCTATACCATTGCATGCTAACCATTTACATACACTGTTACCCAAAATGCAATGTAAGTTACACGAATAAAACAAGTTATAATATTACACAAAGCGAACGTACCTTGAGCAGGAACACCCAACGGTAAAACTTCATAAAAACAAACATTCTGATGTTTTTATAACAAATCAGATGTATTTAAACATATTTAAGGGAATTGTTTTTCAGCTGGCAGACGAACAGCTGTTCTGCAGCGCCAGCCAGCCTAAAGTTCATGAAGAATTTCTAAATTTCCCAGCTGAAATATTTAAGTGCAGAATTTGCCAGTAGCAAAAATATTTTATTTTAAGAATAAAAACCTGAGCTAACCTGCAGAATTCGGTATTTTAAAAAACGTGCAGAATTTGCCAGCTGAGAAATATCGCTCTGTTATATTATTATTATGTAATTATATCGGACTGCAGAATTTACCAGCTGATAAATATCGCTCCGTTATATTATTATTTAGTATCAGACTGCAGAATTTGCCAGCCAAGAAATTCCAAAGTGCAGAATTTGCCAGCCGAGTGGCCCAGAAGAACAGTTATTTTGCAGAACAGTTCGTTGGGTGTTCCTGCTTGAGTTGTGGTATATATGTTATTTATGATCATGAGCTAGTTATAATATTACACAAAGCGAACGTACCTGGAGTCGTGGTATATACGTTATTTATGATCATGAGCTAGTTATAATATTACACAAAGCGAACGTACCTGGAGTTGTGGTATATACGTTATTTATGATCACGAGCTAGTTATAATATTACACAAAGCGAACGCACCTGGAGTTGTGGTATAATAATTATATGTTATTTATGATCATGAGCTAGTTATAATATTACACAAAGCGAACGTACCTGGAGTTGTGGTATATATGTTATTTATGATCATGAGCTAGTTATAATATTACACAAAGCGAACGTACCTGGAGTTGTGGTATATATGTTATTTGTGATCATGAGCTAGTTATAATATTACACAAAGCGAACGTACCTGGAGTTGTGGTATATATGGTATGACCATCGGGTGAGCCCAGCAGTAGTCAGTTCAGTAGCGGCAATCGTATGAAGTATCTCTCTTTTATTGAGTTACTAGCACATCGTTCGACCACTTTAAACTAAAAGAAATATACAATTGCTTGTTTAAAAAGGATTGTCAAAGTTAGAAAGTTGAAAAGTCTCTAAAATAATACAAAAACTTACAAAAATAGTTACCTTATTTGTCCGGCTCTCACCCAAGTTGTGGAAAAAAAAAGAAACGTAAACATAGCTTACGTAATAGCTTGCGCCACGAGTCACGCAATTTCTGAAACACATGGAAGCGAGGCTCTTAAATTATGCTGAAAACGAGGCCTTCGAAATGGCGGACATGGCACAGAGTTGTGCTTCACTGAAAGTTGTTGGGTGTTTAGTCAGAGTCAAAATACACTTGGAAAAACAAGTTAAATGGAATTGTAAATAGGAGAAACGTACAAAAGGACAGATTAAAGGTAAATGTTGCTAAAAGTGTCAAATTTAAGACAAAGTTCGTTTAGCATAGTCAGAATGTTCGAGTGTGAGATTGTTCCTTTTGTTTGGGGGTTTCTTGAATGATTAATATGGACGGTACATCGCTCCTCCTCTTCTTTGGTTCCTTTGCTGAAGGTACGAATAATTATCTGTCTGAAACATCTTCTAAGTAGCATATCTTTGCTGTCGGTCTGATGTAGTTTCCATTCTTTGTCTTTGCCTCCACGGTTCTGACCCTGCCATCTTCACTTGGCATTACCTTGGTTACTCTACCGAGGGGCCAGTGGTGTTTGCTGATGTTATCTTCTGCACAAAGAACGAGATCTCCTTTCTTTAGATTTCTTTGTTCAAAGCACCATTTAGAACGCTGAATTAGAGTTGGAATGTACTCCTTTATCCACCTGGACCAAAACATCTATGAAATAGCTAGTGCTCGCCCGTATATCTTCCTTGAATTAACTTCTTTATCTTGAACAGGTGCAACAGGAATACTGACTTCATGCTTGAGGAGAAGTATGTCATTTGGTGTAAGTGCTCTGAGGTCAGTAGGATCTTCAACATTTGAAGCTGTAATGGGTCGGCTGTTAAGTGTGGCTTCTATTTCAACTAGGGCTGTGTGCAGGACATCTGACGTCATGACACGATCATTGGCAACACTGCGCAAGGCCCTCTTCACACTTCTCACCAGTCTCTCTACTGCTCCTGTTTTATGTGGGGAATGAGAAGAACCAAAATGCCAGTGCACACCTCTTGGTTCTAGGGCTTTGGTGATCATGTTAGACTGATTGTATAGCTCTCTTGCAGCACCAATGAAAGTTGATCCTCTGTCAGAGTAGAGGTTTTGACAGGTCCCTCTCCTGCAGGTAAATCTTATGAGGCAGTTGATAAATGTGTCGGTAGCCAGGGAGTTAACTACCTCCAGATGAACTGCTCTTGTTGACAGACAGGTAAATATGCATCCCCACTTCTTTTCTTCTGTAGCTCTTCCCCTTGTAGCCATCTTATCTTTAACTGTAATTGGACCAAAGAAGTCACACATCACTGAAGTGAATGGAGGTTCTGGAGTGACTCAAACAGGTGGTAAGTCTGCCATCAGTGGTGGTGTTGGTTTGGCTCTCTCCTTCTTGCAGAACCAGCAGTTCCAAATGAGTTTTCTCACTACCTGATTGACTTTGAGGAACCAGTAGTTTTGACGTAACTCATTGATTACATGTAGTGATGAGGCATGTAGAAGAACTTGATGTTGTCTTAGTATTATCAGTTGGGCCAAATGAGAATTACCATCAATTACAATTGGGTACTTGGCTGTGTACGGAATGGGGGCATGTCGGAGTCTTCCCTTTACTCCCATAACTCCACTCTCATCTATTAATGGGACTAGACATTTTAGTCTCGACTTTCTTGGGATCTCTTTCTCTTCTTGGAAATGGTTTACTTCTGCTTGGAATGCTTGTCCTTGATGTACTTTAATGAGAACTTGCTTTGCTTTGTTCATTTCATCACTTGTGATAGGTCCTGACTGCTTTGTTTTCCACCGTAGGCATCTAACAAGAACTCGTAAAGCCTTTGTGAGTGTGGAAAATCGACTTATGTCAAACACAGTGGTTTCAGACTCAACGCTTGACTGACTTGTTACCAAACACTGCTTTCTCACTTCTTTTGGGTCTTCATTTACCTCCTCCTCGTGAGGAATGTAAGGCCATTGAGACTCTGGTTTCTTAATGAAATCTGGTCCATTCTGCCAGCGGGACTGAGGTCCTAGATTCTCTGGAGTCAAACCACGGGTTCCTTCATCAGCCACATTGATCTTAGTTGAACAGTATCTCACCTGAACATCATATCCTTCCCTCTCTAGGGTTTGTAACTCTTGTTGTATGTCAGCAAGGCGGTGTGCAACGTAATCTCTGTAGCGACCACTTGATTGCTTGACCCAGTAGAGAACAATAGTGGAATCTGTGAAGAATGTCACTTGTCCCACCTTAAGATTTAGCTCTTTCAGGGAGGTTACTGCCAGTCTTACTGCCATGAGGAATGCATCAAGTTCCAATCTTGGTATATATGTCACTCTTTGTGGTGCAAGTTTTGTCCTTGCGATGACAATCCTGCTATCCACATGACCATCTTTGTACTCCATTCGCAGATATGACACTGCACATTTAGCCATCTTCGATGCATCTGAGAATATAACGAGACTTGTCTTCTCACCTGTATCTTCTCTTGTTCTGAAACGGCGTGGAATTTGAACTCCGTCCAGCTTTGGTATTTCATTTTCCCATTCACGGCACTTCTTTAACAGTGAACCTTGAACAAAGCTGTCCCAATGTTGCTTCTGATTAAAGGTTTCTCTCTGCAGACTCCGACCACAGATAACAAAGGGACTGAGGTGACCCAATGGGTCCCAGATACTTGCTATTCTACTGAGGAATTATCTTGGTGTTGATGCTGGATCTTTGGAAGATATGTTTACTACAAAACAATCCGTTTTTGGATTGTAGACTATGCCAAGTGTTCTGGTCATACTTGTGTCATTGGACTGGAAATCCTTGATATCTTTATATTGATCCTGCATTGGGACTGACTTCTGGACTTCACTGTCATTACTCATCCACTTGGTTAACTTAAATCCACCTTTGGAGAGCAGTTTAGTCAGATCTGAGATTAACTTAATAGCTTGTTCTTTGTCATTAACTGAGCCAAGAACATCATCAACATAAAAACCTCTTTCAGCTGCTTCGGCTGCTTGAGGAAACTCATCATAGTGATCTTTGCAACATGTTTTGATGGTATTGTTTGCACAACAGGGTGCCGATTGCTCTCCTAAGGAACGTCTGACACACTTGTAAATTTCCAGTGGTTGATCTGCTGCTTCTCTAAATAGGAAACCAAGTGATGCCTCATCTTCAGCCTTAACTTTCATTTGCAGGAACATGTCTGCAATGTCAGCTGCAAAACATATGTTGCCAGTACGAAATCTTGTTAACATACCAACCAGGGGATTGAGCAAGTCTGGACCTGTGAATATTCGCTCATTGAGGGAAACGCCTTGATACTTGGCTGAAAAATTATATACACTTCGTACTTTGTCTGGCTTGTGTGGATGTCTGACTGGGTGATGCATAATATAATGCTCTCTTGGATTGTCAGTCTCCAATTCATTCTTCTGTACTTTCTTCGCAAATCCTTTCTCAATGTCTGTCTTGAGTGTTTTAGTGTAAGCTGCTTTAAGACCTTCATCTTATTTTAGACGCCTTTCTAGATGAAACCATTGTTCTTCAGCTTGTCGATGATTATTTGGAAGTGCTTCTGTGCTATTGCGCCAAAGAATGGGAACTTCATAACGATTCTCTTCTTCAAGCTTGATAGTTTGTTATATACAACACCATCATCCCTTGAGCGGAGTTTGCTTGCAGGCTGTAGTGGCTGTAGTTCCATATCAAACCAGTTGGTGAGCTGCTTTTCCAGATTTCGGTCAGATACAAAGTAACACTGTTTACCTTGAGTTTCTGCTGACTGTGCATTAGAGGACACTGTCCATCCGAGGCGAGTATTCATGGCAATTGGCTAAAAAAATCCTCCTTCTCTCACACTGAAAGAACGCATAAGATAACCATTGTCGCATCCTATGATTAAGCCAAGATGTGTACTCTCTACCGTGGGAGTATTTAAACTTCTCTTGAGACCAGTCAACTTGACTGTTTAGTGGTGGGAAGCTGTCATCTCTTCTGGTCAGGACTTTATTAAGTGTGTATACTCTGCTTCGTCTGCTTCGTCTTCCTTTCCCTGATAAGTGGATGCTGGATATTGTCTCCACTTTCTCTTCAGATACACCATTAATTCCTGAGAGGATTATTGTACTTTCTGTGCCTTGTAGGCCTAGTTTTTGGACAAGACTTTCCCTGATGAATGTTGTGTCTGAACCAGTGTCTAGTAGAGCTGTTGTATTGATTTTTCCCTCTGGACTTAACCTCAGTATTTGTTGCCAAGTAAGACTGGAGTCTTTCTTGTTGAAGGTTATTCATTGGCTCAGAAGAAGACTCATTCTGGCTGATACTTGCATTACTTGTATTGCTCATTGAACTTGATGGCTTTGGAGCTTTTGACCTCTTATAGGCTGCAACTGCTTCGTGAGCTAATGTGTGATGATTTCCGTTGCAACTGCTACAAGTTACTTTGTAACTGCACCTGCCATGTCTGGGATTCAGGCATATCCAGCACAGCTTCTTAGTTGAAATGATCTGTACTTTCTCTGCATCTGTCATTGCCTTGAATCGCTCACATTCACGGGTGAAGTATTGCGAGTTGGAATGCACAACACAGAATTTCTTTATACTTGATTCCTTTACTTCTCCAACCATTGTTGTTTTCCGTCTACTCGGAGATTCTGCATGTACATGTATCTTGTGAACTCCCTGCACTCTTTCCAGTAGATGGGTTTCCTCTTCCAACCAGTGATATAGGTTTGTTAGAGTAGGTCGCCTCTTACCAATAGCTTCTCTTTCCCACTTCATTCTTAGATTAAAGGGGAGCTTTTCTATGACCTGTTGGACATTTGTTCCAGACAACAAATCGTTCTTTAAGTTGAGTGAATTGTAGGTGGACACCACTGTAGCTAATGTGTCTGTTAATGAACGGAGTGTTTGGGAATTTCTTGTGTCAACCTTGGGATGCTCACGAAGTTTTGTTTCGCATGATTTGAGTATCACAGCATTATTTCCAAATCGATACTCTAGCTTTTTCCAGGCTTCTTTGTATTGGACTGAGCCAGGTAGAAATTCCTGCAAAGCTGTCTTAGCTTTTCCTACTACACTATCAAGCAGCATAATCAATAATTCTTTATCTGCATAGCAGTGGTCTTCTTCAATAGATTGAAATCGGGCTCGAAATTTAGCATACTCTTCAGGATTACCATGAAATACCTTTAGATTGGGCTGTTTCATTCTTAGGATAGCTTTGGCTAGCAGGTTTTAATCAACAGAATTCGGGCTTTCTGCCAAATGTGGACTTTGTTGATTTTCTGGGTTTTCTTCACTACTTAGTAACCTGTTTACACGGTCATTCTCTGTGTCCCGGGGCAGTGATTCTAGTAGTAATTCCCTTTCCTGATTAGTACCCATGCTATTATCTTCACTCAAGACTGCTTCATCTAGTTGAGCATGATAATTTCTTTCTATCTCTTTATCCTTGATTTGTCTTTCTGTTTCCAAAATTAGCATCTCAGTTTGGACAGATTGTTTTCTTGTTTCTAGTTCAGCGGTTTTTTCCTCCAACTCACGTTTTCTCTTGAGGTATTCTTGGTCATTTTCTAGCATTTCCTTTTGTGCCTGAGCTTTCATGGATGATTTTGCTGTACTTGACGTTTTTTTAGACAATCGTGACCTAGTGGACTTTGCAGGCCTGAGTGATTTGACCTCACCTGATTCTTGTCCATCTCTTGGAGAATCCTCTCGATCTTCATCGTCTATATTGCGTCTTTCCACCATCTTGATTCTTATTTATTTAAATAAGTTTAAAGAAAAATGTATGACCATCGGGTGAGCCCAGCAGTAGTCAGTTCAGTAGCGGCAAACGTATGAAGTATCTCTCTTTTATTGAGTTACTAGCACATCGTTCGACCACTTTAAACTAAAAGAAATATAAAATTGTTTGTTTACAAAGGATTGTCAAAGTTAGAGAGTTGAAAAGTATCTAAAATAATACAAAAACTGACCAAAATAGTTACCTTATTTGTCCGGCTCTCACCCAAGTTGTGGAAAAATAACGGAAAGCGAAAAAGAAACGTAAACATAGCTTACATATTAGCTTGCGCCATGAGTCACGCAATTTCTAAAACACATGGAAGCGAGGCTCTTAAATTTGCTGAATGTTCATGAAAACGAGGCCTTCAAAATGGCGGACACCGCACAGAGTTGTGCTACACTGAAAGTTGTTGGGTGTTTAGTCAGAGCCAAAATACACTTGGAAAAACAAGTTAAATGGAATTGTAAATAGGAGAAACGTACAAAAGGACAGATTAAAGGTAAATGTTGCTAAAAGTGTCAAATTGAAGACAAAGTTCGTTTAGCATAGTCAGAATGTACGAGTGAGATTGTTCCTTTTGTTTGGGGGTTTCTTGAATGATTAATATGGACGGTACAATGTTATTTATGATAATGAGCTAGTTATAATATTATACAAAGCGAACGTACCTGGAGTTGTGGTATATATGTTATAATTTATGATCATGAGCTAGTTATAATATTACACAAACTGACAAAGCGAACGTACCTGGAGTTGTGGTATATATGTTATTTGTGATCATGAGCCAAACTCGAGTGGCGGAAAAGTGAATAGAGTATTTACCCAGTTAACTTCAGCATGTGACTCTAGATCAAAAGTCTCATGAAATGTTCTGCAGTCCTCGATCATTCAAAAGTTTCAGAACTGGAAAAAGTTGCAAAAACAGGCGACAATTTGAGAGCTCCTTCCCGTTCTTTTCGCGGTAATCCTGGTGCCATAAATAAACGGCAAGGTGTAAATACACCGCTCAGTGGGCCATAAAAAACCTGGTACATTACGACTTGTGCTCGGTCTAAAATGGGAATTAAGTATTGTTCTGAAAGCCTTTTGTTCAACTCATAAAGTTTCTGATCATTGGCTCTGGCGTAATACAAAAGAATACCCGCGAAATTTCAAATACACAGTTTCATTGGATTGCGTTTCCCGCAATTTTTTTGAACTTCTACTGCTATTGTTTTGGCAGCCAGCCTCCTCTCTTTGATTCCTCCGATTCTTTTGTCGTCGGCTCCTCCCTATGTTCGCTAAAATGCTTTGATCCTTGGCCTTTATTTGTTTATTCAAAATCGAAGCAAAATTATCCACGGTAAATAACCCAGCTGACTGTGTTTAAATAAAGCCCGAACACTGTGAAACCAGAATATACCTATGCTAAGTTTAGCGCGGACGGCTCCAGAGTCGTAAACGTTTCATTCTACATCATTTTTCTTAGTCAGTTTAAACACACGAATTACTTTGTTTAATAAAGAACAAGTCTTCGGAGTGTGAAACCAGAATACTTACTTCGGCTCCCTTACTTCTGCCAAGTTTAGCGCGGATTGCTCCAGAGTCGTGAGTGTGTCATTCAACAACGTTTTTCGTAGTCAGTTTAAACACACGAATGACTTTGTTTAATAAAGAACACAAGTCTTCACAACCTATATTCATAACCTTTTAAAAGGTTGAAGGGGAGGGGAGCGAAATCGCTAGAGGGGGGCGAGGAAGAGGGGGGCGAATTCACTAGCGATTTCGCCCCCCGGGGGGCGAATTCACGGGGGGGCGAAATCGCTGGTACACCGGTTTGTCTTAGTCAATTTAAACACACAAATGGCGGTGTGAACGAGAATACACTCTGGAGGTCCCGCGCTAAACTTGTGTTGAAACTGACTTGTGTTATTTATTAAACACAGTCATTGCCGTGATTATACTACGACTAACACTTTGAAAAGAAATGCTCACAAACTTGTGCGAGGTTAATTAAAACAACAACAAAATGGCCGACCTTGTGCTTAGTTAATGATACTGGAAGCCTCAGCTAGCTGTTTTGAAAAATGAGTCGTAAACTTTAAAGACTTCATTGTAAAGTGTATGCCGAACGTCTTCACACTTTTGTAGTTTTGAGTTCATCCCTTGCTGTGTTTTACATTGTAAAGAGCGACACATTTAAACGACAATGTTTTGAATATATAATATTTTATTCTAACGAGCCATGAAATTTTAGACGTCAATCAGCTGTCACACAGAAGCATTTCGCTTGAGTAACTCCAGGTGGTCCTTTGTCTGACCTAGCAAATAAAATTGGGTGTCACATGACGCGTCCATTGTTTACTTACTTTCCATTTTAGACCGAACACGTTTTGTCATGATGGGCTCCGGCTCCTGATATAACTTATTCGTTCCAATCCATTACTAGTAAACGACTCTGTAGCAATACATGTAGCCTAAGAGCGCAAGCCATCACAACCTGAAGTTAGTTGAATCCTTTGGTTCTAATTCCATTACTAGTAAACGACTCTGTAGCATAGCCTAAAAGCGCGAGCCATCACAACCTGAACTTAGTTGAATCCTTTGGTTCTAATTCCGTTACTAGTAAACGAGTCCACAATGCAACACTTCTATTGTCTTTTTTTAACACACTGCTTTGCACGGATCTGATCGTCACGTGACATTACACGAGGTGGAATCTGCATTGTTTGAGCTAACTACGTTCAACCGTTCTTTAATGCATTTTTGTGTATGTAATCCTTGTGTTATCATAAATTTGTTGAAGTGTAGACGTGTAGGCAACTCTTTCTAACTCTGTGTACTGTGAACTATCAGTTTCCAAAGAGCAAGATCTCTCTGTTATCAAGATGGTGAGCAACAAATAATGTTCCTCTATTGGCTTCGATAAAGTCAAGCAGCCGGTTCAAATTACAATTAGCATTTACAATTACATTCTCAATTACAGTTGATTTCCGGTGTTTAAACTTCACCGGGGAGAACAGAAGTTTGTTGTGCCGGGAATCTTAAGAAAATGTCGGAAATTGGTAGGCTCAGGGAATTTACCGGGAGTTCGTTGATATGTCGGGACAAAATGAAAATAAATCGCGACAGCTTTTGAGTTACACACAACAGCTCCGTCAAACAGGGTTCAGTCGCACGATAGCCCAAAAACTACAAAATATATTCATCTAACACCTTGGCATTTTTATCACCCAGTAATCTATATTTCCAGCCAAAGTGCTACTGTAGGTTCTCTTCTAATACACTTCCTTAACTGAGCGGAGCAGCATTCACTACCTGTTAGGTATACTAGTATAGAGGTTATTAGTCAGCTAAGCATCTGATACGGCTGTGTATTATATATAGGTTATTAGTCAGCTAAGCATCTGATAGGGCTGTGTATTATATATAGGTTATTAGTCAGCTATAAGCATCTGATACGGCTGTGTATTATATCGAGGTTATTAGTCAGCTAAGCATCTGATACGGCTGTGCATTATATATAGGTTATTAGTCAGCTAAGCATCTGATACGGCTGTGTATTATATATAGGTTATTAGTCAGTTAAGCATCTGATGCGGCTGTGTATTACATATAGGTTAGTAGTCAGCTAAGAATCTGATACGGCAGTGTATTATATAGAGGTTATAAGGCTGGTTCTCATATGATCGCTGACTATCGCTAGCGATCGCCGGATCGTCCAAATCACTCAACCGAAGGATCGCTCGCGATCGAGCGATCGCTGCCATTTGTTCACTTATAATCCCTGGCAAGTTTACGCGCCAGTGCGTGTGAGTTGGATGGACTGTCAAGTTCCCGATTTCCCAGATTTGAAACTGACGCTTTGTGCTCGATGTGCACAGCAAGCCAGTCTAGATTCGTAAACTCGACTGGCATGGGAACATAATCTCTTCCTGAACCCAACGGAATGTTCTTTCTCCGTTTGAGGTATCTTCCATACGCAGTCCTTAAATGTTTTCCTCTACAGCAGCCGGTGTAATGTTGAACTTTTCACTGATTTTCGTCCACACATTCAAATTCTTGTACTTGTCTTTATATTCTCTGCTGTATTTGTTATAAAGGCATTCGTATTTGCGCAGCTCTTCCATAAACTCTTCCGTTCTGCAGCCCGCCATGTTCGAAGCTTAGTGAACAAGTGAATGCACGAGAGACAACAACACAACAACAAACCGTTGCCATGGCGTTGAAGTTTGGATCTAGGGAACATTGCATTGTGGGATGCCACAGGATCGCTCGATCGCTGACTGAGTGTTCTCATACAATCGCTGACGATCGCCAACGATCGGTCGCTGACGATCGCTGGAAGTGTTCACATATGATCGCTGACGATCTCTGGTCAAAATTTGGACGATCCGTCGATCGTCAGCGATCGTATGAGAACCATGCAGCCTTAAGCATCTGATATTTATTTTTACGAGCCTCGTATTTTGGCGAGCCTTTCTAAAGGCGAGTTACCTTATTAAATAAATTCTGCCATAATAACCAAAATCCATGCGTGCTCGCTGGAGAATTGAGACTTATCATGGCCGGGTGCATGGCAGGAAGCCATTTGACATTACTAACGAAAATGCATTATTTTGCCGTGACAACTCTGATATGCAGTGTGCACGAACATGGCGACAAGCTGGTTTTGTATAATCTCTGGCAATTTAACTTGGCAAGTTATTTCTCAAGTGTTGAAAGACAATCCAACCACTTTAATTCTGGTGGTTGCATGAAAATGCAAGTGTAAGTTATAGATATGATTGTAAGTGCCAGTTTCCCATTTTTATACTCTTAGTTTCGTCTATATTACTTGTAAATTATAAGGTAATTCACACGTGCGATTTTATATTCAATAAACCTCCGTCGTCGTCGTCGTTGTTATCAAGGCAAAGACTGCTTGCCACATGTTCTTTTTTAATCTTTTCCAAAAGAAACGCTCGGATCACGAATCCTAAGAACCGGTTTTGGTTTAATCCGTCGAACCATAATGGTATGGATTTAATTAGTTTTGTATCTGTTTATTCTACAGCTAGCCGACAAACCATAACACACGAAATATTTCGTTCTGATTGATTGGTATCTATTCTCGTCAACAAAATGTTTGACTTTGCGTTTTGATTTTCTTTGCATTTGGTTCGGCTAGAGTGGAGTTCGACGTTTTAACTTATTGGCTGACAAAGATATGGCGCTGCATTTTAATTGCCCTTTTCATAGAACTGAAACCATGAAATACCGCCCTGTATTTCATAGTAAAGCTGAGCTCTGATTGGCCGAAATATAATATTTATAGGATACATGCAGGTAATTTACAATGTAGATATATTTCTTATTATGCGATTGCAACTGAAATATATTTTTTCAGATTTCCCTTGGGTCAGGCCAATTAAAATAATTGTTTTCAAAGCCATCCCATAATAAGTGTATATAATTATTATTAGCACTGTTCCACAAAGGTACTTATAGTAAATATGTATAAACAAATAGTTTGACTCCGACAACCTTTTTAACAACAACAGGTTGGTTAGTTTAACTACCATCTGATATCTGGAAATTATCTCATTTATTTTATTTTCAGTGGTGATGGTAATAGTAGCCTCGGCCTGAATTTCAGCCGTCTCCTCTGGTTCGTAACCAGAGGAGACGGCTGAAATTCAGGCTATGATAATAGAGGTTAGTAAGCATTTAATATGGCTGTGTATTTTTACCAGTCATTCGTATTTTGGTGAGCTGTATTATACATATATTATATATAATTATATGAGTACATACATATACATACACTCGGTTACAGAAATGTTGTGGTACAGTGGATATATATATATATACCTCTCGTAAGCGGCAGTTGGATTATTCTTTGTTATTTTACCTCCGGTAAGCGACCGTACAACTGAAATCGTTCACACAATCCTCGATTAAAAGGTTTTTCAAGCCATATAAAACTGTAAATATTTTTTGACACTATCAAGCCCCGTTTATCTGTTGAAGTTCATGTTTGCTGAAAATTTTAAAAGTTTTGAGGTTGGAGGAATACAAACCAATAATAATAAACTGTAGTGATAAAATATGTTGTTGTATTGATATTTCCTGTCCCTAGAGACCAGATATCATATTACTAAAATTTTGGCTTCCTGTGGTGGTTACTCTCGTAAGCGACCACCTCTCGTAAGCGACCACCTCTCGTAAGCGACCACTTTTCCATGTCCCGAGGGTGGTCGCTTACGGGAGGTTCAACTGTAGTACGGTGGACAGTATGTTCTTACTGACAACTTTGATTGAATAATACGTCATAGCTAAACCATGTAAGAAAAACAGGAATAAAACAAGGCTGCATGCCCACCCTCTTCAATATATTTTTAAGCGACCTTCCTGAGTTCCTTGATCAAACAAAAGGAGCAGATTTTGTGGAGCTAAAAAATAAGACAATTAGCTGTCTGACATACGCGGACAAATAGTTATACTTTCCAGGTCTGCTAAGGGGTTACAGCAGCTACTTTGTAGGCTTAAAGAATATACCATCAACTCCAATTTATAGGTAAATATCGAAAAAACAAAAGCAATGATTTTCAACAACTCGGGAAGAAGAATGAACAATTACGCTTTCACTTATTCTAACCAACCAATTGCTGGTTTGCACTTGACGTCATAGCCGCCATGTTGGTACCCTTAAACAATAGATTCCTCGTTAGCTTCTTTTGTTGGGGCACCAACATGGCCGCCATGCCCTTTGTCATTTGAATCTCTGGGGATTGAGTGAAAACCAGCAATAGAAAATATGCGAGTATTTAAATATCTAGGCCTCTGTTTCAGTACTTATGGTAACTTTACTACGGCAAAGATCGAGCTAAAAAAAGTCGCACTAAAAGCACGTTACGAAGTACGGAAAACAATGAGTTGTCATTTTATGACTGATGTTAAACTTACGCTCAAACTATTCGATAGTCTAATCAAACCCAAACTTCTTTACGGTAGTGAAATATGGGGTATGGATAAAGTATCAAACAATGACAAAGACCCAATAGAAAGTGTACAGTTAAAATTCTGTAAATGGTTACTGGGTATAAGCAGGACCGCCACTAATAATGCTTGTCGGGCCGAATTAGGTAAATTACCAATAAGCATGGACTCCACCCTAAGAAGCCTAAAATACTGGCTAAAAAAAAAAAATCAAAATATCACTGAATTAACGCAAGACGCTGTAGCTGAATCGAGACAGATAGGGAAGCCCACAATGTGGTGCCAAAGAGTAAAAAAACATCTGTTTCGACTAGGTTTCGGTGAAGTCTGGTTTTTCCAGGAAGAAATCGAACACCCAAACATAATTATTAATAATTTAAACAAAGACTAATAGATGTCCAAACCCAAAATTGGCATATGATAATCACCGAAAGAAACAACCAAGGTAACAAATTAAGATGTTATCGAACATTTAAATATAAACATCGAATTGCGCTAACGAAGTTGAGTAATCATGAGCTACAAATTGAGAGGGGCAGATATGAGCACCCATATAAACCACCCAACGAGAGGCTTTGTCCTCTTTGTAAAGCCGAAGTTGAGGATGAACGGCACTTTATAAATAGATGCACATACTACCAAGTGCCGAGAAACGAATTCTATGCTTCATTAGAAAATACACTGAAAATACCCCTAAAGAAAACTAATGATGACCAAATTTTAACCCTTATACTTAAGCCAGATACCAAAATTGCAAGAAGAGCAGCCAAATACATATCTGATTGCCTTACAATTAGATTCCGCATTATAAGTAACTTGCCATCTGTTTCCACAATAAATTAATGTAATATATATTACCCTACAACAAGACTTACATGTAGTATTAATCTACTTAGTCATCATTTTTTTTATTGGATTAAACACTGATACACTGATATAAACATTAAGGTCTGCAAAGTGCCAATAAACCTCTTCTGTCTGTCTGTCTGTCCCTGGGGTGGGGCATTTGTTTTGCGTCAACCCGGGCCATTTGTCAAAAAAGTATCCCACTTCTCCTGTGTTTTCTCTCTCCACTGATCAACACGTTGCTTCATCAATCAACGTGGCAGCGATAAAGTTATCCAGCGTGACCATGTCAAAAATTTCCCTGTTTTGGAGTGAAGATGTGTCGTTTGTGGAAAACTGGCTAGTGAGTTTGGGGGCACTCAAGGAAGTATTTGAAGGCGAGTAGTGCATTGCTTTAATAAAGAAAAGCGGTGAAATATGGCTTTGAAACGGCGAACTTGCCCTGGGGTGGGGCATTTGCATAGCTTAGCTGGGTTAGGGTTGGGGCATTTGCAACGTTCCGATTCCAAAATGACAAAATCTCCACAAATGCCCTGGGAGGGGGGGGCATGGGCGGGCTTGGAATTGATAGAGACATAAGAAATAAATGAGACAATGACAAAATTATGTAAATTACATGGCACTGCCTACCAGCCATACAACTAACTCGATTTTGAGTAAATAAATATTCATAGGTATTTAAAATAAACTGTACATAAAATGCATATGATCTGAAGCTCTAAATACAGCTTACCATCCTCGAAATTGGTTTTGGGCTTCCTGTGGCTTCGTAAGTTGTCAAACTGATTTCCCCCTGGATTTTGCCTTGTTTACTTCAAATTTGCAGGATGAATGTAGCGTTAATTCTAAAGTTGAAATCTTTAAACTTGTATTAAAATAAACTTTACTTATTATATTCACCAGTTCTGTGTGTCTTCCTGTCGTCCGATGCATTTTAGAGATGCTCAGGTCATAGTAGAGTACATGTACGTCCTTCAATTCATGAAGATGAATATTGATCTTCATGAAGGACGTACTCGACTATGACCTGTAGCATCTCTAAAATGCATCGGACGACAGGAAGACACACAGAACTGGTGAATATAGTAAGTAAAGTTTATTTTGATAAAAGTTAAAAGATTTCAACTCGGGGGGAAATCAGTTTGACAACTGACGAAGCCACAGGAAGCCCAAAACCAATTTCGAGGATGGTGAGCCTGTACTCTAAATATACCATTTCAAAAATAAACCTGTGTATATAACTACTAAAGTTTAACTAAAACTAATTTAGTATTAAAAATTAGTTCCTGTGTCACAGTGATTCAGACGATTGGTTGTTTATACTGCGAAATGCTCTCAGCTGGTTCACAATTGCTTACAAAAAAATTCACTTGGCTTATTCAGTTCTCGAGCTTATCAGCTAATAATACAAAATTACCCAGTGACTAACTTTGGGTCCTGGTGTTGTAAATGTACGTTCAGATGCTAATTTAATACCGCAGGCAGACGGTGTGGGAGAAACTGATGCTGGCAGTTTATACCTAGACTCCAATTTTAACAAATGTAATGAGTCGTTTCCAATATTTTAGAAATTTTGAAACTGAGTGAAACTCAAATTAAGACAGTAACGAACCGGACCAAACCAATTTGTTGTAAAATATACCACATTCTCTCATATTCATTGAAGTATGCCAAACCCCACATTTTTGTTTGAATAAATCCCTGCACAGTTCTTCTAACCAAATCACATAAGGTGACACTCCTTTGAATGCTATAGATTCTAAACACATGGTCATGACTTTATGAAAAATATTTGCATAATTCTGGTGAAAGTTTGATTAACAGTCCACAGTTTATTGGCGTAAGCCATGAATCCATGGTGCTACTGAACGATCTCCTCACACATACATGTATTAATGGTGATGTACCTATGTGACACACAACTCACTTTCTTGTTACATTGAACTAATAGTGGTGTATCACCAGGCCCATAGCTAGGATTTTGTCTTTGGGGGTGGGGGGGGGGGGGGGGGAGAACTCCCATATATTAGGGGAGGGGATGCTCGTCGGACATTTTTGTTTTCACCCCTAAGAGGTACTAAAATGAGAGTTACCCAAGCTAATCCTATTAAAAAAAGGGGGAGTTGCCCCCTACTAGCCACGGCCCTGATTACGGGTGGGTAAAGGGGGTTCGATTGAAATATTAAAAATATTTTTGCTGACTCAAACAAAAAAGTTCTGATATCCAAAAACAGGCAAAAACCTCAAAATCAACAGATCTTGAGTATTTTAAAAATTTGCTTAAAAATTGGGGATGGCATTTAATTTATTATTTTTAACAGTGATTCACAGTTTCCTATTGTTCAAAGAAAGGCACTTCAGAGCTCAAATGTGCTGGGATTTTACTTTGTTTACATTAATTTTAGACCTACCTGGTTGACTAGCAAAATTGCATGTGCATGGAAATATCCAGTTTTAATTTGCTTTCTTAGACTAGTGTAGTCTTCGATTTCATACTCCAGGGTATGATTTTCAAGCTGTTTTAGTATGAAATACGATTTTAAATGTTGCCTTTTTAGTCCAGGAAAGGGTGATTTCTTAATTTTGGTCTTAAATAGGGTCAGGGTTTGAGACATGTAGCACACTAGCTCCCACCCGAAATTCAGGGCAATCCCCCACCACTTTGATAACTAACTAAAGTAATAATTGAGCAAAAATAATAATCCAAAAAAATAATGACCTACGGTGTAAGTGTTGTGGTAATAATATAAGGAGGGCTTAGATTTCTAATGACACTATTGAATTTTATAATAACCAAATTCAAGAATGGGAGTATGCTATTTACCAAACTTGTTCTACGAAAGGATAGTCACTAAAAGAGAAATTATAAAAAGAAGCCTTGTATTCTTGAAAAGAGAAGAAATATAATGTAAATCACTGATAGTTGACGTCAAATCAACTCTGGACTATCCCAGGTAACAAAACTTACAAATCTTTAACCATGCATGCAGAAACAAATGGCTATTGCACTTTTTCAAACATTTGCTCACTCACTTACTGCTGAAGAATTCTGAGGTCCTCAACAAGTGGGATAATTAAACAATATATAGACTTTCTCAAAGTCCTTTCTTAGCCCCGCGCACGAAGGACTTTTCCCACTTGCAGCGCGCCAAATTTACTGCTTGATTTTTCAACCGGAGGCGTGGCTTATGACGTACTAAGATTTGCCCAACTTCAGGCATTGCATGTTGACGTGTCAAGTCAGTCGACCGTGGATGTGGTATTTACAATTTGATTGTACTCAGAAAGAGTTTGTCAAAGGCGCGAAATGTAAACTCCGCCCCTGAAATGTGTTTTCGCGCCAAAACATAATACAAGTCGAACTTGCCTCTCCCTTCGATTCTCGCTCTCGATTTTTGGCCCAGTAATCGCCCACCCAGTGACTCAGCGTTCGACATTCTCACGCTCGATTTTTGACCCAGTAATCGCTTACCCAGTGACTCGTTGAGTTCGACTTGGAGCAAGTCTAAACAATATAGGGCAATAACCCTGCGTAAAACCGGCTACATGCAATCTTCCATATAATTCATCATTTACAGTTTCATTGTCTAGCCGAGTTTTCCCAATGTTTTTCTGTTCAACTCAATAAATCATTTTCATACAGACAACTCCAACTTATACTACTTAATCACACTTATTAAATTTGTATTATTATTTCTGTTAATAGTGTGAAATAAAACTAAAAACTGAATATTCCATGTATACATGATGACCATGGTAACTGTGAAATCTCCCACTAAAGTCTATAAATTATTGCATAAAGATACCATAAACCTTTTAATTTAGCCGTGTACCAATTAAGAATGGACAATATTAAAGAAATTACTAACAGGTAATTCTTACCTTTCAGAGTAGATATCGTCGTTGAAAGAATCCGTTAAAAAGCAAACCCAGTTCGTACCAAAGTTAGTGGACTCCCACATGATTCAAAGTGTGAAGACCGACGATATCTTCACCAATCTCGTCATACAACACGGGAGAAAGCCAATAAAGGATGAAAACGCGAAAGGAACATCAAGAGAAGAAAAGCTACTTAAATATAGCAACGTTAGTGGAACTCCGATCAATCGGTGCGAAAAAATCTTCTTCGGAAAAGAGAGAGATCAAGAAAATCCTAAATCGATCCTCGTGATTGGCAAAGCAGGGATTGGAAAATCTCTGTTTTGCCAAAAACTGCTTCGTGACTGGGCTAATGACAGGTTATTTGAAGTCGAAACAACTGCCCAAATGCCTGATTTCAAGTTTGCATACCTCTTGACATTTCGTCAATTAAGTTCACTTGGAGAGAAAGCTCTTAATCTACGTGAATTATTAAACCGCTCCTCAATGTTGGATGAACATTCAATTATCAATGATTTATCATTATTGGAGTACATTGTGGATCACCCTGAGGAGGTTTTGATTTTACTTGACGGGTACGATGAATATTCGCAACGAAATTATATTACCGGTAACAAAGAAACAACCTACCCAAATGACCCTCAAGATAAAATGCCTGTACCGGCACTGATTGCCAAACTGATGAGAGGAAAAATCTTAAACAATTCGGTACTGTTGGTAACATCTCGACCAGAAGAAGCTGATGAGCTGGGAGGAATTGACTTCGAGCAACTCGTGGAAGTTAGAGGGTTTTCTGAACAACAGGTTAAAGAATACATTGGAAAACATTTCAGAGAAAATGAATCTAAGAAAAACACTGTACTTGATCATATCATGAAGAATAAAAATCTGGTAAGCTTTGCCCACGTTCCTGTCCTCTGTTTTCTAATGTGTTGGTGCATGGACCACTACATTGAACAAGAAAGCAGTGGAGATCTTCCTGTCACCATAACTGAACTCTATTCTAAAGTTGTTGAAATCTTTCAACTAAAACATCACAACCTGGGCGAGTATAAAAATAAGGGATTTCTTAGGAATCTCAAGACTACACCTCTGGTTGAAAAAACACTAGATAAAGTATCAGAGTTGGCAGCGAAATTGCTTTTGGAGAAATGTTTTATTTTTGATGAAGAAGATATGAATAAATACAATATTTCAGGTGAAGAAATCCAACAGCTGAAAGCGAGCGGTCTTCTTCATTGTGGTCCTCAATCTCCTTTCGAACTCACAACGGAGTTTTGTTTTATCCATTTAACACTTCAAGAATACTTCGCTGCTCGTTGGTTTGTGAAGGAAAAACAAATACCAAAAGTAGAGAATATGTCTTCAATGGTCATCCAGTTTATGGCTGGGATTATGTCAGAGAAAAAAGATGACAAACTGATGCAAGATTTATTGGATGAATTGCCAACTAATAAGAACTCAACTAGTAATCTACTTCTACGAGTAAAGTGTCTTAATGAATACAAAGACAAAGAATTCGCTAGAACTATTGTAAACAAAGAACACAAGCTATACTGTGATAATGAGGGAACGATTAGTTTTAATGACATAACTGATGTGGACTGTATTGCAATCTCCTTTTTGTTAGATATTTTCAGTTCATTGTATAAAGAGCAAACTACTAAAGAACATTCATCATCATCTACACAGTTAGTTAATGTTAATGCATTGCACATCATTAGTTCACCTTTAACATTGTGTGGAGTAAAACGTGTATGTCAATCACTGGAGAATAAATTCTGTACCGTAACTGTACTGTCACTGAGGACGTGTGGATTAACTGACGAGTGTGTTGAGTGCTTTAGTGAATTAATAACAAGTAAATTAACTATACTACGTCTGTATGATAATAAGATAACTAGTGTTGATAATATATGTTGTACTGCACTAACACATCCCAGCTGTAAATTAACAACACTACATCTGTATGGTAATGAGATAACTAGTGTTAAAAATATATGTACTGCACTAAAACATCCAAGCTGTAAATTAACTACACTAAATCTGGCTTATAATAAGATAACTAGTGTTGGTAATATATGTACTGCACTAAGACATCCCAGCTGTAAATTAACTAAACTACATCTGTTTGATAATAACATCACCAATGAAGGTAAACAATCTCTGCGTCTGGTAGAACAAAAATCCAATTGTGTTCTTTTCTTGTGAACTGAAGTTGAATACATACATATTTATTAATCCTTGTAGTACAACTACTGTACAGGATGCTAAAAGCGGTCGACTAAAGATACAGGCGGAGATTACAGTAGATATTGAGTAATTTGTGTTCTGTGTATTTATATACTTATTGAACTGAACACAAAAGGAATGGTGAATAAGAATCATTTGAAAATGTCAAAATATGGATTAAAACTGATCTACCAAAGATTACTCCAACTAAAAACACATTCACACAACTCAGTTGTTAATTCAAATCATTTATTTACCAGTCGGGTGTAGTTACAGCAGATTGACATGTTAGTTAATAAAGATGTAAATATATTTTTGTTGATAAATCAATGTTTTCTCCAAGTGTAAAGGAATCTTTATAACACGAAAATATTTGGAGGAACTGACTCAAGTTAGAATCCCATAGCACGACTCAAACTCGCGCGCTAATTGGCTAACGAAGCGTTTAATATTTTGTGAAATTAAACGGTTTGAAAAGCTGTATTCAACGATGTACAGGAAGCCCGCGCGTAAATATTTTGTTTATTTTTATTATCGCGAACAGAGACACAAATCATGTTAAAATTACAAACCAGGATATTCACAAAGTTAACAGTAGACAAAGAGAGTGAAAATTATATATCTTTTATTTCGTTTTTCACGAGAAATCATATGTTTTGGCCCTCGACTGAACAAGAGCGACTCTAGCTAATCCGAGGAATCGACAAAAACAACTGCAGCAAAAAGGTGTGATTTTGAACGAAAAAGCTGGGCAGGGGCTTCGTGGATTTGCTGATTTAATTCATGTAATATTCACACAGAGAAAACAGGACGAAAAGCACGGCTACAGAACGGTACTAAAATCGTGGTACAAGGAACATTTTGGAAACGAGTGGACTGAACACAAGTATTAAACATTCAACAGTTTAAAAACAGGCTTATTTATTGTGAGACAGAAATTGAGCATTAACATTTGGTACTGAATTTGTTTATAAAGTAAGGAACACAGGCTTAATACTTACAAGTTACTTTATGCGTATACTTGTGCAGCAGCTCTTCGGTTTGTCAGGTTCAGTTTAGATTTTCACTTATCGACAACTGGTTTCAACAGGCCGCCGGTTTTCTAAATCTTTCACAAACATTCACAATTCTGTCTCAAGTTAATGCACTTTCGCTTTCTTGGTAAAGATTAGATCGAAATTACGTGTACCTAAATAAAATACAGGTGTTTTCATGCATAAAAGTCCAGTTTTTATGTCGGAAAACCAATTTTGTTGAACATCGTTTGAGTCTAATTTTAGCTTGATTCCTATTCGCTCGTTAGTTTACCGCGCAATGGGTTCCTGGCGCGTGGCGGGAATTTCAGCAACTTTCAGACTGACTATATTCTTTATTTATTTTCGTAAATCACTAGATGCAATGGGATTCAAAGAAAATTCATTGCCCGACTCGGGAATTCACGTTAAATTTCACTTGAAAACCGATATCGCACTCATCGCTTCGCGATTCGTACGATATCGGTTTTTCGCGTGAAATTTAACGTGGAATTCCCTCGTCAGGCAATGAATTTACCTACAGAATAGGCGGTGGAGTTAAAAGACTTATTTTTTCCTCAAAACACAATGATTTTGTAAAAAATGAAAGAAGTCAGAAAGATGTAGCATTAGTGTCAAGTATTTCATTGATGAAATAGTGATTTGACTTGGTTTTCTCAAGTGCGAACTGAAAACATCGGCTTTGTTTCGTATTAAATGGAGAGAAAAGGAATCTCTGATCAAAATTGTTTGTTGATGACTGAAGAGCATTAACTAAACTGCGTTATGTTCTAGACGGCTGCTCTGTAGACCTCTTGCAGGTTGAAGGACTGAATTGTTTTATCAACTACTGAGTACTGGAACTCCATAAAATATGTCATAAGTTTGACATAAGGTACGCTTTTTCTTGCCGCGATTCGCAAGTAAAACATGAACACACTCTGACAAGGGTTTTAGTTAAATTTTTACACTTCACTTTTCAACAGAAATGTCATGTTATCTATATATAAAGGTAGCTTAATATATTATTATTATTCTCTCAGGTAAAAGAACATTGTAAATATTAATTATAGTTTGGAAAATAAAGAAAACGGTATTCCTACATGAACGCGACTGGAAATAAATTAAATTAATTGAGCTTGAGACCGAGAGAGGAAACAAGTCGAATTCTACTTGGTCAAGCAACACCAGATACTTTAAAATTCCTATTCTTATTCACAGTTAGGTGAAGCAGTTTTCCTATAAAACTATTCAATGCATTAAATTCACTAGAATCTGCAAAAACAACAACAGCAATGTGAGTACAGCTAACCTGCTTCAACGCTTTACAACCTCGAGCCTGCAAGAGAATGGGAATACTTAAAACAAGTTTTGCAATTCTAAAGGCAAGACTAAATCAAATTCAAAGTATCTGGTGTTTTCTTGTCCTTGATATGGTTCTCCTACAGGGTAGAAAGCAGTAAACGAGGACAAATTACTCCATAAATGAATAAATAAACGAACCCAACTTTGAACAACTACAAACTCTTTTGAGAAAAGAGCGGGAAAATACTGAATTGTGATTGGATAATGCAACATGACGTCACGTTTATTGACCAACATTTTGTTGGCTTCCTGAAGCCTCTTGTACACAGGTAGCCCATGAAGAACGAAAACTTAAATCCATTTCCTGTGTTGATGTGCGGTCTTTGAATTTGAATTGAATGTAAAAAAAAAAACATCGGAAAGATGAGAATGTGGCTTTGGAGTTAAACGGATGCGTCAGAGAACATTTCCCATGCATGCGTTTATGATTTTGTTTAGTTAATCCCATGGAAAATTAAAGCTTGACTGGATGGCAAACAAACTTCAAAATGGTGTTTTAGAAAGATCGACAATCGATTGGAGATGGAAAATAGCATTTACAAATAGGTTTTGCTGATAATACTACTGACCTCGTGCAAATATATGAATGACGTCAGGTTTTTCTGCCATCCAGTACAACCACGATTGTATTCCTGCAAAAGCTGTATTACTAGGGCTTGATTGCAGAGTACCTGTCAACCACTTCCCATATCATGATGAACCAAAACAAAACTATAAGAGGTCCAAGGCTCTGGTTAAACAGCCTGCGTAATGCTGAAAACTTGAGGAGACATGGCAAGAGAAATGAGCATAAAGCTGATCGAGGGGGAGGGGGTGATGACAACACCGAATGGTAGAAAGTGTTGGAATAATATTGTTTAAAATATGTCATCTCTCGATTGTAACAGACAAAGAGCTTTTTTTCAGGTAGTTAAAGTGCCAGGAGGCTCCTGAAGTGCCTATAAACCTTTTTACAATTTTTATAGCTATGAACCTCCGAAAAGTTTTGAGTAATTCTGTAAAGAAAGTTTTGGTTTACAGTGAATATTTTATGTTCTATGCTTGTTTGAAATCCTGTAAATGTGACCTTTCTTGACCCATGCATGACCGCATAACTGTCTGGGTTGATTCCTGTATGTACCTCATCTTGACATGATAATTAATTTGGCTTTGCAATCATTTGAAGAAATACTTAACATGTTGGCTAAAATGACTTTTTTCTTGCATTGATGTCGTTGTGATAGAAAGGCACCATGGGAAATAATGCAGTAATGAGATGATGTCTATACAGCTTACAAGTATTCACCCAGGCTTTTACTTATGCAGTCATGGGTCAGGAAAGGTCATTATTTTGTGATTTCAAACAAGTGTAGAACATTTTTATGCTGAACCCGAGTGAATGTGCGATCAAAAAATATGCTATTGCCTATTGGCTTGCTGTGCTGTTCGGTTTGCCGATACCAAAACTGCAAATGGTCAAGATGCTATAAATCATACCTGAAGGCTGAAGAGAAATACATGGACATGAATATTTCAGTGTGAGTTGTGAAGAAGCTTTTTAAATACTACACGTGTACATCGTGGTGGTTTAAGTCAAACATGGTCTGTTACGACACCAGCGAAGTTGAACAGAGAACTGAGTCAAATCAACTCACCATAATTTGTAAACAACCGAGTGAATTCTGTTGGCTTGCTCGCTGTACTGGATTCTGCTTTTCGCTGTACATACAGATACCGAAACTACAAACAGTAAGATGATCTGGCTGAAGAGAAACAAGGTCCGAGTTTTCTAGATACCCGTAATCGCCGTATCTTGTGTGAGTTACGACACTGTGTACATCTTGGTTATACAAATTAACGGATTCAAATTAACACTACATTCAGACAGAGAGTTAATCTATACCGACACTTTGATATGCCAAGGAACTGGAATATCAACACAGTACAAGGTGAGGGAAATTTAAAGTACTGACTTCATTGCTGTGTTCAATTAATCTACACTGAATTTCTAACAGACCTGAAACAAGGCTGATCAAAGCGATCAAAGCCAGGACCCGGCTACCAACATTGACCATAAATTATTCTGGAACTAACGATGGCGCTCAATATTCTGCAGCCAACCTTGTTCTCACTTGAAAAATACCCGGGAAACATAATGTGAATGATCTGAATCGAAGGAACTGCATGGGCTGTACTTTATACAGATGCATATATAATTTATGTTCTAGGAACTGGAATTCAGTTTATACACATCTGAATAGTAATAGTAGTATAGCCGGGATTAAAATGATACCGCCTCACTTTTTTCTTGTTTTTTTTCGCTCTATTAGTAACTTTAATCGCCAGCTGGGTATAGCCTTGTATTTTCATTGGCAAACATTCGACGACCCCCCCCCCCCCCCCCCTCCCTGTTTTATATGGTTATGGCATTGATTTGAGAATTAGTAGCACATTTTGCTGTGTGGTATACAGTGTCAAGCAATAATTGAAGTTAGTGTAGAACACAAATCAACCCAGGCTATAGCTACATACATTTATATACATACATGCAAACATATGAACTTTATTTGAGTGCTCCCGGGGCACAACTACACCGGCCCTGGCAATCCTCTGGAGAAGCAAGTTCGGTGGGCGCCCGACGGTACGATCCTCGAGGTCTTTCAACCACCTACGGGTAAGACTGATGCGGTTGCTATTCAACACGACGTTGATTACAGTGTTTGTGATAACGGCGCCAACAAGCTCGCTTGCAAACACGCGGCCGATCGCAAAATGGTCAAGGCCTTAGATGCCATTCCTTGGAAAGAGCGACAATGGGGACATGCCCTTGCCAGAAACACGATCCAATCCAAACAGAAGTTGGGGTTGGGGTTTAAAAAAAGGTCATAGATCTGGGTGCGATATATTACAGCCCAAGAGGTTATTGGAAAGGGGTGGCCGCAATTGGCAAGCTCGCCGATGCTGCTAAGGTACCAAAAGATGTATCCAAGAGTTGGTTAGAGAAACAAGCACTATGGCAAATATACCTACCACCGCCACGACATATCCCAAGACCTCATTGGACCGTATCGAAACCTAATGAGGTCCACCAAGCTGATTTGATCTTTTTACCTCACGATCGACCTGGACGTGGAAGGAAACTATATAAATACGCTTTGGTGGTAACCGATGTGGCTTCTAGATATAAAGAGGCCGAGCCTTTGTCCCCGAAAGATAGTGGTGAAGTGGCTGCAGCATTCGAACGAATATACAAGCGTAGTCCACTAGAATGGCCAAAGTTATTGCAGGTCGATCCTGGTAGAGAATTCATGGGGCATATGTCTGAAACCTTAAGACTACGTGGTACGAAAGTTCAACGAGGCGAGGCCGGTAATCATAGGGCGCAAAGTTTTGTCGAGCGAGCAAATAGGACACTGGCTGAGAGATTGTTTGGATACCAATATGCACAAGAGATGGTACTTACTTCGGAAGGATCAGATGCGCGTAGTAGAGAATGGGTATTGCGGCTTCCAAAAGTTATCAAAGCCATGAACAGCGAGGTGACTCGACTTACAGGAAAAGAGCCTTCGAATGCGGTGTCGTCGCAACAAGTAGACATAAAAACTCCTTCGTATTCACGCACTGTTGGATTGAAAGAAAAGCGGTTGCCATTCGACGTTCTAGTTCGATATCTATATGCGCCTGGAGAATTGGAAGGGGGTGACAAACGTAGAGCCACCGATCCTGTGTGGAGTTTGAAGACATATGGTATTTCGCGAAGCGTAGTATCTTCGGGACAGCCTGCGCTGTACTACCTTGCGAAGGATGCACCCAAACGTGGATTCGTACGTGAAGAAATACAAGTCGTTCCACCAGGTACTGAACTGCCACCAAAAGGAATTCTGTTCGTATCCAGACGCTAGACAGCGTACTCTATAGGTTCGGTGTGGATACCATCGGGCAGAACGTATCTTTTTTCGTAGTAAGCCGAAAGCCCAAGTTTCTGCTGTTCATAAGTTGCCATACCTTCTGGCATTAGACGGAAGCCTCGGTTTTCCGCCATGTCGATACTACCCTGGAGTGCTGCTTCGAATCGATCCCACGAAACGTTGTTGTGCCGCCTAGACATACCTTTGGTGGAATATTTCCTGCTGCCGCCCACATCGACATAATAGGCTTTCGAGCATAGGGCAATGGCGCGCTGTCCTTCGAATTCGAGTTTGAAGAGACCTGGTGTACGACTGCTCCACTTATCCCAAGCTAACCACTCCTTCCTGTGGGCTGCGAAATCCTCGCGTAGATTAGGTCGTACGACTTCGTCAATGCTGTTTCCAGAGATGGCAATGTACGCGCTGTCCGTATCCATCTGTACGTATTCGAAATCCTCGCGAGCAATATATTTGTCAAGGAAGTCGTAGTAGAACTCGAGCATGCGAAGTTTGGCAAGCTGATATACAGCGATATCTACTTGGAAAGGGCGCTTGATTTGGATCTGGTTCTTTCGGCTCTCTAGTTCGTATGCCTCACCAACTTCCTCTAAGTCTGAAAACCAAACACTACGCAACGCTTTGTCCACAACCTTCTCGTCTTTGGTATAGGTGACATTTGTTTGTCGCCCCAAATCTTCGATCATCTTTCCGTAGGCGCTATTGCCGAGTAGCCTGAATACATCCGCCAGCAAGGCTTTACTTTTGTCTACATCTCCTGTTCTTCGCGCTTCGGTGACTTGGTCCACAAACCATTCGAAGATTTTCTTAGGTTCGTAGTCTATCGTGCGGTAGACAGCAGTGATCTTCGCTCTATGGTCTAGATACCAAAGTAGAAGGGGAGCATAGAGCAGCAACCTCTTTCCAGAAAGGCTCCCAACCAGCTTCTTTTCCTCACCGCGCTTTCTACCCGTCTTCTCGAGGTAGGCCAACATTTGTGGTGGGATTGCTTCCTTGGGGATTTTCTTGTTGTAGAAGAAGGGAGGCATCTCCTCGAATTCCTTCCACAATTCTTTTGGTATCTCGATGTCTACCTCCGCATATCCAAACCACGTTCCATTACGCAGACATTCGACAAGGCCTTCGGCGGCTGGACCTGGCTCGTCATAGTGTACAACCTTTTCTTTTCCACAAGGCATTTCTAGGGCCATAGTAGAAAGATATAGGGCGTTGGCATCGTATCCAAGAATCTTGCGACAAATTTTGGTTCCTCCCTGATGACTGCGAATCCTAGTTATTCCCGCTTCGTGGCGTCTGGTGAACACTGTACTTGGTCCTCCCACGACAGCGCTTCTCAGCATATGATAGGCCTCCTCTTTTGGGGCATACAACTCAGCTCCACGTTCTACGCTACCTCGAAGCAGAAACTGTAATGAAACTCCAAGTATAGATACTGTATCTTTTAACATGTCTACACCCTTATCATGGTAGAAATTACGCATCTTCTCGAGAGCCTCTAGAAAGGGAACCACATCCAAGTTATGGTAGTATCGTAGCCAGTCGGAGAAGGTGTTCATTTCCTTTGCACGAAAGATACGCTTACAATCGTCGAACTCTGCCCTAGATAATAGGTGGCCTCCTTTTAGCTTTGATCCCCACTCTGGATAATCTGGCAGTCCGATATGGTCCAGCTTGTCGGGAGAATCAAACCACTCATATGGGAAGAAGCCTTTCTGCAGATCACATCCATACGCAGCAATCCAACGCGCGTAGGAAGTTCCAGGTCCAAGATAGTTCATAACGTCGAGGAAACGAAATTCGGGAGTCAAGAGAAACATAGTGGAGTTGGCCTTCTTCGCAACCCGGACCTTCTCGCAGGTATCAGCAATAGTTCCTACAAAGTAGTTTCTGATTAAATTCAAATCATATCGACCGGAGTTGAATCCTAGTACAGGAACTTGGTTGGTCCATTCGTCGATCTTCATTTGTTGTTCTTTTGATAGGGTATCGAAAGAGAATTCGGGCGTCCTGGGACAGAACTGTTCTGCCACGACTTCTCGGATCGTCTTTGCTCTTTGCTGGAGTTCTTCGACAAAGGCAGCTATGAGTTCCTTTGGATCGACTCGACAGAGGAAAGTTGGTGTGTGGTTGTATGTGTCGGCAATTGATACTGATATGGGAACATGTACGTTTTCGATGGTCAGGCGGGCTGTTGGTTGTCGCCCCTTCGTTCTATCGAGGTAGGCTTCAAAGTCGTATACTATAGCGTGTGGATAAGCAGTTTGTATTGGAGTCGGAACCGACTCATTTGTCTTCTTTGTGGAGCAGCCCCAAGCCTCCACTACTGCATAGCCGGCCTTTCGAAGCTTTGCTGTTCTTTCGCAGGTTTTACGGTATAGATCTCTACCTCTAGGGAAGCATTTTAGGCAGCCGTGGAAGTAGCATCCATGGAATTGGAAGATGGTTTTGGAAAGAGGTTCGTAGCCATCAACGGCTGCTCCTTCGCTCCAATGCTCTCCACCATGTCCACAAGCCGTGTGATGGATGTGCTTCTGGAGTCTTTCAGATTCGCGTTTCAACCAGCGTAGAGCGGCTTTGCTAGCTTTGTTAGAGTTGCTCTCTGGCCAGAATGCTTTTTCATATGCTGACTGAGGAACTTTGATTGCTTCTCCAGGGCAAACGATCTTTGTTTCGCCACGATCTGCATGGCGTTGAAGATGGCAAGCCTGTTTGAACCGCTGCTTACAATCGTTACATACGTAGGTGTGCCCTAGTTTGCTAGTGTTCTTGATATAGAAGGCGTGCCCGTCGTATATACCTATTATCATCACGTGATTGTAGTGGGCTGCATGCCGTGTCAGATGCCAAGCGCCATCCTCCGTAGGTTCGTACACCCGAATGCCTATTCCGAAATGCAACTCAACCTTATCCAGCTGGTCTAAAGAAGTTTTGGGGACATCTGATATAGGTGCTACAAGGTGATAGAAATCCTGGGCGTGTTTTCGAGCTGCTGTGCTGCACTTGTCTACGCGCGCCCCTTTGTATACAGCAAGGCACCGCCAAAGACATAGGTTGTCGCCATATTGATCGAGGGCATTCATTCCTTTTTTCTGGCGAAGCCATCGTGGTAGTGGGCCTGTTCCCAACAGCGGTTGGCGATCAAGCACGACTTTGACATCTACGTGGATCCAACGCACGAATGCCCACTGAGTATTTGGCCGATCGATGTTGTCGGGGTTCAAACGAGCTATCTCCTTATCAGCAACCCACTCCTCTGCATCACCTAGGACATTCACCCATGGAGAGCCTGGGACTGTCTTGGAGAAGAGCATCACACGCCCGTCGTTAACGTTGCGAATGCGATAGGAGTAACCATATCGTAGGTAGAAGCTCGTTTCTACATTCGCAGTCAACTTTCCTATGATCCTAGGCGTCAAATCACCTGCCACACCTTGGAAGAAGCGCCATTGGATAGTGCGCCTACCTTTCTCCTCTCCCTCAAGCATACCATCTCTCTCATCGAGAATAGTGGCTGCCTCTCGAGCAAGACTCCGTTCCAATGGCTCACTACGAGGCTTTTGCAGGAACCGCCGAATAGCTCGTTGCCTATGATGCACACGGCTTAAAGGGTTTGATATAGCCCGTTCTTCGACAGCTCATGCCCTTAGGTTTGCCGCGACCTCCTCATCCAACTGTTTGGTTTCACGCGCGCGTTGGACACGTTTGTGTGGATTCTCAGGATCACCTCGAAGAGCTGGGAACCTACCCGTTTGGTCAGCTCGTTTGATTCTATTCTCCCATTCGAGAGTGCGGGCCTCAGCTATTGCCTGAACGAGCCTGGCTTTGTTGAGCCTCGAGATACCTTGCAGCCCGAGTTGCTTTGCTTGCCTGCGTGCTTCTTCGAGGGTCACCATTCCTCTTCGGTAATACCATATATATATATATATATATATATATATATATAATATCCTTTCTCTAATAGGAATGCGAATTGTTAGGATCTTAATCTCAGTCGTGTGATATATGCCTTATGATAGCGTATCTCTAATAGGAATGTAAGTCGTGTAGTATATACCGTATATTAGGAATGCGAGTCCCTAGTAGTATCGCCGGGAGGTAAAATGGTACCGCCTTGTATTTTCTATTGACGAACGTTTGATGGCCCCTCCCGACCTCAATATCTTTTGCCTCCAATAGGCATATTTATCGTACCAAAAAACGCAACATCTATGGTATCCCAGAGATGAGTTGGGGGCAAAAAGGTAATGAGGGATACGCCTATTGGGGGCAAAAAGGTAATGAGGGAGGGGGGTCGTCGAATGTTTGCCAATGAAAATACAAGGCGGTACCATTTTAATCCCGGCTATACTACTGTAATATTTATTTATACGTACTTTATATG
Organism: Actinernus sp. WN-2022; assembly: GCA_030867875.1. NCBI lineage: Eukaryota > Metazoa > Cnidaria > Anthozoa > Actiniaria > Actinernidae > Actinernus > Actinernus sp. WN-2022. The sequence goes on along the minus strand of JAOWCC010000577.1, from coordinate 69,445,018 downwards.
AAACCCTTTATATATCCTGTAATATACTGTATTTTATATATCCTGTAATATAGTGTCCCCAATTAGCTTTACAGCTAAATACTATTGACACTCAAATAAAGTTCATATGTTTGCATGTATGTATATAAATGTAGGTAGCTATAGCCTGGGTTGATTTGTGTTCTACACTAACTTCAATTATTGCTTGACACTGTATACCACACAGCAAAATGTGCTACTAATTCTCAAATCAATGCCATAACCATATAAAACACACATGTATACATCTAGCCCCATAAGCATCGCATCCAATGATTTAATGTTACACAAAGATAATTACAGTGTTATACCCAGATGCATCCCATTGTATATTAACATATAAGTCAAGACATCAAAATTTTCACATTATTCAAAAAACAAGCACTTTTGATCAGGATTACGTACACAGTTCACATCATTGCAGCAATTTTTCAACTTTTCTGACTGTTACCACAGTGCTTTCTCTTTCAAAAAATATGTCAAACGCACTTTGATAATCTATGATTACTTCTAGTTATCTAATAAATACATTATTACATACACAGGAAAGCTAAAGCCGCCAGGAACACATTAAGGCCACATTGACAGTACAATGTTAACCCTGTATCTGTCAGGCTTTTCTTTGACAGATACCAGGTTAACACTCTATTGTTGACATGGTGTTTGTGCTCCTAGCAGCTTGGATGTGATTTACAATTTCTCATATTCAGCCCCATTCCACAGGCATCATAGCTTTCACACAACTTAGAGCTATACATGTAGATACAGTTGGTTCACCTCTTTCTGTATCCCTCTAATTTTAAAAGTCCCACATTTTTTACAAGATTTACTTTGTTGAAAATAGTTTGTCTTAGCCTGGACAAAAAAATACACCAGATTATGTTGCATTGTGATACATCCTTTAACAATACAGTGTGCATGTTCTCCATGAAATTCTTTGAAATAAGATGTTTTAATTTGCATGCATGAGGGACTGTTCATTTCTTTATCGGGGGGAGGGGGGGCTGGTGGGAATTTGTACTTTGCTTGGCCAAAATTACAGGGTCCCCATATACTATGGTAACATGTTTTGCATGTCCTCCCTCTCAATGTTTTTTTTTGTGTGATCTCCCCCCTCCCCCACTCAGAAAATCCAATGGTTACCATATACATGTACCACAATTGCTGCCCAATATTTCAATGTTTATTTTTTAAAAGCAGGGCTGTAGCCATACAATTTTGAAAAATGGCATTTACTGCATTTTTAGAGCACTTTCGAGCAGTTTCAGTTTCAACGTTTTACTGAAAAGGCATTTGCCTTGTGTGCTCACTACGCTACTGAAAAGTAGAAGAAGAATGGACTGGATCCTCCTGCTGACTGTCCTAAAATAACCATGATGTTTGAATATTGTCATCCACATCATGGGGGGTGTAGCTAAATGTTTTGTATTGTAAGCCCAAGTGCAATGCATGATCTTTGAACACTAATGTATTGGGAGCCAGGGGCATGATCCCCCTGAAAATTTACATCTTAAATTTCCTAATTTGTGATGTCACACTTTGGTACTGGTGGGCGGTGTTGGCTATTCAACAAAGAAAAGCTGTCCAGAGTTCATAGCTTTAGTCTGTAGTAAAATAATTACAGTCAACTCTCTTAAGTGACCACCCTTGGTCCAAGGACAAAGTGGTCGATTACGGAAGGTGGTCACCAACGGGAAAAAGCAACACAGGTAGCCCAAGTGCTTGCTAAATGGATCAGCCTTCTCACCATAACAACATAGCTAAGCACGGGATTTTCAAATCTTTTTCAGTTTCTTATCTGTCAGTGCCATTAAAAATTCAACTTTGTGGTATTTGAGTAATTATTTTCTAAAAATACAGTACAATCTACTTTGGTGGTCGCTTATTGGAAACAAAAAACAATAGCAAATGTCAAGTGCTGAGACTAAAAAGTAGCCGAGGTCGCTTAATGACTAACAAAAAAAAACAGTTATTTGGTAAAGTGGTCGCTTATAGGAGGTGGTCGCTTATGGGAGGTGGTCGCTTACGGGAAGTGGTCGCTTACGGGAAGTGGTCGCAGGAGAGAGTTGACTGTATTGATAATATCCCTCAGACCCATAGTCTGTAGCAGCCATACAGCAATGATCCCTGTAGTGATATCCATGTCTCTCATCCCATCTGTTACTGTATCTGTCACCATTCCAATCACTATAGTGACCACCACTATGCCTATATTTAGATAAGAAGGTATTTCAGTTGAAGGCAAGTGAATGCAACAACAGCTGAGTGAGATTTGATGAAGTTCCAAATTCTCCTTTAGAAAATAAAGAATATGCATAAAGAAATAATTTCTATCAAATTTCTAACTTGATTTTAAGGACAACTTTTACATTAACTCAGGCTATTGCTTCTTAGGATGCTCACTTGCTGACTGGCTGCTTGCATAACCTTTAAACTACTAGTTACACCAGGTAGGTGAGTGTAAGTTACAAAGCGCAGTTGCCAATGTGTTAGGGCATGGGGCTAAATTAAGCCAGTTGACTTTTTCAAAACTTGTTTTCAAAACCTTTTTCATTACCTTCGGCACAAAAGTTATTCAGTTAAAGAGGTGCTAGTTAAAGGAACAGGCAAATATTGTAACCTTATGAATGAAATAAAATATGAGGAATGAAATAAAATATGGTGGTGGTTATAAACAGTGTTTACTGGAGAGACACATGTAAAATGTCCTACCATTACGATAGATTTAAACAATCCAATTTTTCTGCTACTGTCGAAATGTTCTGAAAATCTATAACCAGTTAAGGGACCGGCCATTTATTAGAGGGGGGGTGGGCTGGTGCATTTTCATTTTCCTTAACATAATTTCAAGTGGCCCTGCTCATGTCACTGCATAAAATAATGTGGCCCCCCAAGAGAGTGCACATGAAATGACATGACCCACCCTAAATCACAATAACATTTATAATAGAGTGAAGGACTGTTATACACCAGATTTTGTTGTTTTGTTATATCATTTTTGATAATAAATTTGATTGTGGTTGATCCCTTCAGGACTGTTTTCTTTAGTAGAAAGGAAAATGGGATGCACAAAATTACATGGCCCCTCAGAAATGGTTGCAGAATTTTGTGCAGTCCCCCATTATTTGGTGCACAAAAAGGTATGACTCCCTCCCCATTTGCACCAGCCCCCCCCCCCCCCCCCCCCCTCTAATAAATGGCCGGTCCCTAACAGTAATTAAATAACTCATTTACCATTCACGGTTCAGTCTTCACTCATGTCTGTTCAGTCAGGTGTTAATGTACAAGTAGTCTTAATACTTTATACGATCACCTCTGCTTTTGATAATTGCAGAAAGTCTTCTATTTGTAGATTCTATAGATTGTTATTTATTGCTTGTACAGGTATCTTTAGAACAGTAGTTTGAGCTCTTGCAACACATTCGGCATAGTTTTCTTGAGTAATACGATTTTTAATAGCGTTGATGACTATAACTTGAAAACCCTTGGCTCTACTTCAGTGTAAGAACCTCACAGACTGCATCACAAAACTCCCTTTGTTAACTATGAATAATTTGGGACTTAGAATACTTCCCGTGCACCCGAAGCGGCACTTATATTTTTTTACAAGGAATCGGGGAGCCTCTACTTCACTGCGCTCAGCGTAGGAATCAAACCCATGCAGGAAGATAATATTTATAGAATGACTGACACAACCTACCCCATGCCATCCACGAGTGAATTCGCTTGGTGGCAATCGTTTTTTCACGTCAATTTATATCCACTAATGATGAGTAGCTGCATAAATTATAGTATTATAGTATTCAATACACTATAATTATAATACGACTACTCACCAAGCGTGCAAGGGCATGGTCTCTAGTAGCCTAACCCGAGTACTACTCTTCCCAGTAAACTGCGACACCCCAAGTTTTTTTACGGCTCACGTGATGTGAATGTTCTGTACCACGGATGACCATTTGACATACCGCCGGGTAGATTTCTTGTTGGCGGCATTTGTAGACAAGTTTCGACTGCCTTGTTGATTTCAAAGTTTATAAATCGCTGGGAAAAATTTGCTTCTCGCTGTTCTTTGAGCTCTGGAGTTTATTACTAAACGTATTTGAAGAACCACATAACGTGACTTAACTATTAAGGGAAATGGAGGAAATATTTTGCCAATTCATCTGAGATATTTTACAAAATGTAAGATTTAAGATGGTAGTTCATATTTTAAGATCTCATAGTCAGTCGTTCTGCGGTTTTGAAATGTCAAACTTGTCTACAATATGTCATTCTACTGTCTCCAACGAGGCATTCTTTGTCTACAATGTAGAACAACACGTCGCTTTTCTTACGCCGCCACACAAAAATCTCTACCGGCGGTAAGCAAAACAGTGATCACGTGGTACAGAATATTGACATCACGGGGGCCGTAAAAAAACTTGGGGTGTCGCAGTTTACTGGGAAGAGTAGTATCAGTCCCTCTCTCTCCCTTCCTTTTTACCACCACCCCTCCCCCCTAAGGAAGGAAGGGAAAGAGGGCCTGACACAATTCTCCTCCTGGCCGCATGTCAAAAAGCCATTTTCTGGACTTTTCCTTCATTGGTCAGAAAAACAAAAGAAACAGGATGCCGTATTCTGATTGGTCCTCGCGTATTTAGTGATCTTTGGCGAGTCTTCAAGAGGAAAATGCCAAGTCAAATGGCGTCTTCCCTGGATCTTGATTGCGTGCTTCCAACCGGTTACGGTAAAAGTTTAATTTACCAGCTTCTTCCAAGCATCTACGAGGAGTTGCATAGTGAAATCCACGAAGGAAACAACAACGAGCGGTTTTGCATCGTGGTTGTGAGTCCATTGGAATACATAAGGCAGCAGCAAGTTCTAAACCTGGAACGTCTGGATTGTGGTGTACTGGCTGTATCAATTGGAGGTTCAGAAGCGAAGGACAAGCTGATAGAAGCGGGCTTCTACAACTTGGTATATGGAAGCGCCGAACAGTGGCTCTCCCATAGGTGGAGAAAGTGTGTGCAGTTCGGTGTTTTACACGAAGCAAAAGTATTGGTGGTTGATGAAGTCCACACCGTAGAAACCTGGTAATTACACGTAGAGTAACAGTTCCATTTGTCACCTTGAATAAGTAATGTAATTAATCACTAAATTTCATACTAAATTTTAATTAAGGCAATGTACGTGCAACTTGTGTTGCAATTTTGGCGAAACACAACCAAGATGGATTTGTTTACTGGGATCTGTTTCCCGGCGAAGAGGTAGACAAAGAAAACCGCTTAAGTTGAGCTGTTGAACAATCGTCCATGTTTTAACCACGTTGTTCTGCGTCTCTTTTTATCGTTTTCTCCTTCGTGTTGCAACTCTAAAAACATTAAAATACACATCGCTTTCCTACGGCGATCCGCGGCCATCATTGTTGCCATATCATATGTTGTAATTTACTTGTTTTTGTTTTATTGAGGAGTTCTCGCTGGTGTCGTAACAGACCATATTTGACCTGGTCGTCGCCTTATAGATGCAGCTGTGGTAGCAAAGGTCCTTCCGGGAAACTAAGTATAATAATGCCTTTCTCTGTTCGGGAAATAATTCAGAAATGTCGAAAGTTTCGCACGCTTTCTCGAAAGCCATATCAAGCCCGTTGGTATCCTCCGCCATTTGGCTAGTCCTTCATGCAGGCACCACTTGACATACCACACATACCTCAGTTCTCTAAAAATAAAACCTTCGCTCTGATTGGTCGAAATGAAATGACGTCAGGAACACGGTTTGTGTCAAAGTCCATCAGACTGGGAGGTGGGAGGAAGTGAGCGGACGACCTCGACAGTCTGATAATCAGGCTAGGTCTCTAGTGAATGGTTCTTACGCCAAAGTTAACCCAAACCCTTTTTGCAATCTTTATACATACGTGTATGAATCTTTGAAAGGTTTTCAGTACTTATGCAAATACATTTTTGGCTTACAGAGAATACTCTATCTGTTATAGGATTGTTTGAAATGGTGAAAATTTGACTTTTCCTGACTCTTGACCGCGTAAGAAAAAACCTGGGTCGATTCTCCATCTTACGTCATCCAATTCATTTGACTTTGCAATAATTCGAATAACTATTTAGCATTTTTTCTAAAATAACTGTTTTCTTTACTAACAATTCACAGACTGTGTATATTATCTATATATCGATGTTGTTGTAATAGAAAGGCACCATGGAGAATAATGCATTAATGAGGTGATGTAAGATTGAGATTGAGTCTGTTGCTAGTTAAAGTATACTTGATGGGGAAAATATTATTGCAAGCAAAGTGTGATAAAACAATCTTACAGAGCTTTTAGTCGAAAATTATTTTTTTCAACAAAAAAATGCCCAATACCCACCCCCCCCCCTAAAAATAGAATTGTTCATCCCTTGATAATCAGTCCTTAGGTCAAATAAACTGTGAACCCATTGCTTAATTATTATTCTTAATTTCTCAGTAATTTTGCCAAATTACGCCGATCTACTAATCCATAATAAAAGTAGTTTAAATAGATACCTGTCATATCTCTTTGATAAGGGTGATATCTGTCTCCATATCTTCATGCTCAATCACAAGCTATCATGACCTCCACAACTGAAAATATAAAGTCTAATAATAAGTATCATTGGTATAACATTGGTAGTGTGATTTAGTGTCCAATGATCTATCAGTAGTGTTCCAATATTAGTATCACAAGCTGATCATTTACCATTGTTATTCCAGTGATGTTTCATTCTTGGTATTCTAAACAAACCAATATTGGTATAACATTGGTAGTGTGATTTAGTGTCCAATGATCTACCAGTAGTATTCCAATATTGGTATCACAAGCTGATCATTTACCATTGTTATCCTAGTGATGTTTCATTCTTGGTATTCTAAACAAACCAATATTGGTATAACATTGGTAGTGTGATTTAATGCCCAATGATCTACCAGTAGTATTCCAATATTGGTATCACAAGCTGATCATTTACCATTGTTATCCTAGTGATGTTTCATTCTTGGTATTCTAAACAAACCAATATTGGTATAACATTGGTAGTGTGATTTAATGCCCAATGATCTACCAGTAGTGTTCCAATATTGGTATCACAAGCTGATCATTTACCATTGTTATCCTAGTGATGTTTCATTCTTGGTATTCTAAACAAACCAATATTGGTATAACATTGGTAGTGTGATTTAATGCCCAATGATCTACCAGTACATGTAGTGTTCCAATATTGGTATCACAAGCTGATCATTTACCATTGTTATCCTAGTGATGTTTCATTCTTGGTATTCTAAACAAACCAATATTGGTATAACATTGGTAGTGTGATTTAATGCCCAATGATCTACCAGTAGTGTTCCAATATTGGTATCACAAGCTGATCATTTACCATTGTTATCCTAGTGATGTTTCATTCTTGGTATTCTAAACAAACCAATATTGGTATAACATTGGTAGTGTGATTTAATGCCCAATGATCTACCAGTAGTATTCCAATATTGGTATCACTAGCTGATCATTTACCATTGTTATCCTAGTGATGTTTCATTCTTGGTATTCTAAACAAACCAATATTGGTATAACATTGGTAGTGTGATTTAATGCCCAAATTGATCTACCAGTAGTATTCCAATATTGGTATCACAAGCTGATCATTTACCATTGTTATTCCAGTGATGTTTCATTTCTGTTTCTGTTTCTGTTTATTACTTGGTTATGCTGAGTTGCTTTACACCAAGATTATACATAACGAAAATAATAATAGATAATAATAAATAATGATATATAAACAATTAATTAATAAAAAATAATTAATTAAAATGGGAATTTATGGTAGCGGTCATGTTTACATAGCAATGTTAACTAAGGTTCGAAAACTGTTAACTATATCGGCTTCAGTTGTGTGGCTAGGCAAGTCATTCCATTCAGGAACAGTACGTGGGAAAAAAGAATACTTGAAATAGTTTACAGATGGCAAGAAGACATTCAATTTAAAGTTGTGTTGTGTTTGTCTGGTCAAAGTTTGTGAAAAAGATACATAATTTTTAGCATCGATGGCAATATGACCATTTAGGATCTTATACATTGTAATCAGTCTATTACACTTTCTTGAGGTGACTAAGCTAGGCCAATTTAAGCAATGCAACATTGCCGACACACTCTCCAGGCGTGAGTACCTATTAAGGGTAAACCGAGCTGCACGCCTCTGGATCATTTCGAGCTTGTTTATGTTTCGGAGAGTGAATGGGTCCCAGACGGAACTAGCAAAATTGAGGGCAGATCTTACAATACTTAGGTAGGCACTAGCTTTGACCTCAGGTGAGCAATTGTATAAATTGCGCCTGAGAAGATTTAAAGTATGTGAGCCCTTTTTTTATATAAAGTCAATGTGCGAGTTCCAGCGTAAATCAGTAGAATCTACGGACGCCTAGATAAGGATGCACCAATGTTTCTTCAAGGGGGTGTCCGTACAGATGGTAAATAAATTTGAATGGGGTTTCTAATGTTAGACACGTAGAGCATGCGACACTTGGAAGGGTTGAACTTGAGAGCCCAAGTGGAAGACCAAGAAGCCAGTTTGTCAAGGTCAGCTTGCAGTTGGGAGCAGGATTCTGGAGACACTAATCGCAGATAGAGTGCACAGTCATCAGCGAATAGACGAGTCTTTGAAGTTATGCCGTTTGGCAGGTCGTTGATGAAGAGCAGGAACAGGAGTGGTCCTAATACTGTAACATTACAAGGAATTGAGAATTCACCGTCCACTACAGTCGACCTGTTAAAAGTCCTTTAACCATGACAGAGTTTGGCCCTTTACGCCATAATGATCCAGTTTAAGAAATAGACGTTGGTGGGAGACTGAGTCAAAGGCTTTTGAAAAGTCGAGAAAGATTAGATCAGTCTGTTGACGCTTGTCCAGAGCATATGCTAAGTCATATGTAGTAATAATTAGTTGTGATTCACAGGAGTGGCGCTGTCTGAAACCATGTTGGAAGGGAGATAACAAGTTGTATTCATCAAGGTGCTTCATAATCTGGCTTGTTAGGATATGTTCGAGTAACATACATGAGATGCATGTAAGAGAGAGAGGCCTATAATTTGCAGGGTCAGACCTAGAGGCTTTCTTATGGATTGGTGTTACAAATGCATGTTTCCAGTCGGCGGGGATAGTGCCATAGTCCAATGACTGTTGAAAGATGACTTGCAGAATGAGAGCAGATTGATGGGAGGCAAGTTTAAGTAAACGGATAGGGATTTTGTCTGGACCAGAGGCTTTATTTGGATTCTGTTTATCAATAAGCTTTGCAATACCTGCTGCAGTGACTGTGATCTTGCCAAGAGAAGGAATGCTACTTGGGCCCAGGGAAGGCAGGCAGCTAGTATTGTTGTCAATGGGAAAAATTGACTGGAAGTACCTATTTAGAGCATTAGCCTTTGCTTTACTGTCCAACTTTCAAAGCAGGGACGCCAATGGAGTCTTGTCTTTTAGACTTGATATAACTCCAGAATTTCTTAGGATTGGAATTGCGGTTACTATCTAAGAGCTGTGAAACATAGTCATTTCGAGCCTTGTTTATCGCTTGGGAAGTGAGCTTACGGTGTTGTCGATAATTCCTCCAAGCAGCTTGGGAATTAGACGATCTGGCAATATAGTAAACCCGATGTTTCTTTTGAGTTAGACGACGGAGAGTTCTGTTAAACCAAGGGTTGGTATTAGAAGATCTTATGGTTTTCAGTGGAAAGTGCTTCGCTGCTAGTGATAGAGTAGAGTTCTTAAATATAATAACCAGTTTTGTTCAACGGTGCATGAAGCATGATTTGAGTTCACAAACTGGTCTGAGAATGTACACATATCTTCTTGAAAGCCCTCTACTTTTCCTTTGATGAAATTCGAATTCGAAACAAACCAATATTGGTATAACATTGGTAGTGTGATTTAGTGTCCAATGATCTACCAGTAGTGTTCCAATATTGGTATCACAAGCTGATCATTTACCATTGTTATCCCAGTGATGTTTCATTCTTGGTATTCTAAGCAAACCAATATTGGTAAATAATAACAGACAAGAGAAGAGAAGTTAGATATTAAAAACTCAAAAAATGTTGAGGGGGGAGGGGGCTATTTCTGTTTCGAATTGATTTATTGGGCAACTAATGCCCTGTGATTGATTATGTGAAGTTGTACACCAACATGAAGATAAACATACATTATAATTGATCATAGACGAAAAGAATATGCACTCTTCACACAATGTATGGGATCGAACTAGCAGACAAAAAAGGGGATTGAATACTAAACCTTGTATTACTACTACCAATGTTGGACAAACCAAGACAAAAGCCTCACTGACAATCCACAAGTTCCCCTTAACCCTTTCACTCCCGGACGTGTTTTGGCTCAATTGGTGAAATGCAGAGTGCTAACTCAACCCTCCCCCCTCAGTTCCAGTTTGGCTAGCCAGGGCTAGTTAAATACTGCTGACTTTTTAAACCAAGGGCTCAAACTTTCCCCATGCATGATGCCATTCGGCAGAATTCTACGGACTCGGCGGCGGTGAGTATGGTTTCTTCTGTAGGTTTTCCAATGAAATGTGCTCAAATTTTGGACAAATAAGCCACTGCAAGAGAGCTAGAGGACATCATTAAGTCTGAGGATGGCTGAAAAGTACTTGGCTTGCTTTTAGTAGGCTTTGTGAGGGGTTTCACAGGGTTTTTCTGTTGTGTTTCTGCTTTGAGACACATGAAATAATTCTTCACTGAAATTCTTGAATTCCTGCAGTTGGTTGTCTTTTTTCCCTGCTCAACCTATTAGGATGTGTTTTTGTCACTTAAGTTTAAAGCAACGGCTTGAGACCAAATCACCGCTCTTGGTTGTAGGGGTAAAATACTTATTTTTTAAAAACCTACAGGAGTCCCAGAGGGGGTCCCTTGTGATTTTTTGTTGATTACCCAGCATGCAATTGGAGGTGGGAGCAGGAAAATGTGGCCGAGTGAAATGCAGTGTAAACATCGGCGTGGTTCGCCGTCGCTTGGTGTGTTTTGTGAAAACAAACCTGCTGGTTGGAAAGATTAAACAAGGTACTGTAACGACTGAGTGGTTATTTCGTATTATTTTGCTCTCGATTTCAAATGCGAATGGAAAGGTTTTTTTGAGCCGATTTTCAGCTCCTCAAAATTCGTGAAAATGGAAGAAACGAACAACGATCTCCAAAACAAAATGCGTTTTTCTCCAAAGTGGAAGAGTCAAGCGATCCCTGTTGTAGCTCTCGCTTTGAAGTTATTCATCCCTTGAAATAATATCGCAACATCGTATTTCCAGCATGTCTAGGTTTGACGCAAAAGTTTTCTCCAGGTACATGCCTCATATTGGCCGGTGCGAAAGGGTTAAACCGCCTCCCAGTTAGCTCAGTGGTTAGGCTCTGGTCTGTTGAGTGGGAGGTCGTGGGTTCAAACCCCGGCCGGACCAACACTCAGGGTCCTAAAATAACTGAGTAGAAGGTGCTGCCTTTACATAATCGAACAGTAAATGGTTAGATATTCTCGGATAAGGACTTAAAACCGTAGGACTACGTGTTAGGCGGTTTCAACCCTCCCCCCAACTAGTCAGATTAGTACTGCTTCCTTGCTTCAGTCTTGCTCGCTGCTGCAGCAATAACAGATAGAACATTTAAGGATTAATCATGGGTGTTTTCAAACTCTGCAATTTGGTGAAAAGTTTGAAAACACCAGTGATTAATCCTTATTTTTTTATGTCCCATGCGATTACTTGTTTATAATATTCATATAGAGGGCAATTTAATTATCCTAGAAAGACATCGAAAACAAAATCTATGGATGTGTGTTCAATGGAAAACTGATTCAACATGATCACGACAATTCAAACTTTAGTTAAATTTTCTTCGCTCTGTATAATAATTTATTCCATTACATTTTCTTCACGTTATAAATGAGTAAATGAGTAGACAAAATACATTTTTAGTTTATATGCTTAAAAAAAAAAGTTTATTTTCACTAAAATTAGAAATAACGAATCGTTACGAAGTGTATAACAATAAATTATTATAATCAATTAAATAAGACAGCATTTCTTTTGGACCAATCTGATATGTATCTAATTATTAAGCAACTGACAGTGTTCATGCTTCGTTTCGGCCAACCACAGAAAGCAACAAATGTGGCGTGACTGGCCTGTATGACGTCACAGTAAGTATTGATATACATAGAGAGAAATGCCAATTTGGCTGTCTAACAAGTTCAAAATAATAATTGGATCTCCTTTCAATTAGCACGTCCTCTGATAAAGAAATCTCATCAGTCTATTGTTCTGCATACAATGTCTAGTAAGAGCCAGGCTCAAGGCCCATAATAGAAAGATAGTAGTTCCTGCAAGGTTCAGCAAGGTCTTTGTCAACAGGGGCAATCACAATCTGTTGGTAGCCCTGAGATTGGCTCCGAGGCTGAGGAATTGGTCTCAATCGAGATGAGTTCAGGGCTGACATGGAAAGTGCTCAGCCCTGGCAGAACGTAGATATTTTTCATTCTCGCAATTTTATGATTCTCTACTCCTCGAGCTCACTGCTTCTTTGATTCATAGTTTTTCGAAACCGCTTAGGCCATCCCTTTTTTATTTTCCGTTTCTCATCGTCCGACCGACCCATTTTTGTGGCTTTTTGTAGAAATAAAAAAAAAATTGGGGGGAGGGGTGGGGGTGAAGAAACCCTAGAGCAGCTCCTGGAAGCTCATGCTCGAGGGTAGGTTACACAGTAGTTTCGGCGGTGCATTTGTAATTCCATGTTTGTAGCGTATACGGACGACGACATCGATTGTTTCGTCGTCCATGTTGGTTTGTAACCGCGCCTGTGCAACCGCGCCTTATTAGTTCCAGTCAGTATCCGCGTATTTTTTATTACAATTTTTTTTTTCTCACCCGACCGACCGATCCAATTTTTGAAAACCCCACCGATGAGAAACGGAAAAAAAAATAGGGATGGCCTTATCATCCTTGTTGTCTTTTGCCAACAGATCACTAATGTATTGGTGAACATGCAGTATCCCATCCATGAGTATCTGCAATATTTTAATTAACTTGTTTCCATCTTTAATAAGAAACAGACCTTTCTGAGTTTCGCTGCTGACATCCAGGCCTCCACAAGGAGCGATCGGGAGACGGCAAATTTATATCCTCAAAGGTTCCTCGAACGTCTGCACGCTCCCAGTTCTGGACTATGGCAGTTCTCACATGGTTTTTCGTCCATGGATTCATCGTATGTTTGAAATTCCCATCAGAATTTTCGTCCTCGCTCGAGTTCTAAATTTTGGGATCAAACACCTCCTGAACTCGTTGAAGATATCGACAATGTCCTGTTCACAAGGGTTCACCAATGTTCACAAGGGTTCACAAGAGTTAACAAGGGTTCACAGAGGGTACCATTCACCTCTGAGCAAAGCAGCGATCACTCACAAGCATTCACAAGCGTCCACAAGGGTTCACAGAGGGTTCACAAATGTTCACAAGGGTTCACAAATGTTCACAAGCGATCACAAGGTTCACAGAGGGTTCACAAACATTCACAGAGGGTTCACAAATGTTCAGAAGGGTTCACAGAGGGTTCACAAGCGTTCACAGTCTGAGGGTTCACAAAATAATGTTTAGAAGGGTTCACAAGCGTTCACAACAGTTCACAAGGGTTCACACAGGCCATGTTTTGGCATTAAATGAAAATCAATGTTTTGGCATTAAATGAGACCCAGCTTGATCAAACTATATTTCTAACGGAATGGTCAATGTTAATGGGCATGATATTGTCCGCTGCGATCAGACTCGATCTGGCGGAGGTGTCATGAGTGTATTTACATATATTTAAGAAAATCAATGTTTTCTGAACGATCTGATTTAGTACCTGAGAAATTTCTTCGATTTATAGACCCCCTAGCACACCTGTTGAATTGTTTCTAAGCATTGAACAGCTGATTGGGCAAGCTGACAATGAAGATAAAGAAATGTACATTTTAGGTGAATAAGTGTACCCAAAAGCTATCTTTGATCATGGAGCTATACCAGCTTTCACAGCTGATCGCCGATAAACTAACTCGAATAACTGAAAATACATCTTCACTATTAGACGTCGTTGCCACTTCTTCTCCGGAAAAAGTAACATATACTCAGATGTTATTCATGTTGGATTTAGCAATCATAGCCTAATTTATGCAATTCACAAAATTAACTCATTCCCTAAAGTTAATACAACGAAGAAAATAGAAGTCCGAAATTTCAAAAACTTTAATAGTGAAGCTTTCTCCAGGACTTAAATAGTAAATCCTGGGAACAAGATGAAAGTGAAGAACTGAATGTAAATGAGATGCCCTTCATCACTCTCTTTAAAAAAGCGCCTGGGTACGAGGCAGGTATTTAGGGACTGCTCGTTATTCATGGCCAAGGAGGGCCCAGTGTTTAGTTATCAACCCAAGCACATAGAAAACATTAATGTGTCATTAATGACTGAAATATAAAGTTAGTTGTGGGAGACTAGGGAAGGGAAAAGGGGTTAGGGAGGGGGAAAGGCGAGTAGAAAGGGAGGGGAGAGTGGTCAAATATTTTTGCAGGGGAGGGGTGGCTGGAATTGTTTTCTTTTTAAATTCTTCCCCCAAAAAAGAAACCCCTTTTTTACTCGGGCCAGGCCTTTGGCCGCCCAAGTCAAGATTCGCAAGTTTTTAATTTATTTTTATTTTTGTGTCGAGCTAATATTTTGCCATCAACCAATCAGCTCCAGGCAATCACGCCATGTTTTCTTTAGCCTGCAATGCAGGCGTTTCAGTGGTTTTCCCCATTTTCGTGGACGTTTTCAGCTCGTGAATGAATTTCAGACGAGTAGGAATGAGGCGAGGACGAAAAAGCGAGAGAAGGGGGAGGGGCGCCATTCTTCCCTCGTCCAAATATATTGCGATTTCCCAAATAATTTTCTCCACCAACCAATCAGAAACCACTGTGCACTTCTGTGCACGTGAACATGGCAAACTTTCTGGAGTGGGAGACTGGACACTGATATACATTTTGCAAAACTAGTAAAGTTCCAGGAGTAATGTTTTGACTTTTTGGTCATTCGTATACATGTAGCTGTTATTTTGCTGAAACCAAAGGTTTCTTCGAATGAAATACCAAGTTGTTCAGTTATTTTAGGGCTGACAGGAATTTTAGGGGCTTTTGATAGAAAATTCTTACATTTACTACAGGAGATGTGGCGATCGCACAGTCAGCTAGTCTGGCCGGAGGTTTTTCCTTTTGGTCCAATAATCCACGGAAACTGAAAGAAAATTATGCCTGAACTGCTGGCTTGCTGGAGTTCACTGGTTGACTGAGTCAAGTCCGAGTCAAGTCCGAGTCAAGTCCGAGTCAAGTCCGAGTCAAATGACCGAGTCACTCATTTTTCTTTGTTTTTTCTTTGTTTTTCCCTCCTTCTTTTGGCTACACTTCAGTTTGGTATTCTTCTTGTGCATGGTCGTTTTCGTTTGCAAAGCCTTTCAAAGAGAATTCCAACAGCTGAGCTGCGTTCGGTGAAGAAAAAGTCCGAAATCTTGCCAAGCACGCGCAAAGTTCTATAAATACACTACTGTAAGGGAGCTAAAATGAGATCAGAGAGAAACAAACTTCCGCAACAATAAATTCATAAGCTAATTCTTTGCTTGTGTCGGTTTAAGACAAATCTGATTAGCTATACTTAGCCGTGTCCGTTTTGGAAGTAAACAGGTCTATGCGGGTTAGTAACCGCACATTGTCACAGGAAAGGTGCGCGCGAAGCAAACGAGGCGTTAGGCACTTTAGGTATGGTCGTCCGGTTCGACTTTGTCACCGAGCACGTAGAAAACCTTTTAAAGATAGATCTCATTTTGTAATAGTTAAGTTGACTCCTAGCCTTAGGAGAGTGTAAATGTCGCTGGTTTTGGAAGGTTCTACTGGAAAACCAGCTTAGTTCCTAACCAACGCGACCTACACGAGAAGTAATAAACGAGTCTACCAAGCAACCAAGCCTGGTCTACTGTCGAGTGTTAATCGATCCCGGTACAGGCTGAGTTACGGCAGCCCAACAAGAGCTACTCAAATCCCCCTCCGTTATACAATTTCATATTTCTTTAGGCACAAAAATAATATTTTAGTAGATTGAGAAAATTCCCTGCCCAAGGACAGGCCGAGATTCGAACACTCGATACGATGAACTGATTCGCACAGCCACGGTTTCCTTTACGTGCAAAAAAAGGCAAGTTTCCTATTCTCGCGTGAAACAGCGAGTGCATGGTTAGACATTGCTCGTTCGGGATTTAGACATCTCGTTCGGGATCAATCTTTCATAATGCTAAATAGCTTTCAGCCTCCCTCGTTTATGCCTCCGTTTACTAGTTGAGGCTCGTTCCAGCTCATCCGTGAGAACATGAAACTCGATTATTACATCACAGATGAGGTTGCATATTATTGTACATAAACTTAACCGGAAATTTAAAGAAAAACTAACTGTCTCCGAGAGTAGATTAGTGTCAGTAAATGACCAGAGCTCGCTCACCCAGGGCTACAGTTTACAAGTAAACAACTACCTTACATGTACCTGTAAACGACTGTGACTTGGCCATTTGACTTGGATCTGACTCGGACTTGACTCGGTCTATGGATTAATTCTACTCTGGCTTGAGGCATCTAAGTGCCATAGGATTGCAGCTGGTGTTGCGTTGTTGATATTGGTGAAACGCTCTTCGTTACCATCATGCACTTTGAGGAGATCAAATGAGGGATTTTGATATTTCATCAAGTGAGCGATTCCTGTATTTAGCATAACCGGGACAAGAGTACTTCAGGAGATCTTGACTTTACTAAAGACTTCAACTCAAGAGTCGCAAAAGCTGGAAGTGAACAGTGATTGACCCAATTGTCTTTGAACGCGAATGGAAATCTGAACTGGTGAGGTTGAAATTATGTGTTTATGTGTGCACATAAATTTTACTTGTACCCTACTTTTAACATTTTATTAAGGTTAGTGTATTAAATGAGAGACTGTAATTCGAACTGGAAATGAATTGACTGTAAATTGAACTGTATGTGACTTCATAGAGACCAAGATTCAAGAAGAATTTTTTTAAATTGTCAAAAGAATAATGGAACTCAGAAGATACACAGAGGCATCCGAATTGACCACAAATTATACCCATAAACAGAACTGGATATAATTATGACTTACAAACAGAGAATACTGTAGTAGAATTGAATTAGATGTGACTTATGCACCTATCAATGTTAAGCCCGAGGGGGGTGCAAGGGGTGGGGATTTGACAGGCAGGGCTATCCCGAGGGTGGGGATTTCGACATAGGCTGCCTGCCCATGGTGGGGCTATTTATAGGAAACATAAGGAAATAGGGCAGATATTTGATATTTTTGACCAAATGTGTTGTCCTGAGGGTGGGGAATTTGAAACTGTTTTGGGAGAAAATGTCAAATCCCCACCCCCTCCCTCCCTCGGGCTTAACATTGATAGGTGCATTACGAAACTGAGCTAGTTGAAACTGTCAAAAGAATAGCAGGATTTGTCATGGAAAGCCATCACTATAAACCGAACAGTCATAAAACCAGAACTAGAGAGTACAAATCGAAAAACATAATTATGTAAAATGTCGAGTTATATAAGTTATGGCTCTATCAATTCCAAGAGCAGAAAGGAAAAACTGTCATTCGATCCCAGGTCTCAATCACGCACGGCCAATAGGGTGGCCACTTCGATGATGCAAGCAGGCTATACTAGTAGTGGTACATGGTAGTCTTTCTCTTCCTCTCATACCTTGATGCCACTATATAAATTATGTGAATATTTATATGCAGGCTAAATGTAGTACCGGTAGATGGTAGCACATTACATAAAACATAATCATGAATGTGAATGCGGAGCATATGATCAAAAGTTTCCTTCAGTATAATTTATTACGTTTTGGCGGAAACCTTTGGTAATTGAAACCATTCGAAGATCTAGAGATAGTGCTGGAGTTGCAGGTTACAAACAATTTCATGCAGAATTGATTTTTAACAATAACTGTATAAAAAAATGAAAACTACACACATTTTGCGTGTAATACATGAGTGTAGTAAATTAATTTTGTACACGCGCGTTACACGCGTGTAAATGTTAATATACATCCAGGCTGTACTGTAGCTGCCGGTAAATATGTAAAGCTACTGTTACAGTGATAAATTTGAAAGGAATATTGTATTATTTTAAAGACTTGTGTTGTTAAGGTTTCAAGGTTTTGTGTTCTCCCCTTAAAACCAAGCAAGCCTTGAACCATGCAACAGGGTAGGACAGAATTAACTGCATTCCTCACAGTGTAATTCATGTTCACTAATATTATCACTCCTCTTGTTGTGTTGTACTGTACGATGGAGAGAGGATGTGTTAGTACTAGCTCCGGCCTAAAAGTCTACGAACTAAAGGATAAATTAGTTAGCCTTGGCCTATATTACCATCTACAGGAACTAAATCTATTCTCCAGGAACGATTAGACCGATTCAACGAAAGCAAATTGACGCCGAGAAATAATGATAAGCTGACCGAAAACACTGTGGATATCGCTGCCGAAGTGACAATGGCGGCCAACAAGTCTGTGTGTTATGCTGAGGAAAATGAAAGCTCAGTGGAAAGTGAAAGCCCTAATAGCGACTCAGTACAGATATTATTTCAAGACAGTGAGGTTCCAGACGTTAATTCTACTCTGCTCTCTGTTTCTGAAGATGTAAAGCTTCTAAAATCCGAATTCAAATCGTTGAAGGACCTGTTTTCAAACTCAAAATTCCCCGCCAATATTACGAAGCCTTTGGCTGGCCAGAACATCAAACGCGCCGAGTCAAGGGCAGCCTTGAAGAGTCAGGTTGCCGGCCTCAGTACCAAACTCAAGGAGAAGACAGCCAAGATTGAAGAGCTTGAATTTGAGCGAAAAACAACCAAGCAAGTGACGACTGAGCCTATTATTCATCATCCAACTAAAGGCGTAGAAAAGTCGAAACCCGGGACAATTGAAAAGGAGGACTAGGGAAGTAACCAACTTAGTTTGAAGTCAACGAATCCAGCATCATCTAAAGGCAAAATGAAGAAGTTAAACCCTATGGCAACGCAGGATAAAAACGCAACACAAGGTAGACAAGCGAGGCCGGCGTGCCAACTACGCCAACAACTGGCTCTGATCCTGAGACAATAGTCCTACTTGGTGACTCGATGGTAAATCGCATTCACGGGTGGAATGTAGGAAAGGAGCTAGGCAGACGGTTTCTGGTTAAGCCTTCTCCTGGAGCACGTATCCACGATATGAAGCACTATATCAAGCCTACGCTAGACCAGAAACCAACGGATATTGTACTTCACTGTGGTACAAACGATTTGAAGAATATGGAGCCTAAGGATATCGCTAAAGGTCTGGTGGACATCGCTCAAAGCTACATCGTCCGCTAAAGTCACAATATCAGAGCTGGTGACTAGAGCTGATCCTTCTCTTGATGCAAAGGTACAATTAACAAACAAACGCTTAAGGAAATTCTGCAGTCAGAACGGTTGGGGATATATATCTCACCACAACATCAGTGTTGATCAGCTAAACAAGGGAGGACTTCACCTAGCAGCTAGCGGTACAAATTTTATTAATTATTTTAAGTCTGATTGATCATTTGTGGAGAGCCCCTCTGTGGTGGTAGAGCCTCTTTCTATACCTAGTAGAAGTGATTCTGGCAGCCATGCTATACCCTTCCCTATAAGTTCACCCATTAATACAGAAAATAAGCAGCCTTTGAATTTTCAATTTGATATACCTAATCTAAAAGGCTTTAAAATTGCTGCTTTGAATATCACTAGCGTATTAAGGCATATAGACAAACTTAGAATACATATGGCTTCTAAATATTTAGATGTCTTTAATTCTAAATGAAACAAGACTGAGTGAAACTGTAGATTCGTGTGAATATCTTATTGATGGCTACACCATAGTTTCTAAGCACCGTAACCGGAGAGGTGGCGGAGTAGCAATGTATTATAAGAAATTCTATCGATTTTATACACAGGTCTGATCTACAGGATAACTCTCTTGAATTTATCTGTGTCGAGATAAGGAAACCGAAAGTGAAGCCTTTCTTAATAAGCACTTGGTACAGGCCACCCAGTTCCCCCTTCAGTTGTTTAATAATTTTGAAACAATTCTCGAAAAGATAGAAGCTGAGAATACAGTTGAACCTCCCTTAAGCGACCACCCTCGGAACCTGAAAAAGTGGTCGCTTACGAGAGGTGGGTGCTTACGAGAGGTATTAAATGCAGTGATTTGATGGCTGCGAGACAAAACTGGCTTTTGGTAAGTGGTCGCTTAAGAGAGGTGGTCGCCTAAGAGAGGTAGTCTCACAGAGAGGTTACACTACATTGAATCATCTGTAATTGGTGATTTTAATTGTAATGTCGGATCAAATTTTCCAAGTCAGCACACAAAAACACTTCTCGAACAGTGTGACAATATTCTCAGCTTATTAACAAACCGACAAGAGTAACGCTTAATACTTCTACTGCTGTTGATCTGTTCCTTACAAATGAACCGAGTAAGTACACCAATAGTGGAGTCTCTCGCATAGGAATAAGCGACCATAGTATTATTTATGCCACCAGGAAACTGGTCTTACCAAAGACTTCCACTAAGTATTAAATTGCGTTCTTTTAAACACTTTATTCCTGAACTATTCAGTGTTTATGGTAGGATGCGAAAAAAAAAACTAAATTCTGTGGGATTTTTTGGTGAATTATGCGGGAAACATCGCGAATTATGCGGGAAATTATGCGTCATACATTTTTTAGCACAAATAAATTATTTTATCGTGTTTCACTTCAAAAAAGCCGCTAGTTGAATAAGAGAGATGGTTAATTGTCTTAAATCCATTTTAACTAGTATCCCTTTGCGTTCAAATCTACGTACTAGAAAGTCTACATGTATGTTAAACGTCAACTGATCCTACATGTAAGTATTCCGTACAATTCTTGGTGCAGCAAGATTATCAAGCCCAGTTTACTAGCGTTATGGTCATAAGTTTTATTTCAGGTTAGTATGAAAATGTTGTCTACTTTGTGGAAATGTCTTCAAAAGACGTAATTATCATTTCAGTAAGAAAACCAGGAAACAAAAACCAAGCGGGTTTTTGAAATGCTGCTGTAGTTGTCACTTTATTGCAGATGCGGAAATCGGCACGTTACTTTGACAGACCGTTGCGCTGTCGCCAGCCGAGGCGATAGCCGCAGCTACGTTTCTAATAAATAACTTCGCTCTCGGAATTGCTAGTGAGAAGGAGACATTTTCCTTGGAAACGCTGAAGCAATTTTACTTGGACAGAATTCTTGCACACCAGGATGGCCTCTCTGAGTTCTGCAAACTTCAAAATCTTCTCTTTGGGCAAGCTGAAGGCTTGCAACTGAGTATCAACAATGAAGCCCAAATAACTCAAACGAGTCGACGGCTGGAAGACTGATTTGGCTAAACCAATGAAATATCCCAGATCCACAAGGAGGGAACATATAATAACTATAAACGTTGAAGCTTCTGACGCTTTAAGACTATATGCTGATGAGAGTTCAGGATAAGGGGTTGACCAGTGTCCCGGGCCAGTAACTATTTCGCCATTCAGCCTGTCATCTATATACAAAGAGCAAGGAATCCCCAAACCTCTCAAAATAGCTGGAAGCCGCGAGACCTGTTGAATGGTAAATGTACGCGAATTCTTTCCAACCAAACGGCAAAGAGGCTCCTAGAAACTACCATCCTCCCCATTCCAGACCAAAGAATTTCTGAGACGAATCTTTGAGAAGGATGTGGTCATACCCTGATTTGTCGTCGCATTTGGTGAGGTTGGAATCTTTATAAGCGTATTCGCGCACATCTAGTATGCTGTCCAGTTTAAATGGCTGGTCTCTCATCCATTTGTCAAGGAATCTTGCGTCATGTCGCAAGCGCGGCTTTGAGGGTTCCATTGTAAGTGGCATGACAAGGTATGGGGGATCCACTTGTCCAACTTTACCCCCGATTTTTACTGCTCCGGTTTCAATTCTTTGAAGCAGACCGTAAAGATGACAACCATCTTGAAAGAAGAGATACTTCAGTGGAGGTTTCTAGACACGTGGGAAGACCACGTCCCTTGGCGAGACGAGAAGCACGCAATCATATCGGTATCTTGTTATTCATCTGGTTTTGCCTGGGGTGGGGTATTTCACTTACCCAGTTCCGATATTAGGGTCAGAGATTTCTGGTCGGAAGAGGAAAGCCTTCTACATATTTCTACAAAAGAAATGTTAGCAGTAGAAAGAGTTTTGGACTCATCACCATTCGACCTGAAAGACTGCCAAGTTGACTTGAATGTCGACAGTCAAGACCTCATTGACACTTGCAACAGAGAAGGAAGCAAAAGCCCCCAGTTAACAGACGCAACAAAAGAAGTATTTCACGTAGCCACAAGAAGAAACATTTACCTTTCTCTAAAGCACATCCTTTCAATCTTAAATCAAGCTGATCACCCATCAAGACAGCTCTCCGGTACTGAATCAATGCTTTCTCCCAAATGCTGGGAAATGGTGCGAGGGGCTTATGGGGGAAATTTGGGACACACCCTGGACCTCACGGCTTTAGACTCGAATGCTCAACCGGATAGGGATGGACACCCCCTTCCTCATTCCACCCCCTTCCTCGCACCGCTGACTTCCGGGGTGAACCTCTTTGCTCAAGACCCAAAGCCTTGGAAAGACAGTGAGAATCTTCGCAGTATTTCTTAGATGATAGTACGATGCCTTATAAATCGTCTTTACCTGTTCTTCCATGCTGAGAGAATGATCCATTATTAATCCTAGATTGCGCGTAGAGGTCCGAGGTGCAATGCGCTCATTGCCAACAAGTATGTGCTTAAGATCTGGCCTAGGACGATATCTAGAGCTGATAACTATGAGTTCAGCGTTCAACCGACATTTAAATTCGTTAAATGCTTGATAAGTGACACATTCCTTAGCACCCGGGTATCTGTTTGAATAGCGGACAGTCCCCATTGGCTAGCTGAGGTTGTATTTAGTCGATGCTCTCAATTGGAGTCAATTCAAGCTCAAGAGCAGCCGGGAGCAAGAAGGTAAAGATCGCGACCCGCCCACCCTCCCGGATTTTCGGGAGGAGGTACACTTCAAAGAGCGTTTATTTGGTCCCAGGCATAAAATAGAACAATAAAATCTCAAGTCATTGAAATATAATTGAAGGAGAACAAAAATATAAGCGAATGTACAGCATTCCAGGCCCTCATTTGTTTTACTTTAACAAACGGAGCACACACGCTAAAAGATTCGTCTTGAGGGGCTCATCAATGGACAAACTACTTTCAACGTTTCGCGCTCCGCGTCTTCTTTTACTTCGACCTCAGTGACTTTCCCATAACTTATCAATAACAAAAGATGAAATCAGAATATAGTATTATCAAAAGGCTTAGAGATTTTGTAGAACGTGATACGCTGACATCGATCTGTATATGACGCCTTAATTCATCCCCACTTCGACTACTTTTGTGAGGTTTGGGACTCGATGGGAAGTGGCCTTGCCCAACGTTTGCAAAAGCTTCAAAACAGGTGCGCTTGGGTAATTATGCGCTGCGCTCTTCTGGCTGGATTACTCTTGCTGAACGTAGAAACCAAATTAAGTACTGTTTAATAAACGAGCAGCTAGCAGTGTTTTATCAGGTTTAAAACTCGAGGGCGCAGCAAAAACTTATACTAGTTACTTAATGCAAAATATTCGAGTAATCACCGCCTGCGATTACGAACATCTAAAGGGAATGACATGAAGAAATTACCATACTGTTGTTTGAAGTGGCGTTTCGCAATGCTGAAAGCGATGTGACTGACATGACGGCAGACTCTAAATTTTTGATTACTATTTTACGGCTTTGAGTTTGGTTTAATAAGTGGAACTAAACAGTGGCTCGGTAAACAAGTAATGGCAGTTGGATAACTTTATTTTTAAAATATTATCTGTGTATCTCGGTAGTCTGCTGATATTAGTAAATTTAGTGCAAAATTTATTATCTAGGTACCTTATGTTCCGTGTACGTTTTGCTATCTTTGTGTCTTTATCAGTGAATTCTTAATTAGGATGAAACTTTATATAAAATTTCATGTTCATTAATTAGTATTCTTTATATAAAACGTTCATCGTAATTATCAATTCAATGAGAAAGCTGAAACATCAATAGAAATTCCAATAGTCGCAAGGTGCTTATCCATTGTCTCAATCATTAACCCCGTTTCCCCCTGGGACAGAGTTCTCAATCCCTCCGCGCCTCCGCGGGCTTTCTAGAATGATGACATTTTATGAGGTATAAAGGAGCATGCACGTGATTGCTTTGTTTCATCTGATTGGACAAAATGCTCATTAATTATTCATGGTTTTTGGAGGCTAGATTAATATTTAAGATTCTTCATAATTTAGCACCAAGTAGATTGTCTAATATATTTAGGGAATCATATGCAACAAATAGTAATTAAAATTTACGAAATTATAGCAAAAAGGTTTAGACTGCGAACAGAAAATATGGCAGGCGTTCGTATTATTATTATTATTATTATTGTATTATTATTGTCTCGTTTATTGATACTTGTCGGACATGTATGCTTTGTTAATTATATATACAGTAGTATATATCATAAAATAACCCAAAGAAAACGCGCGCTCTGATTGGTTGAAAGCCGTTTTTGCATGAGGCTATGTAAACATGGAAATGACGTCATACATTGTAGTTTTTGCTTTTTTTCTGCAAAAAAATGGCGAAAATAACTGACTAACTTAAAAACACATGTAACTAGTTTTCTAAAGGAAGGTTGTTCAGAAGAACCTACGCAGAAAAAAAGCTAAATTGGACAGAATTTTCACAAGATTGAGTCAGTCGGAGCTCAACTGCCTCATTAGCAAACTCGATGAAATACGCACAAAATACACTACTTCTGTTAACGTTTAAGTTTAAATATTTACTTCAGATACTATAGAAAAACAATTATAATAAAATATATGTACTAGAAACATTCAGAAAATGTACAAAGTGCTAATAATCAAGTACACAAAGTCAGAGTGGGAAGGTCAATTGTTGTTTATTCAAGTACGTTTTTTTCAAACGCCGGTGACAAAAACTACAGACACTGCAACTTTATCAGATATCATATATCACATTGAATCTGTAGAAATAAAAATATATTAGCCGTTTTGGTTCGATTCAGTCTATGAAATCTTTTTTTCATTCAGAGTCGGATGCTGGCAAGAAAATGTGACTAAAAAGAAATACACAAGCGAGAAGCTACAGAACTCTGAAGCTCTAATCTCGCACGGCTGCTAGCTAGCATCTTCCCTGCTAGCAGAGGTCTCTCTCTGTCTTTTATTGTATTGTAGGCGAGGGAGAGACCTCTGCCGACATCCGACGCTTTCTCTGTCGCGCATGCGTGAAGTTTCCTTGGCAACAAGTGATGTGATCTCACGTGTACTTATATGAGCGCACGAAACAACTGTAACAAACAACTGACGCGTACAGCTATTTCCGGTAAAACGTGTTTTCGAAACTGGTTTGACTCGTCCATGAATGTGGACGGCAAGTGTCGGATGTCGGCAGAGGTCTCTCCCTCGCCTTCCATTTTACCAAGACGGAGAGAGACTTCTGCTAGCAGGGAAGCTAGCATCCCGTATAGACTCGAAAGTACTCTAATCCGACATTCTCTGGCTTTCAAATATGATGCCTGACGATGGGAAATAAAGATCTGAAACAATACAAAGGCACAAACCTGCTAATCGAAGTTGTCAGTTCGAGCCGAGCAATTCCAAGCCATGAACTACAAATACTGGCTCCAAATATCCAGCAAGAGATTCCTCAGTCCCAGAATATCATGGCCGAAACAGGAACACTTTTTCCAGGCAGGACAAATTATCTTTTCTGTAATGCTTAGTGTTTTTCGGCTGTCCAGTTCGTCTTTGAATTCGCAGCAGTTTTGTTTAAAGTGGTTTTCGTGTCGATTTTCGTAATCCAGGACGATTTTCGTTGCATGTCTAGCCCGATATGGATCAATACTTTGAGGTTTTCCTATTATTTTGCATTTTTGTCTTTTAAAAAGCTAGTTTTGGGAGCATAAAAGCACACTAGTACTTTCTCTCGCCTCTTGTTCCATGCCGATTCGTACGCAGAGCAAACACGCCCAACTTCACAAGCGAATATGATTGACATTTTACAATGTATCGGAGAATTTCGCGTTTGACATTAACGAAAAAGTTTTTAAAAATCGTTTCGCGCTCGATCTTGCGTCTATTTTATAAAAGAAATAGAAAACGTTTACCATGTTTACATAGCCTGATGCAAACACGAGGGGAAGTTTGGGAGTATTCTCAAGTTTTTGTGTAAACCCGAGACCGAATTCCAGTCCTGCTGGTGATCTACCGAATGTGTCGAGCTTCACACCTATGTGTCAATAATCCGTAAGTGTTGGGTGCGTTTTAACTAAGATTTCAATCGTCACTCCAGACATCCTATTCTTAAAGGAATACGAAGATAGCTTTGTTCATTGAACTTTAGTTGAGCAGCAAAACTGGCTTGAGATTGACTGGGTAAGCAACGATGATTCTCTCCCTTCGGCCACGGTTTTAAACAACTCGTGATCATTGCAGTGCGGAAATATTCTAATTAGTAATATTTTTAGAATATTTGGTGCAAAAAAGTTAGACTTTGAGCTCCTTGCAACGCTGAAAAAAAATCAATTCTGTTGTAAATTCTAACTCGGGATTTCAAGTCTTATTTTAGGTAGCCTGCCTCACTAGGTATAAAGTTGTGTTCCATATCCCAGAAGCGCTCAGGCATACGGCGATGCCAGGACTCCAACCTGGGTGAACCAGAAAGGATATAGAACACAGACATAGTTTTTAATCGCACATTTCAAAAATAATAGAAAGTTGTGTTCCATATCCCAGAAGCGCTCAGGCATACGGTGATGCCAGGACTTCAACCTGGGTGAACCAGAAAGGATATAGAACACAGACCTTAGCTAGTTTTTCATCGCACATTTCAAAAATAATAGAAAATTGTGTTCCATATCCCAGAAGCGCTCAGGCATACGGTGATGCCAGGACTTCAACCTGGGTGAACCAGAAAGGATATAGAACACAGACCTTAGCTAGTTTTTCATCGCACATTTCAAAAATAATAGAAAATTGTGTTCCATATACCAGAAGCGCTCAGGCATACGGTGATGCCAGGACTTCAACCTGGGTGAACCAGAAAGGATATAGAACACAGACCTTAGCTAGTTTTTCATCGCACATTTCAAAAATAATAGAAAATTGTGTTCCATATCCCAGAAGCGCTCAGGCATACGGTGATGCCAGGACTCCAACCTGGGTGAACCAGAAAGGATATAGAACACAGACCTAGTTTTTCATCGCACATTTCAAAAATAATAGAAAGTTGTGTTCCATATCCCAGAAGCTCTCAGGCATATGGTAATGCCAGGACTCCAACCTGGGTGAACCAGAGAGGATATAGAACACAGACCTAGTTTTTCATCGCACATTTCAAAAATAATAGAAAGTTGTGTTCCATATCCCAGAAGCGCTCAGGCATACGGTGATGCCAGGACTTCAACCTGGGTGAACCAGAAAGGATATAGAACACTGACCTTAGCTAGTTTTTCATCGGACATTTCAAAAATAATAGAAAATTGTGTTCCATATCCCAGAAGCGCTCAGGCATATGGTAATACCAGGACTCCAACCTGGCCGGTGAACCAGAGAGGATATAGAACACAGACCTTAGCTAGTTTTTCATCGCACATTTCAAAAATAATAGAAAGTTGTGTTCCATATCCCAGAAGCGCTCAGGCATATGGTAATGCCAGGACTCCAACCTGGGTGAACCAGAGAGGATATAGAACACAGACCTTAGCTAGTCTTTCATCGCACATTTCAAAAATAATAGAAAGTTGTGTTCCATATCCCAGAAGCGCTCAGTCATACGGTGATGCCAGGACTCCAACCTGGGTGAACCAGAAAGGATATAGAACACAGACCTTAGCTAGTTTTTCATCGCACATTTCAAAAATAATAGAAAGTTGTGCTCCATATCCCAGAAGCGCTCAGGCATACGGTGATGCCAGGACTTCAACCTGGGTGAACCAGAAAGGATATAGAACACTGACCTTAGCTAGTTTTTCATCGCACATTTCAAAAATAATAGAAAATTGTGTTCCATATCCCAGAAGCGCTCAGGCATATGGTAATACCAGGACTCCAACCTGGCCGGTGAACCAGAGAGGATATAGAACACAGACCTTAGCTAGTTTTTCATCGCACATTTCAAAAATAATAGAAAGTTGTGTTCCATATCCCAGAAGCGCTCAGGCATATGGTAATGCCAGGACTCCAACCTGGGTGAACCAGAGAGGATATAGAACACAGACCTTAGCTAGTTTTTCATCGCACATTTCAAAAATAATAGAAAGTTGTGTTCCATATCCCAGAAGCGCTCAGTCATACGGTGATGCCAGGACTCCAACCTGGGTGAACCAGAAAGGATATAGAACACAGACCTTAGCTAGTTTTTCATCGCACATTTCAAAAATAATAGAAAGTTGTGCTCCATATCCCAGAAGCGCTCAGGCATACGGTGATGCCAGGACTCCAACCTGGGTGAATCAGAAAGGATATAGAACACAGACCTAGTTTTTCATCGCACATTTCAAAAATAATAGAAAGTTGTGTTCCATATCCCAGAAGCGCTCAGGCATATGGTAATGCCAGGACTCCAACCTGGGTGAACCAGAGAGGATATAGAACACAGACCTTAGCTAGTTTTTCATCGCACATTTCAAAAATAATAGAAAGTTGTGTTCCATATCCCAGAAGCGCTCAGGCATACGGTGATGCCAGGACTCCAACCTGGGTCAACCAGAAAGGATATAGAACACAGACCTAGTTTTTCATCGCACATTTCAAAAATAATAGAAAGTTGTGTTCCATGTCCCAGAAGCGCTCAGGCATACGGTGATGCCAGGACTCCAACCTGGGTGAACCAGAGAGGATATAGAACACAGACCTAGTTTTCTTTATCGCACATTCATCAAGTTTGTCAACAAATCAAGTTTTAGATGGACTTCCAGAGTTGGCATGTCTATCAGGCTGATTCAGCTTGGTCTCCATCGCTGCCCAAGCAACTGCAGCAGAAAGGTTGACTTGATAACCTTGAGGACCCGACTGTCTGGAAAAGGCTTTATGTCTATTGCATTTCTCATTACTTTTCAAACAGCCTTATACTTGATTCTTGTTGAGAAGGATTGGGGTATTTAAGTATTCCTCTAAATAAATAAATAAAAACAATCATAATCAGTCGCATCAATGACAAAAAAATCACCTTCAATCATGTAAGTTGTAAGTGTCCACAACCAATTTAATTCATCTTAATAAAAAGATTGAAGTATTCGCTTACCCCTTATCATCGCTGTCCTCACGAGATCGCTTGTGAACTCAATTTCATCTCGAAGGCATGATACTTGGTGCATGGCAGCTTCGAGAGCAACTTTGAGCTCTCTGTTTTCCTATTCTCGTTGATCTATATATTGACTATAAATTATTAAATGACGTAACTCAGGGACGGTTGTTGACGTTGCCGATGCAGTTGGTGTTTCATTCGAGTCGATCGCCACCAAGTTTTAGTGCATTGATGTCATCTACCAACCAGCTGTATTATCTTGGGTTTGAGTTCAATTTCTGTAGCAATATGGCGGCAACAACACCAAACGTAGAGGCAATGCTAAGACTTCCTTGATCTTTGAACACTCGTCGATCAGAAAGCCCGCCATTTTCAAACTTTGGCGAACTCCTCAGGAAAATTAGCTACTAAAGAGCTCCTTGACATTAAATTTTCAACAGGAATACCGCAGATCTTCGAATTGAGAACATATCAGTTCTTATAACTACAAACTACAGACGGATTAGCGATCTTTGTAAGAAAATTCCAACCGGATGCAACGTGTGATGTCAAAATTTGGTTCAAGTCCAGCCTCTAAAACTAAACAGGCATCCTCGCACCACAGGCGAGTGTGTACGCAAACCGATAAAGGAATTACCAAGCGCTGTTATAATAAAACCGCAAATCAAATACGACGAAAGCAATTCAGCAGGCCTATGACGTCACTCCATAGCAACCGGACCTCGAGTATTTTTGAACATCCGGTTCACTGAGGCTCGTTATGGACCGTATTCCGGAATAAGAATACCTAGAATGATCACTACAAATCACGTTTACTGGGATTTTTTAGCCACTGGAAAAATAAATGTATCGTGAATATCATATATCAGCAAGCGTTTGTAGCTTACAGTGAAAAATATGCCCGAACCAGTGATTTCCAGAGACTATTCCAGCTATTCCTATTCCGGAATACGGTCAATCGAACGCACCCTTAGTAACAAATAGAATGCAAGCAACCGTGGACGACGATCCTGCTGGTGTACGTTAGTAGTAATGCAGCACTGTACAGATCACATGCCCTCTCCTGATTGGTCGAGAGCCTGTGACGTCACAGGCTCATAAATAATCCTGTGACGTCACAGGCTTGTCACAGGCCCCGCCTCCTCAGTTATAGATCATATACAGGCTGCTGATTGGCTGCCGCTATTATAGATCAAATACAGGCTCCTGATTGGCCGGGATTTATAGATCAAATACAGGCTCGGGATTGGTCGGGATTATAGACCCAATACGGGCTCGGGATTGGCCGAGATTTATAGACCCAATACGGGCTGGGGAGTGGTCGGGAAATTTATAGACCCAATACGTGCACGGCCCCGGCACCCAACCCGAAGTGTGAGTAGCCACTTGGATTTATGGGGGCTGACCTTAACGCACAATCTACCGCGAACGGACCCCCGCTCAAAACGAGGCTCGGGAGTGGCCGAAAAAAGGGGCGGGGCGTCACATGGGCGTGGAGGGCAAAGCGAGGCTTCGGAGTGGTCGGTAGGATTGGGGCGTCCGGGGAGGGGTCGGGGGTGGTTTTACGGTCCCGAGCCAGCCTCGGGATTGGCCGGCGGGAGGATAGACCAAACCCAGGGCCGGGATTGGATGTTCGAGCAGGGGGGGATCCCCAGGGGAGTTCCCCAGGGGGTCCCCCGACAGAAACGGTCTCCTAAGGGGCCAGCGGCCGCCCCTATAGCCATACCGACCCGGGGGTTTTCTACCGGCCCCACGCGCCCCTCGTGGTTTCAAGAAGGCCTAGATTTTGGAGACAAACCGGCTACCCGGGATTTACCCCTTGTGGTCTTGTGGGAATCAACCACTATGTAATAAATGTGGTCTTATGGGAATCAACCACTATGTCATAAAAATACAAGAGACTTGCGTTTTGTAAACAACAACTTTGTTTCACATAAAATACATAAAATACAAGGGCGGTGGGGCATTTCACCCACACCAAACGAACAGACATTAATACAATAATTGGAAAATTATTGTATTAAAAAACAAGTTAACAAAAACTATTTACATATATACAGGCCACTGTAGGCCCATTCGCGAGAGCTAGAATATCCAATTGTTTATCAGAAAAATGTAATATTGAATAGGCTACCGCCCAATTTGTTTATCAGAAAAATGTAATATCG
Source organism: Actinernus sp. WN-2022 (assembly GCA_030867875.1). Taxonomy (NCBI): domain Eukaryota; kingdom Metazoa; phylum Cnidaria; class Anthozoa; order Actiniaria; family Actinernidae; genus Actinernus; species Actinernus sp. WN-2022. The sequence continues at coordinate 69,413,312 of JAOWCC010000577.1, read as the reverse complement.
AATAGGCTACCGCCCAATTTGTTTATCAGAAAAATGTAAAATGTAATAGGCTACCGCCCAATTTGTTTATCAGAAAAATGTAATATCGAATAGGCTACCGCCCAATTTGTTTATCAGAAAAATGTAAAATGTAATAGGCTACCGCCCAATTTTGATATAATGTGAAAAGGCTATCGCCCAATTTGTGTACAAGTAAAAGTAAACATTTTCCATGGTACAAAATCTATCAGTATATCATCTCATAGTGCTGTAAAGACTTTTTTATTATGGGTAAATTTATTAGACCAAAGGTCTGGCCGTGCCGAAAAACTATAATGGTTCCAGAGCTAACGTAAAAGTAATGTTGAATCTTGGTATCACAATAAAAGCAGTAAGGGTCATCGTTTCTACTTAATACTTCGGATACCACCACGATAAAGCACGAGGGGCACATCGTTTCCCCGCAACAAGGGAGCGGAGGCAGTTGATTTTCTGGTAAAAGATTACACTTTAGACACTAAAAGAAAAAAGAAAAAAGACTCAATACCTGATAATATAATAATAATAATAAACTTTGCGCCACGGGAAACGGCCCCACCCCTCATCCCACACTTCATCATGAACGGGGTGGGTGGTGCCGGCACCGAAAATAAACGATCCCACAATCGCATTGACGGACACAAATTGTCATATTGGTACAACACCAATAACACCAGCGAAACTGAAACTCAGTTATAGGTTCCATGTAGAGAGCACAACGTGAAATAGGGAGGGTCCAAAACGCTAGGCGATGAGGCAGCTCCTGCCATGACTCGTTCCAACAGTAGGTGGCCTTGAGATTGTTGGATTGGAGGTGGGTAATGAGAAATAAGGTTGGAAAAAAGACTTTCTCGTGTTTTTTACGCTGGCGTTCCACCTTCAATTGACCGCATACGTATTCCCCTATCCTGGTCAGTACTTCAACGGGTAATGGGAGCTGGCGTAAGATAGCCGCATGGCTAAAATGTTCTGAATCTAGAGGGGATAGACGTGCAAAAACCTGTTTGGAAAGCAAAATAAAAGTTAAAAAAAAGAAAAGAAAAAAGAATGAAAAGTAAGAATGTTTTAGAGAAATTGCTTCTGTAAAGGCGCTCATACTAGAGCGGAGGTCCTAGGAGAGGGCCTCGAAAAATCCTATAAAAAAATAATCAAAATTGAACTTCCTAAAGTGGGGAAAATTTGCCAATAAAAATGAACGGTGTGTTAAGCACCACCCGAACGCTACACTGTCTTTTAGGGGGAGAGGAGAAAAAACAACTTACATGGGTCAGGTTCAAGTTGTTGACGCCTCGGATATTCTAGAAAAACAAAAGAAAAAATTAGAGGTTGTAGAATGTAGTCAAAGACACAAAAAACTTCAGCGGGATCAGCACCTCTCGCTCTGTAGGGCCCGCGGCCAGCCATTGTTGGTGAAGTAGATGGTATTGGGGCGCTTCTGTGGAGAAATAAAAAGGAAACCAAAGAATAAAAGATTAGTACAGCAATGTGTTGAATTTCAAGAGAGTGTTTGGTTTGAAGGCACCGAAGTTCATTTATCCTGCAGTAGTTATAGACCATATACTGGCTCCTGATTGGTGCACGAAAGGTATCCTTGGAGCCCCGAAACCTGTATGACCTTTGGGAAACCAGTTGGAAGTTACCTGTTTTTGATTGACCAATCACAAGGCGTTACGTAGTTTGTTTACGCGCCTTTTTCTTACTCTGGGTCAACTTTGTTTACCAACCTTTTCGTGGGAAGACCAAGAAGCTCAAATTCATCCTGAAAACACCGGTGAAATTTTCTAAAATTTTCTGGAGGACTTCTTCCCACGTCCCCCTTAATTTTCCCCCTTTTTGTTTTGTTTTTCCCTTTCACACTTTCCCGGAAAGGGATCCTTGACCGTCAGAAAACCCAACGCATCCCTCGGGAAACCAGTTGAAAGTTGGCGCGAACCTTAAACGGAACCTAAACCCTCCAATCACGAGCCGAGGCTTATACGCAGTCAATATTTTCGCGCCTTTTTCTTACTCCGGGTCAACTTTGCTTACTTAGTTTCGGAGGGCGGTTTTGGGAAGGCTTTTTCTATAGCTTCCTTGGCGCGAAAGAGAGGGCGGAATTTGCATGACCTGTATGCGTGACCTGTATGTACTGTATGGACACTCTGGTAATGGGCTCCCTGCGAAAGCCCATTACCAGAGTGTCCATACAGTACATACCATATCCATAATTCAGCATATGACCTGATTGAGCTATTTTTAGAATATGTTTCCTGGGTAACTGTCTTCTGACTCTGCTGTGGTCTGTACATGCTTGCCACTACTATCAAGATAGAGAATGATTTGTGGTTCTTGAGGTAATTTACCAACACTGTATTTTGTCCTGACTATGGTTTGATTGGATTCTCAAAGTGAGGGCACGAGAACTCCCACTGCGAGATATATGTTCTAAATATAGCTCAATCTGGTCACAGACCTAGCGATGGACACTCCTAGTGATGGGCTCCTGGCTTTGGCATGATATCAAAATTGTCAAGACCTTAATTGGTCTGTGTTATCATCATCAGCCTTTCAGGCCACCCAATAATATTGGTTAATATTAATATACATAAATTCCATGGGCATTTTATGCTGTGATTTTAATTAGAAAGTGCATGCAAGATACTATTACAGTACAACCATGCCAACCAAGGACCCCAAGCACATTTAAAAACAAATTAGCCAATTATATGCAAGTATTCAAAGAATGAAATGATCACAAAATTAAAAATATCATAGTGCAGGGTTGTTGGAAATCGTACAGATTCTATTATATGTTGTATTTTTACTAAGCTGACCTTGATTTAGCTAGAATTCAAAGATAAAACTGCATACATTTTAACAAAATTAACTTCAATCTCTTCGGGTGTCTGCTTAAGAGAAGTTAATGTTGGCTATTTTTGCTCATGAGAACCTTGAGATAGGTGCCCGCATCCGCTTACGAGAGGTGTCTGCTTACAGGAGGTGGCAAATGTAGTGTTTTGTTAGAGAAATGGTCGGGACCGTGGAATTGTGTCTGCTTACAGGAGGTGTCCACTTATGGGACGTGTCCGTTAGCAGAGGTTCGACTGTATATACATGCTGTTTTCTTTAAAACAGAGTTATCAACTTGTCAATCTCAAATTTCAAGGCATCATTTTAATAGCTATTATGTGGGATTAGTTTCAGAATATGGTCCCCCTCCACTCAAAATATCACTTGAAAACTGCACCAAGGTCAGGTGTATTTAGACCCCATTTAGACTTGTTGTTTGAATGATTTGAGGTCGAAAATGGTTAAGCATTTTAAATTTGGAGTTATGTTTTTAGAAGGTTTGTATGAAAAGTTTGTGAAATGAATTATTAATGAACCATTGTAGGGGGTATTCTGCAATTTAGTCACACTTCTAGAGCCTTTAAACTCCTGAAATATTAAACTCCAACAATCTCATTAACACCCAGATGGTTGAGTAATCCGTTGTAGATCATGGGAATCTTTTTGATTCATTGGGAGAGAGTTAATTCATTAGTGTCGCGTAACATTCGCAACCAGTAAACATGCACATGTAGGAAGTTATTGAAATTTTGATCAAAAGCCCGTTTGGTTCATTGAATTACAAAGATAAATATGAAATTAACTACATGAGTCATGAGTATAAACTAAACACTCAATTACATGTACTATATCGACAAAATGGTCTCCCTTTTAGCTTGAAATGTAAAGTTAAAGCTACCACGAAATTTTTTTTAATGGGTCTTAGGCCTTATTTAGTATCTGACACCACAGATTAAATAAATTTCAACGTAAATAGCCGTAACTTTACGCTGACCTATAACCCTTTTGCAATTTTTATTGCTTACGAACCTCCGAAGAGTTGAGTACTTCTGTGAAGAAAGTTTTGGTTTTGAGTGAATACTCTATGTTCTACGCTTGTTTGAAATCGTATAAATGTGACCTTTCCTGATCCATGACCGCGTAAGCAAAAGCCTGGGTCGATACCTGTATTTACGTCATCTTGACGTCATATAATTAATTCGGCTTTGCAATCATTTCAATAAATACTTAACATGTTGACTAAAATGACTTTTTTCTTTACTAACAACTCACAAACTGTGTATATTTTCTATGCATCGATGTTGTTGTGATAGAAAGGCGCCATGGAGAATAATGCATTAATGAGGTGACGTACATACAGGTTTCGACCCAGGCTTTTACTTACGCGGTCATGGGTCAGGAAAGGTCACAAAAGGTCACATTTACACGATTTCAAACAAGCGTAGAACATAAAGTATTCACTGTAAACCAAAACTTTCTCCACAGAAGTACTCAAAACTTTTCGGAGGTTCATAAGCTATCAAAATTGCAAAAGGGTTATAGGCACTTTAATCATAACAGAGTCTGCTATAATAAGGACTCTTGACTCTTGTCACGGCTGACAGAAGTGCTCTGGCTGCTCGATCGGACCATTCCAGTTTTCTCGTAAGTAATTCCATCGTCCGCCGTGCTCGGAGTTGGAGTAGACGAGGCCAGCCGAGAAATTACGTCCCCGGCTTTCCTCGCTTCTTCACAAGCTTCCTGCATTTCCACAGCCACATCTTCATTTTCCCTTGAAATGTGTTCCCCGACAGTAAAACTTCATAACGGCATTTTTAACGACTTGATGAATCGCTTGTCTTGCTTTCTCTGATCGGTTGCTTCGTTCTTTGTGGTTTACCAGAGTTGTAATCTAAATGAGAACCCAAAAACCTTAGAGACCTTCGCAAATTTAGATTCACACAACATCAAAATGCTTTGGTATTTTATGAGATTGGGTATGAATCTTGTAGACATGAAAAATTCCAGAAGAATAGCACGAATTGTTGGACAGAAAAATCAAGGCTTGAGTAATGTCCTCCAACTCAAGGTCAAAACTCTCCGTTCAACACAAAACCTACCTGAGTAACCAAAGGAATTAGCGTCTGTTCGACAGACTTGCTTCGAATTTCAAAATTTTAGAGTCCCACTTTGCCATACTTATAAAGATGAAATATCCGAGTTAGAGGAAGAAACCAGGTTAAACTTCCTTCATCTTGCTTGTGTACAATCATGGTACAATCGCCCGCTCAGAAACCCAATCAACGGCACTGCTTGTCAATCAATAATTACATGGGTGAGTGATTTTGATATTTACGCGAAAATATATCACCCTACTTTTAATTACATGTAACTCTTTACTTGTAGAAATGAAAATGAAAATATTGCTTAGCAATTAAAATAGACTTCACAAGCTAGTTTATTGAATGCTTTTTTCTTCATTTTTGTTTTGTTTACTTTCTCGGATTTACACTCAAATGAGAATTTCAAAAAGAAATGATCCAACGATTCATGATTCAATCAGCTCAGTGAAGGAAAATTAATAGCTAAGAAACTCCGTTGGGCTAGATTATAATTTATATAAATGTTTGGAACTATCGTATCACTTTACAGTAACGATAATTTCTTCCGGTTTTGATTTCAGACGTTCAGACCTGAATTCATAAAATATTCATCATCGCAAAAGGTTATTTTGCAATCCTGATGATACCGTTAAAACAATTGAAGTAATTAACATTAACAAAAATACAGTCCAATGTTATTCCATCCACAATCCAAGGAATATTCAGCGTTCAGGAAACTAGGTATAGCTCCTCAGAAGTGTGTTGTGCTCAATCACTGGCATGGTTTAAGCCCCATTTTATACACGCTACGATTTGGCGGGCCGATTCAGGCCGCATCATCGGCTCAGTGTATCGGGACGCAAATCTTAGTGTGTATTTGTACACCCGATTTGAATCGTGATGACGAAAAATAAATAGACCCCATTCAAAAAATCTGTGGTACTGTCCGATTATCATGGAATCGGCACGATTTTCTCAAAGAAACCGCCCTGTACAACGAGATAAAGGGTTTTCAAGATGGCGGCGGACGAAAATACAACACCAAAGAAGAGAAAGGCTCGTTTTTTTTTCGGAGTGGATAAAATACTTGTCTTTCGGCCGACTGCACGTTCTTAAGGTTGGGGTGTTTTGTATTGGCGGGTACGGCCAATGCCGTGGCGGACGTCCACCGCGGCAAAACGTCACGCGCATGCGTATTTGCTGTTTCTTGTCGACGCGCGGCCGCCCCCAGTTTCAAGCGAAAACTGAAATGAAACAACAGGCACATGCCGTGATTTTAAAATTTCTGCTTAAAAGTATCCATTTGTGAACTGTTTTGTCAAAAAAATAAGAAAACTACTTAAAAGATAAGCCTAAGCCTTTAACAAGTTGAAGTTTTCTTAATTTGTAATTCACTGTGAGTTCAGTAAGTTATAAAATTATTTACTAAAAAATGTTAAACCCTCGGTAATTTGTATTTGATACCAGAGCCTTCGTTCTTTCGGCCAGCGGAGCATAGCGTTTTGCAGCGGTGTAGGCTGACGTACGTTTCGAGCGATACAAATGTGGGACTTCTGGAACACCTTTCCTTTTTTCAACAAAGTCGGCCTAAAAATCATTAATTTGAAGCCGATACAACTGATTCTTTTCTTTGAAGTAAAAAGTACAATCCAATGAATTAAAGGAACAGCCAACTCCCAAATTTGAGAGGTTTATCGCATTTAAGCTAGGGAGCGAATCATTCCAATCAATTTACCATGTGCGTGCCTCACTGATATATATGTATACCTTTTTACAACAACATCCAATTTTCTCGCTAGCCCCCAATTAAAATATTACCATAAAAAGATACCGTAAGCAAAGTCTCCACATTTCCCCTGCAAACGGTAGTATCGTCGCGGTTTAATACGTGGCCGGAATTCGAATCACACCAGCTCGCGCGTTCGGAACGTTGTCGTACCACTTATCGGCATATATTATTATACGACTATGACGTAATTTTACCATATTAGGTCACAAAAACGGACTGATAGGCCAGCGTATTACCCACTAGATTGTCGTTTTACCCGCTAGTAAACCAGGGGCCCCGACCACATAAATCCAATAGAGAACTCACACTTGGGATTAGGCGATGGTGCGGCACACGTAAAAAAACACACGGTTAGGATTTTTCTCGCTTCGGCTAACCCCTACTTTCATCCACAAATTATGACCACACTTGGGAAATGTGGTATGCGAAACACCGTCCGGGATAACCGCTTTCACCAAAGGAATGTCCTTGCCCGATAAATAAAAGCCACACCCCAATACCGGTGGTTGAGACTTGTAATTGATCGTTTGCCCCCACTTGTACACACAGTCTGGACGGAGACCGGCTGGGCGCCCTAAATGCCTCGACAAAGCTCCTAACCGGTTGGCCTCGACCAATCTGGAGCTTTGTCGAGGCATTTAGGACGCCCAGCCGGTCTCCGTCCAGACTGTGTGTACAAGTGGGGGCAAACGATCAATTACAAGTCTCAACCACCGGTATTGGGGTGTGGCTTTTATTTATCGGGCAAGGACATTCCTTTGGTGAAAGCGGTTATCCCGGACGGTGTTTCGCATACCACATTTCCCAAGTGTGGTCATAATTTGTGGATGAAAGTAGGGGTTAGCCGAAGCGAGAAAAATCCTAACCGTGTGTTTTTTACGTGTGCCGCACCATCGCCTAATCCCAAGTGTGAGTTCTCTATTGGATTTATGTGGTCGGGGCCCCTGGTTTACTAGCGGGTAAAACGACAATCTAGTGGGTAATACGCTGGCCTATCAGTCCGTTTTTGTGACCTAATATGGTAAAATTACGTCATAGTCGTATAATAATATATGCCGATAAGTGGTACGACAACGTTCCGAACGCGCGAGCTGGTGTGATTCGAATTCCGGCCACGTATTAAACCGCGACGATACTACCGTTTGCAGGGGAAATGTGGAGACTTTGCTTACGGTATCTTTTTATGGTAATATTTTAATTGGGGGCTAGCGAGAAAATTGGATGTTGTTGTAAAAAGGTATACATATATATCAGTGAGGCACGCACATGGTAAATTGATTGGAATGATTCGCTCCCTAGCTTAAATGCGATAAACCTCTCAAATTTGGGAGTTGGCTGTTCCTTTAATTCATTGGATTGTACTTTTTACTTCAAAGAAAAGAATCAGTTGTATCGGCTTCAAATTAATGATTTTTAGGCCGACTTTGTTGAAAAAAGGAAAGGTGTTCCAGAAGTCCCACATTTGTATCGCTCGAAACGTACGTCAGCCTACACCGCTGCAAAACGCTATGCTCCGCTGGCCGAAAGAACGAAGGCTCTGGTATCAAATACAAATTACCGAGGGTTTAACATTTTTTAGTAAATAATTTTATAACTTACTGAACTCACAGTGAATTACAAATTAAGAAAACTTCAACTTGTTAAAGGCTTAGGCTTATCTTTTAAGTAGTTTTCTTATTTTTTTGACAAAACAGTTCACAAATGGATACTTTTAAGCAGAAATTTTAAAATCACGGCATGTGCCTGTTGTTTCATTTCAGTTTTCGCTTGAAACTGGGGGCGGCCGCGCGTCGACAAGAAACAGCAAATACGCATGCGCGTGACGTTTTGCCGCGGTGGACGTCCGCCACGGCATTGGCCGTACCCGCCAATACAAAACACCCCAACCTTAAGAACGTGCAGTCGGCCGAAAGACAAGTATTTTATCCACTCCGAAAAAAAAACGAGCCTTTCTCTTCTTTGGTGTTGTATTTTCGTCCGCCGCCATCTTGAAAACCCTTTATCTCGTTGTACAGGGCGGTTTCTTTGAGAAAATCGTGCCGATTCCATGATAATCGGACAGTACCACAGATTTTTTGAATGGGGTCTATTTATTTTTCGTCATCACGATTCAAATCGGGTGTACAAATACACACTAAGATTTGCGTCCCGATACACTGAGCCGATGATGCGGCCTGAATCGGCCCGCCAAATCGTAGCGTGTATAAAATGGGGCTTAAACCATGCCAGTGATTGAGCACAACACACTTCTGAGGAGCTATACCTAGTTTCCTGAACGCTGAATATTCCTTGGATTGTGGATGGAATAACATTGGACTGTATTTTTGTTAATGTTAATTACTTCAATTGTTTTAACGGTATCATCAGGATTGCAAAATAACCTTTTGCGATGATGAATATTTTATGAATTCAGGTCTGAACGTCTGAAATCAAAACCGGAAGAAATTATCGTTACTGTAAAGTGATACGATAGTTCCAAACATTTATATAAATTATAATCTAGCCCAACGGAGTTTCTTAGCTATTAATTTTCCTTCACTGAGCTGATTGAATCATGAATCGTTGGATCATTTCTTTTTGAAATTCTCATTTGAGTGTAAATCCGAGAAAGTAAACAAAACAAAAATGAAGAAAAAAGCATTCAATAAACTAGCTTGTGAAGTCTATTTTAATTGCTAAGCAATATTTTCATTTTCATTTCTACAAGTAAAGAGTTACATGTAATTAAAAGTAGGGTGATATATTTTCGCGTAAATATCAAAATCACTCACCCATGTAATTATTGATTGACAAGCAGTGCCGTTGATTGGGTTTCTGAGCGGGCGATTGTACCATGATTGTACACAAGCAAGATGAAGGAAGTTTAACCTGGTTTCTTCCTCTAACTCGGATATTTCATCTTTATAAGTATGGCAAAGTGGGACTCTAAAATTTTGAAATTCGAAGCAAGTCTGTCGAACAGACGCTAATTCCTTTGGTTACTCAGGTAGGTTTTGTGTTGAACGGAGAGTTTTGACCTTGAGTTGGAGGACATTACTCAAGCCTTGATTTTTCTGTCCAACAATTCGTGCTATTCTTCTGGAATTTTTCATGTCTACAAGATTCATACCCAATCTCATAAAATACCAAAGCATTTTGATGTTGTGTGAATCTAAATTTGCGAAGGTCTCTAAGGTTTTTGGGTTCTCATTTAGATTACAACTCTGGTAAACCACAAAGAACGAAGCAACCGATCAGAGAAAGCAAGACAAGCGATTCATCAAGTCGTTAAAAATGCCGTTATGAAGTTTTACTGTCGGGGAACACATTTCAAGGGAAAATGAAGATGTGGCTGTGGAAATGCAGGAAGCTTGTGAAGAAGCGAGGAAAGCCGGGGACGTAATTTCTCGGCTGGCCTCGTCTACTCCAACTCCGAGCACGGCGGACGATGGAATTACTTACGAGAAAACTGGAATGGTCCGATCGAGCAGCCAGAGCACTTCTGTCAGCCGTGACAAGAGTCAAGAGTCCTTATTATAGCAGACTCTGTTATGATTAAAGTGCCTATAACCCTTTTGCAATTTTGATAGCTTATGAACCTCCGAAAAGTTTTGAGTACTTCTGTGGAGAAAGTTTTGGTTTACAGTGAATACTTTATGTTCTACGCTTGTTTGAAATCGTGTAAATGTGACCTTTTGTGACCTTTCCTGACCCATGACCGCGTAAGTAAAAGCCTGGGTCGAAACCTGTATGTACGTCACCTCATTAATGCATTATTCTCCATGGCGCCTTTCTATCACAACAACATCGATGCATAGAAAATATACACAGTTTGTGAGTTGTTAGTAAAGAAAAAAGTCATTTTAGTCAACATGTTAAGTATTTATTGAAATGATTGCAAAGCCGAATTAATTATATGACGTCAAGATGACGTAAATACAGGTATCGACCCAGGCTTTTGCTTACGCGGTCATGGATCAGGAAAGGTCACATTTATACGATTTCAAACAAGCGTAGAACATAGAGTATTCACTCAAAACCAAAACTTTCTTCACAGAAGTACTCAACTCTTCGGAGGTTCGTAAGCAATAAAAATTGCAAAAGGGTTATAGGCACTTTAAGAGACTACTAGTTACGGTGAAAAAGGTATGACTATGATATAATTTGTGCTCAAAGTCAAAGAAACCATTTTCAATAATATCCTTCTAACAACACTACCTCAGGCTCAGGTCAGCGTAAAGTTACGGCTATTTACGTTGAAATTTATTTAATCTGTGGTGTCAGATACTAAATAAGGCCTAAGACCCATTAAAAAAAATTTCGTGGTAGCTTTAACTTTACATTTCAAGCTAAAAGGGAGACCATTTTGTCGATATAGTACATGTAATTGAGTGTTTAGTTTATACTCATGACTCATGTAGTTAATTTCATATTTATCTTTGTAATTCAATGAACCAAACGGGCTTTTGATCAAAATTTCAATAACTTCCTACATGTGCATGTTTACTGGTTGCGAATGTTACGCGACACTAATGAATTAACTCTCTCCCAATGAATCAAAAAGATTCCCATGATCTACAACGGATTACTCAACCATCTGGGTGTTAATGAGATTGTTGGAGTTTAATATTTCAGGAGTTTAAAGGCTCTAGAAGTGTGACTAAATTGCAGAATACCCCCTACAATGGTTCATTAATAATTCATTTCACAAACTTTTCATACAAACCTTCTAAAAACATAACTCCAAATTTAAAATGCTTAACCATTTTCGACCTCAAATCATTCAAACAACAAGTCTAAATGGGGTCTAAATACACCTGACCTTGGTGCAGTTTTCAAGTGATATTTTGAGTGGAGGGGGACCATATTCTGAAACTAATCCCACATAATAGCTATTAAAATGATGCCTTGAAATTTGAGATTGACAAGTTGATAACTCTGTTTTAAAGAAAACAGCATGTATATACAGTCGAACCTCTGCTAACGGACACGTCCCATAAGTGGACACCTCCTGTAAGCAGACACAATTCCACGGTCCCGACCATTTCTCTAACAAAACACTACATTTGCCACCTCCTGTAAGCAGACACCTCTCGTAAGCGGATGCGGGCACCTATCTCAAGGTTCTCATGAGCAAAAATAGCCAACATTAACTTCTCTTAAGCAGACACCCGAAGAGATTGAAGTTAATTTTGTTAAAATGTATGCAGTTTTATCTTTGAATTCTAGCTAAATCAAGGTCAGCTTAGTAAAAATACAACATATAATAGAATCTGTACGATTTCCAACAACCCTGCACTATGATATTTTTAATTTTGTGATCATTTCATTCTTTGAATACTTGCATATAATTGGCTAATTTGTTTTTAAATGTGCTTGGGGTCCTTGGTTGGCATGGTTGTACTGTAATAGTATCTTGCATGCACTTTCTAATTAAAATCACAGCATAAAATGCCCATGGAATTTATGTATATTAATATTAACCAATATTATTGGGTGGCCTGAAAGGCTGATGATGATAACACAGACCAATTAAGGTCTTGACAATTTTGATATCATGCCAAAGCCAGGAGCCCATCACTAGGAGTGTCCATCGCTAGGTCTGTGACCAGATTGAGCTATATTTAGAACATATATCTCGCAGTGGGAGTTCTCGTGCCCTCACTTTGAGAATCCAATCAAACCATAGTCAGGACAAAATACAGTGTTGGTAAATTACCTCAAGAACCACAAATCATTCTCTATCTTGATAGTAGTGGCAAGCATGTACAGACCACAGCAGAGTCAGAAGACAGTTACCCAGGAAACATATTCTAAAAATAGCTCAATCAGGTCATATGCTGAATTATGGATATGGTATGTACTGTATGGACACTCTGGTAATGGGCTTTCGCAGGGAGCCCATTACCAGAGTGTCCATACAGTACATACAGGTCACGCATACAGGTCATGCAAATTCCGCCCTCTCTTTCGCGCCAAGGAAGCTATAGAAAAAGCCTTCCCAAAACCGCCCTCCGAAACTAAGTAAGCAAAGTTGACCCGGAGTAAGAAAAAGGCGCGAAAATATTGACTGCGTATAAGCCTCGGCTCGTGATTGGAGGGTTTAGGTTCCGTTTAAGGTTCGCGCCAACTTTCAACTGGTTTCCCGAGGGATGCGTTGGGTTTTCTGACGGTCAAGGATCCCTTTCCGGGAAAGTGTGAAAGGGAAAAACAAAACAAAAAGGGGGAAAATTAAGGGGGACGTGGGAAGAAGTCCTCCAGAAAATTTTAGAAAATTTCACCGGTGTTTTCAGGATGAATTTGAGCTTCTTGGTCTTCCCACGAAAAGGTTGGTAAACAAAGTTGACCCAGAGTAAGAAAAAGGCGCGTAAACAAACTACGTAACGCCTTGTGATAGGTCAATCAAAAACAGGTAACTTCCAACTGGTTTCCCAAAGGTCATACAGGTTTCGGGGCTCCAAGGATACCTTTCGTGCACCAATCAGGAGCCAGTATATGGTCTATAACTACTGCAGGATAAATGAACTTCGGTGCCTTCAAACCAAACACTCTCTTGAAATTCAACACATTGCTGTACTAATCTTTTATTCTTTGGTTTCCTTTTTATTTCTCCACAGAAGCGCCCCAATACCATCTACTTCACCAACAATGGCTGGCCGCGGGCCCTACAGAGCGAGAGGTGCTGATCCCGCTGAAGTTTTTTGTGTCTTTGACTACATTCTACAACCTCTAATTTTTTCTTTTGTTTTTCTAGAATATCCGAGGCGTCAACAACTTGAACCTGACCCATGTAAGTTGTTTTTTCTCCTCTCCCCCTAAAAGACAGTGTAGCGTTCGGGTGGTGCTTAAAGCACACCGTTCATTTTTATTGGCAAATTTTCCCCACTTTTAGGAAGTTCAATTTTGATTATTTTTTTATAGGATTTTTCGAGGCCCTCTCCTAGGACCTCCGCTCTAGTAAGAGCGCCTTTACAGAAGCAATTTCTCTAAAACATTCTTACTTTTCATTCTTTTTTCTTTTCTTTTTTTTAACTTTTATTTTGCTTTCCAAACAGGTTTTTGCACGTCTATCCCCTCTAGATTCAGAACATTTTAGCCATGCGGCTATCTTACGCCAGCTCCCATTACCCGTTGAAGTACTGACCAGGATAGGGGAATACGTATGCGGTCAATTGAAGGTGGAACGCCAGCGTAAAAAAACACGAGAAAGTCTTTTTTCCAACCTTATTTCTCATTACCCACCTCCAATCCAACAATCTCAAGGCCACCTACTGTTGGAACGAGTCATGGCAGGAGCTGCCTCATCGCCTAGCGTTTTGGACCCTCCCTATTTCACGTTGTGCTCTCTACATGGAACCTATAACTGAGTTTCAGTTTCGCTGGTGTTATTGGTGTTGTACCAATATGACAATTTGTGTCCGTCAATGCGATTGTGGGATCGTTTATTTTCGGTGCCGGCACCACCCACCCCGTTCATGATGAAGTGTGGGATGAGGGGTGGGGCCGTTTCCCGTGGCGCAAAGTTTATTATCATATCAGGTATTGAGTCTTTTTTCTTTTTTCTTTTAGTGTCTAAAATGTAATCTTTTACCAGAAAATCAACTGCCTCCGCTCCCTTGTTGCGGGGAAACGATGTGCCCCTCGTGCTTTATCGTGGTGGTATCCGAAGTATTAAGTAGAAACGATGACCCTTACTGCTTTTATTGTGATACCAAGATTCAACATTACTTTTACGTTAGCTCTGGAACCATTATAGTTTTTCGGCACGGCCAGACCTTTGGTCTAATAAATTTACCCATAATAAAAAAGTCTTTACAGCACTATGAGATGATATACTGATAGATTTTGTACCATGGGAAATGTTTACTTTTACTTGTACACAAATTGGGCGATAGCCTTTTCACATTATATCAAAATTGGGCGGTAGCCTATTACATTTTTCTGATAAACAAATTGGGCGGTAGCCTATTCGATATTACATTTTTCTGATAAACAAATTGGGCGGTAGCCTATTACATTTTACATTTTTCTGATAAACAAATTGGGCGGTAGCCTATTCGATATTACATTTTTCTGATAAACAAATTGGGCGGTAGCCTATTCAATATTACATTTTTCTGATAAACAATTGGATATTCTAGCTCTCGCGAATGGGCCTACAGTGGCCTGTATATATGTAAATAGTTTTTGTTAACTTGTTTTTTAATACAATAATTTTCCAATTATTGTATTAATGTCTGTTCGTTTGGTGTGGGTGAAATGCCCCACCGCCCTTGTATTTTATGTATTTTATGTGAAACAAAGTTGTTGTTTACAAAACGCAAGTCTCTTGTATTTTTATGACATAGTGGTTGATTCCCATAAGACCACATTTATTACATAGTGGTTGATTCCCATAAGACCACAAGGGGTAAATCCCGGGTAGCCGGTTTGTCTCCAAAATCTAGGCCTTCTTGAAACCACGAGGGGCGCGTGGGGCCGGTAGAAAACCCCCGGGTCGGTATGGCTATAGGGGCGGCCGCTGGCCCCTTAGGAGACCGTTTCTGTCGGGGGACCCCCTGGGGAACTCCCCTGGGGATCCCCCCCTGCTCGAACATCCAATCCCGGCCCTGGGTTTGGTCTATCCTCCCGCCGGCCAATTCCGAGGCTGGCTCGGGACCGTAAAACCACTCCCGACCCCTCCCCGGACGCCCCAATCCTACCCATCGGGTAGAATCCCATTGTTTTAGGCGACATTTACTCGCGTCCGTGAGATATGAATAATTATGATACGCCTTATTAGCTATTCAGCAAAGCGCTTGTGATTGGCTGCTAGGGAATCCTTCTGGGAATACCTCATTCCCATACTTGCTCTTGGGCCTGTCAATCACTGTCATCTATCTTGTAATGGGACTAACTGAAATCCCAAAGCTCTTTAAGAGATTTCAATAGGCCTTGGATAAATAGGTAAACTCGGTTACAGTAAAATATCACCGCAAAATCTATTTGCCGTGGCTACTTGGGTTATAAGTTTTGTCGCGCGAAGTTTCCAAACCTATTTCGTTTGCGTTCGAGGTTTGACTCATGTCAACATTAAAATGGAGTATAATGTCTGCATTTTAGAGCTTATTCGAAAAGCCTAAGTCAAATTCAGCAAGCTTTATTTTAGTGCAATATTTGTGAAACTAGTTAAGTAAAAGTGAACCTCGGCATTGTTCGCACGAGCTATCCAAGCGAAAGATTTCAAACTCCATACAAGCTATAAAAGTTTTTTAAACTCTTGACCAAATCGCTTTATTAAACACGTCATGATCACTCACTTTGAGAGCGCACCATAAAAATGTGTGGAAACAGTTCTGTAATTTTGTAGCTTTAAAATCAAAATACGAGTTGGTTCAGATCACAGCACTTTACTGAACATAAAATAACGATCATATTCAGAAGTTCGCATCACTGACCAAAAGGTTTAGAAACAGATTTCTGTACTTTTATAGCTTTAAAATAAGATATCATTGAAGTTTATCTGACCACTAGAAGTCTAGATATCAGTAAAAGAATCGCAACTCGAGTTCAATCAGTAAAGCCGAAATTTTTTTTTCGGAACAGTTCGCTTCTAGGCCACATATAATCGTGGGTAATGGTCTCGTTTTAAAGCTTAAGACAGAAACAATCCGTCTGTTTAATCGCTTGTGGTGCGCTTTTGATTTCTGAACTTGTTTTCTTCGTTTAAGTTTTGTCATTTCACAAAGCGCGTTGGTTTTATACCAAAGGCAAAGCGCCGCTTAACTATAATACTGATCAGAAACTGGTCCTTAGTAAAGCCGAATAACTTTGATTCTAGGCCACACATAACTGTGGGAAAGGTCTCGTTTTAAAGCTTAAGACATAAACAATCCGTCTGTTTAATCACTTGTGATGCGCTCTTGATTTGTGAACTTGTTTTCTTCGTTTAGGTTTTGTCATTTCACAAAGCGCGTTGGTTTTACACCAAAGGGAAAGTGCCGCTTAACAATAATACTGATCAGAAGCTGGTCCTCAGTAAAGCCGAAGATTCATTTTCGGATAACTCTGATTCTAGGCCACACATAACCGTGTATGCTTACGGGGCACGGGCTCGTTCACAACCTGAAGATTCGCTCGCAAAACACGAATTCGCTCGCAAAAAAAACACAGTTCGCTCGAAAAACACGGATTCGATCAACTTATAAACTATCAGAAATTCGACTGCAAAGTCGCTTTTCAGTGTGTGTTTATTTTCTGATGCAGCTCCAATGGCCATGCATTTATCTTTGTTCACTCCTTCCGCGCAGATAATAACTTTCAAACCTGGCGCTACCCTAACATAGTTAACCGACTCATTAGACTTTGCTTCCGTCCTTTGTTTCGGTATCTTCTGTTGTAATTCAGGAGGCGGAGCTTAGGATTGCCCGCGGGAGTTCTGAAAGTTAATAAATATGCAAGCATCGAAGGCGATTTGACTGATGCAAAAACATTCAAGTTTCATGGTAGAAATATTTATACGATTTCGATAAGAAAGCACTCAATAACAGATTAATAATTAAATAATCTTTTCCCGGTGTTACAAATTTTGGATACCTAAGATTTTGCGAGAAAATAAGCGTTGAATAGCTAATGAAAACACTTTCCATATGATTTCTGTCTGGAAAGCCTCAAACTTCAACCTGTTTTTCATGGCAAAGAAGTTCACTTAATTTACCTCCAAATTAGCGGTATTTACAGCGTAATATCTCTTCTTTAAAATCCCGATGTTACATTTTTTGTTTTAGTTTTTGTTTTAACTAAAAATCAACAATATTTTCGGCATGTAGCCGAGTTTTGGCCAGTTTTCTTTGTAATTTGGCATGTGCGCTCGAGCAGAAATTTGAATCAAGTGCGTGAAACCGTGTCACGTGACCCAGAAAATGTCGCAGGATTCTGCCCGATGCGACCACTCCGAAGCCTCGCTTTGCCCTCCACGCCCATGTGACGCCCAGCCCCTTTTTTCGGCCACTCCCGAGCCTCGTTTTGAGCGGGGGTCCGTTCGCGGTAGATTGTGCGTTAAGGTCAGCCCCCATAAATCCAAGTGGCTACTCACACTTCGGGTTGGGTGCCGGGGCCGTGCACGTATTGGGTCTATAAATTTCCCGACCACTCCCGAGCCCGTATTGGGTCTATAAATCTCGGCCAATCCCGAGCCCGTATTGGGTCTATAATCCCGACCAATCCCGAGCCTGTATTTGATCTATAAATCCCGGCCAATCAGGAGCCTGTATTTGATCTATAATAGCGGCAGCCAATCAGCAGCCTGTATATGATCTATAACTGAGGAGGCGGGGCCTGTGACAAGCCTGTGACGTCACATGATTATTTATGAGCCTGTGACGTCACAGGCTCTCGACCAATCAGGAGAGGGCATGTGATCTGTACAGTGCTGCATTACTACTTACGTTGGATCAGTGATTGATCTAATCGGCTGAACACATAAAACTAAAAATAGCAAAGCCGACACAACGTAAATTTTAGAGGTTTATAACGATATTTCGGCTGGCCAAACCAGCCTTCTTCAGGTAATATGAAGAAATGTTAGGAATGTTATTACATTGGCGAACGTGACTAACTAGAAATATGGGTTACGAAATATAGGAAATAGATGACAAATGATTGACACTATAAATATAGAAATAATAAGATAATGAGGTTATATATATACCAGCTAGTATGACTCGTCACGGATGTTGAGACCATAAGGTACGAGTGTTCTAGCTTGTGTAATGAGAGTAGCTTCTCTGGCCTTACGAATTGAGTCTCTATTTAATAGAGAACATTTTTTTGATGGGGATTAGTTGCATGTCATTAGCAGTGTGATTAGGTGTCGAGAGAAAATGTTCAGCAGCTGTTGTAGATTTAGATATGTTATTAGACTTGTCTACGGTCCGTCGATGTTCGTTAAATCTGTCTTTCAAACGTCGTTTTGTCTCACCTATGTATTGTAAATTGCGGCAGTTGCATTGAATCATGTAGATTAGATTTTTGTGTTACACGTCAAATTAGTTCTGATAGAGCGTATTTCACCGGTAGAGAAGAAAGTATAAGTTGTTTGTCCGTCACAGATGTAGGGGCAAGTAGAACAGTTCTTTCCACAGCGGAAAGAGCCAGGTGGGAGCTGAGGATCAGTCGAGTTAGAAGGGAGTTTAGCTTTAACTAGTAAGTCACGGATCGAGGTTAGAGGTGCGTCTGAAGGCTACAAGTGGCAAGTGTTGAAAGACTTTCTTGCAGCGGACAGAGGAGTGTAGCAGGCTGTAGTTCTTCTTAATTATTTCAGAAATATGAGGGAGTGATGGGTTATAAGTAATAACAAAAGGTATACGGTTAGAATTGTGTGTGTCTTTGGTGTGTAGAGCAAAAGCGCGAGGGATGTCGGCAGCGCGTTGTATTTGTCTAGCAAGAAACGACCGGTTATAGCCGCGTTTAATGCCGCGGTATGTGGTCAGCTAAGCAGTGCGGTGCTTAAAAGCTTCGTCGGTAGAACAGATACGTCGTAAACGGAGGGCTAAGCTAAAAGGGATGGCTTTCAGTTTGGCATGTTGTGGATGGCAAGATGAATAAAGTAGATGTTGGTGCTTATCTGTGGGTTTAGAATAGAGATCAGTCTCGATATTACCATTGTTTAAAGAAACATTAACATCAAGGAAAGGTAATATTCTATTCCGGCCTACATTAGACAAGGACGTTTGTTTTGTGTTTATTGTTTGTATTATTGTCTTTTTTTGTCATTTATTCGCTATTACTGTAAAATTGTAATGTTATAAAATAGATAAATAAAATAAAATAATAAAATAAAATAATCTAAATTATTACTAATATCGTAGAAAACTTCAACAAGTTGACTGGCGCAAGAAAGGAAACCATACTGAGAATGATGTAAACTTGCAGAAACGTGAGGAACAAGTTTAGTAGCGACGCACTTCTCTTGTAACTTAGGAACTATGGGCAAGAGCGAAATCTGGCGAAAGTTCTCAACCTCAGATCGGTTACCTTTTATAAGACTTCAGCGCAGTTCTTTAGTATGATGGCCGGTAGGTTGTCGGGACCAGTAGGTATATATGGACGTGTCTAGAGAAGAGAGCATGGTGCAGACATCATCAGAAGACACTTGAATGATATCGAGCACTGGGCATGAATCCGGTACTGCGCAGCTAAGATGGTCTTTATAAATAGACTGGAAAAAGTCGTTAAAAAGCTTCGTTTCTTGTTTTTATAAGAGAAATAAGACCAAAACCGCGTCATTAGCAATACCACGGAGGTATGCCTTTCTCTCCCGGCGGACCCAGTTCTTAACAAACTGGCTCAGTTTACGGAACTTTTCTTTTAGCTGCACGTTCTTGGATTTTTTTAAACGCCTCCACAAGGTTTTCTTTTTGTTGATGGCTTTCGCGAGCTCTTTATTTATCCAAGGCGGCTATTGGGGATGCAGGTTGGCGCAGTGGTCAAACACTCGCCTCTCACCGCTGCGGTCCCGCGGGTTGGATTCCCGGCTCGGGCACCGTATGTGAGTTAGGTTTGTTGTTGATTCCTTATCTTTATTCGAGGATTTTTCTCCGAGTTCTCTGGTTTTCCTCCCTCCATAAAAATCAACTGTGAGTCGAGTGTAGTGTCTAAAACAGTTAATCTACTGGGGAGTGTGTGAGGAGTAAAAGCAGGCTCCCACCAGCTTTAAGCTGTAATACTCAGCCTGCTATAACAAATAAAATATTTATTTATTTTATTTATTTTATTGAAATCCCGCCGTGGAATTTTGGCAACATGCCTGTTGATTGCAGCACAGACAAGATCAGTTCATTGGTTCCCCCTCTTGGGACGATATCTCGTCAACACCTGTAATAGTAATTGTTCCGAGAATCGATAGAGGGAAAGTTACATTCTTCGACAATAAATACACTGTAGTACTTGTCCAAGTGGAGTGAGCCTATGAGCGACTTGAAGTTCTGAACAAAATCGCGATCAGACGGTGGCCGATAGCAATTAATTAATAGAGCAGTCTTGCTCGACGTGAAGTCGATTTCAACCATGCAATACACATTCGATGGAAGAGGATGCCTCGAGTTCTCTCGAAGGCAAGTACGACTTAACTGCAGTCAAAGTACCACCCCAACTCGGTTTTTCCGATCATTGCGGAATAGGTTATATTCAGTAGGAAGAAGTTCAGAGTCACTAATGGCATCATTCAACCAAGTCTCGGTAAGACAAATAATGTCAAGGTCGTATCCATAGGCAATATCCCTGAGATGAACAGATTTGTGTTCGTAGTGATCTCCGTTGGCCACAACGGCCGTTAGACATCTTACATTTTGAAGGAAGCATCGCGGATTATTTAGTTTTAGGCCCAGGATTTGAGTCGACATCGCCGCACCTCTTCAGGCGCTCAAGTTGGAACGAAGCAACGCTGTTGGAGTAGTAATTGACTCTTGAGGATAAGACTGAATCTCTTCGTAGCTCTGGATCGATGGGTATTAGCCGGAACAGACCATACAGATAGAGAGCCAAAGCCGTTAGGAAGCGTTTCATGGAGAGAAGAAGGCAGGATCAGCATGCAACAAAGCAAAAAAAGTAGGGAGTAGCAGGAGTCCTGAGAGAGCCGTCTTCCCGCCATTGTTAATTTATTATGTAATCCGTAGACCATATTTAAATGGTCTACAGATTACATACAATCAGAATGATTCAAATTGGCATGATAAGTATATACATTGATGTTTTATATATGATCGAAGTAATTTTTTGATTATTTTGTGATAACTAAAGAACTGGTAATATTAATAGTAGTATATATATGTAATCATAATTTACAATATTCCTCACAATAAAATGAGCGTATTTTTTTAGTGTAACATTTTTTCTCAGATCGCAGATTTTGGGGTGTGGTTTCCCAGATTTTAATTCCTTCAGATGTAATGAATATTTTGTTAATATCGGTTCTGCGGCTTTGTTTATATATTTTTTTCTTTTCTTTTTTCGAGTATTATGTTGATGAATTTCTGTAAGTCTGGTCAACATTTCAGTGAAAACATTGAGACCGTTTTTTTCTTAAATTAAGACGCTATTATTTCGTCCTGGGAGAAGCACAAAGACTCTTAAAGTGCTAGTGACACGATTTTTGGGTCATCGTTTTAAAAACTCAATCAAAAGCACTTGACGTGCATAAAGTGATGGCAACATTTTTTTTTTCTTCTTTTTATCAACCAGAGAAACTGCAGTTCTCTAAACTAATTTTGAACTTCCCGATAACATGAAAGGGAAGTTGTGACGTCACAACCAGAACACCTCGACCCTCCGAGAATCGAACAACACAAACTTCAACCTCGTTCTGTGTATTCGTTTTTTGTTCTTGTATTAATAATCATGCCAATTAAGTCGTCGTTGCCGCGCTAGCTGGATGTGATCATCCATATAACCAGTTGTGTGTGTGGCCATTTTTCTGCTGTTTTCTCCCTTTTACTCAGGTTTTTATTATCAAACATGCAATAGAAATACAAGGGGTTCAATGCTAGGAGTACATTTACAACAGAATCTCGGCGAAAACTTTGATTTTAAAATGATACTTGTGAAAAGTGACTTGCAATGGGATGTGACGTCATGGGGGCGAATTTCAAAAACACAGGGTCTTGTCGCAGGCTCTCCTTTCTCTTTCTTCCCCTCCTCTCTCCCACCACAGTAACCCGAAATCAACCAGAGCCTGCAAGCAGGCTAGCCCGTCCCAGACAACCTCGTTTCCAGGGGTCTTTGCGCGCCTAATCAAAGATGGTGTCGAAATCACGCATTTTAGTTGAATATTCACTCGAAATTTGGACTTCAAAGCATTGTTACAGAATAGTACGAGATTCGAATTTTAAGTCCCAAAATTTAATTGGCTTGATGCCTAAACTCTAAAAACTCCTGTAAAACTCTTGCGATTTCCACCTTAACCCCTGGTCTTTTTTGCGATGTGTCGAGATTGTGAAGATTTTCTGAACAGAAACCATTTAGAATTGCTCCCGCGATTTCTTCCGCTGACTGGACATGCGCAGATTTTGGAGACCTGTCCCCGACGCCGGGACAGACAATCTCGTTCCCAGGGGTCTTTACGCGGTTGCGGGACAGAACTCCGGTTTGCTGTCTGAAATCCCCCCCCCCCCCTCCCCCCCCACCCCCCCAATTGATAGGTGCATAAAGATTAACCGATCAATATGTTGTTTTATCATATATTTTATTAAATAAATTATGTGCAAAGAAAACTGCAATATGGAACTTAGCCTGCAGGCGGTAGAGGGTGTTTATTTCGCGCAGACTGAACGGCGGGAATCATCGAAGCGGCCGCACCCCTTCCCCCCTCCATTCGTCATTATCCCAGGTCTCGATCACGCTCGGCCAATATGGCGGCCGCTTCGATGATTATTCCCGCCGTTTTCTGCGCGAAAAACACCCTCTACCACCTGCAAGCAGGCTATATATGGAACCGGGAATGAATTGCTTGCTCCTGCTTCTTATGCATTCATTGGAGAATGGAAAACAAATTAAGGTGGCACAAGCCTCGAATGTTTAGTTACTTAGCAACAGTCTCCCGACAGCTGGTATGCGAACTGTCATTACGGATTCTACCTCGCTATATGTTTTGCCAAAATCTGTTTCGATATTCAAAACGTTGACTGTTTAGAACTGAGCTACGAAGAGTGAAATTCCCGTCATGGGAGCTTGAACATTCAAGCACACGGCTCAAGAAAATGTGTCCTAAAATCCTTGACTGGGGAACGTGTGGTGGCAACGAATGATTGAGATTCGAGAGTTCTCTGACAGTTTGAAAGCGGATCTCAAATCGAAAATTCAACAACATCCTCTGGCTCAGTACTCTAAGATTTAATATTTTGGCGTAATCCAAAACCGAAGAACCCAAGATGGCATATTTTCCACTCTTTAAGACTGGAGTTCTCATTCTTATTTCCAGTGCTTCGCTTCGATCAGCGAATTCCCAAGACTATTACAATATCGGAGCAATGTTATCGTCTTCAAGCGCCGAGAAAAGCTTCCAAGAGGCCATCGCCGATTTAAACAGGAATACCAGCTCGCTGAGAGCACTTAAACTCAACTCTAGCTCATATATTCTGAGCCAAAATCCCATCCGATCCGCGCTGGATGTGTGTGAACAGTTAGTATCTAAACAATCGTACGTCGTTATCGCAAGCCATCCAAAAGGCGATGAAACACCACCAATATCCGTTTCTTACGCTTGCGGCTTCTATAAAATTCCCGTAATTGGTATTTCAGCGAGGGAATCTATCTTTTCTGATAAGGTAAGTATTAAAATTGTCATTCTCGGAAACACAGGGGATATTAAAGTTGTCAGATAATTTTTAATTCCATTTTGAAAGGCAAGTGAAATTCACTTATAGTTATAGTTAGTAGCGAGATTTACAAGTTTAATGAAATATCGAAATTCGTTCTTTTTTTAGAGTTCTTTTATGCATATAAACATGCTCACAGTAAGCATTCGAATAAATAACCAGTTACACAAACGTGTTAAATATCTTAAATATTCGAAGTTTATAGAAACGAAATTTCAATATTAGTCATTTTACTTTTAGCGGCATGCAGTTGTAAAATTACATGTGTACATGTATAGTATCGATGTCAAGTTCAAAGGAAAGAGAGAAAATTATTCACATAAATTTACAAATTCACATTTATTTTGTTTGAATACAACAGCTTTGCTCATGTCTAAAAAGCCCTATTTTTTTAAATTTCAACTCTGCTTGACTTCCATGGAAGTATCATATTTACAAATGTCTTTTGTGAGGGACAGTAATTTTATGAGTAATTTGCATTTTCTACTAGGACAATTAAATAGGAGCTAGTTTGAATGAAAATGGACCTCTTGTGTATATGCTCTAGGAGTCGATAGCTGTTATAAAAATAGTATACATGTTTAAATATGCTACTTCAAGTGTAGCATATTCAAAAGGCTTCAAAAGATTCACATCCAAGGCCAAATGCAAATATTGATTTGTCATAAGGACTAAATGTTGCATACACTGTATGTGGTAGCTACATTTGTAGCTTGTCAAAATATCTCATTTCAATGAATTTTTCATGTAGCAATCAGTACACAAGAAATTGAAACTAATTACACTGACACCAAACGACTATAAGCTTATATTACATGGTATTGGTTTTCAAATGAAATCCATATACCTGATTCCATAATTTATATTTAAAATAAACATGAGACAATTTTTTTCATGTTTGATAATATTGTGAAAAAAGCAAGTGCAGGGTAAATTTGAATATTAAGTTAATTTACAAAGGAAACTACAATCCTAGTCAAAAGGGCTGGGACACTTTTCATACTTTTTTCCTGTCAAAGTCATGAATTATCATCACAACATTGATTTGGGGGGAGAGGGGGGCTCATGTCTTAGTCGGGTATTGTTTGTTCAAGACAGCATACAAGGTGTTAACTTGTGACAAGTGTCCCAATTCCTTTTCACCACGATTGTAGCTTATAATGTAAAAAAAAAATTGGGGGAGGGGGAGGGGGGAGGGGGGTGGATATGTTGCACAATATAAGTAAAACAGAGAAAATTCTCAAAATAATGTCTGAAAAGTATTTTTTTTATGCCCAAAAGCATGAATGAATGAATGCATGCATGCATGTATATAATGTATATTGTTTTGTTAGTTTTTTTTGGTGGGGGGGGGGGGGGGGGGGGGTGGGGGCACTGTTTTATACACAGTCTGCCTTTTAGTAGAGGGTTGAGGGTTCCACGCCGAGGATCCCTTTTTCTCTGAATATTTTTCCTAATATTAGGAGTGTAATAAAAAAATACTGCAAATTTATGCATTTTCATATTCATTTGATAAGGTCAGAGTACTTTGGAGTCTGCAGTTGATCAAACTTACACATGGCTTTGATAGGTTAATTAAATTGTTTATATTTTAGTATGGCTTCAATTTTCAAGTTGCGGTGCCTTTGACAATTGCTTTATGAAGCTTTCTTTTTATTGTAGTAAACACTTTGCATTGTAATATTGCATGAAATGTGCAGGAAAGTTTCTTTTTAACCTACATGTAATATCAATGAAAATATGTAATCATACATGTACATGTAGCAATGGAATTTTCTCGTCTATGCTATTGTTGAGTGAAGTGTGTTTACAGGGCTAATTATGGTTATTTCTCAGATGACTCATCCCCCCCCCCCCCCAAAAAAAAAGGATTACTGAGTAACACCTTGTGTATATGCATTAATAATCATCTATTACAAGAATTTTGTAATTTCCAGACTACATGGTTTCTTGATCTGTAATCACACCAGCCCTGGGTGGTATAATATCCTGCATACTGTAGCATCCCTCTTTTCTTTTTGATCAGTTGAGATTACACTGAGTGACTAGCACTACGATTGATAGTCCCAATAAGCTAGGGAACAGGTCAAAACACATGCCCCAGATAGGGACCTATTTTTTTCACCAGACACAGCTGTCAGTGCAGGGTACCGTGCCATGCAGTGCAGTGCAGTGCAGGATACTGTAGACCATTTATTTCCATTCGGGGGGGGGGGGGGGGGGGGGGCGGGCTAGTGATAATTTTAATACAGCAAATAAAATGATAGTATAAGACAAAACATGCAGTACATTTGTTTCTAGTTTATGCCATTTAGTTTCGGAGATATTTAAAAACAAATTATTTTTAATATTGAGTTTTTTCTACAGAAGAGATGGCTGGCAGCAGCCCCGCCCCAAAATGGGTCCGTCTAGAGGGAGACTCCAAAGTACTCTGGCCCAGTATTTATTATTACCCTCATAATATTAGGAAAAACATATCAAGGGGAAATTAGGGACCCTCAACATGGACCCTCGACCCTCATCATGGAACCCTCGACCCTTGACTGACAGATGATTTTATTTGGAGCCTTAGTAGCTAGTGTACATTGGCAGTAGCCCCATTAAATTTACATAAAACACAAGATATATGACTAACAGGCAGACTCTTTTATACTGTCAATTTAACACTTATCAGGAGATTTTAAATAAACACATACATGTACTCTATCCTTAACATAAAGAAAAAAATAGACCAGGGATACAAAATAATTTATCTATAAATTAAACTGCAACATGTATATAAATTATTGAACATGGAGTTAAATGTACATTCAGAGAAAGCAGCAGGAGGCTGAAGAATATTTAACAAATAAAGAAGCCTTAGCCATGTTTTATACTATCATAAAACACAATGGGCATTTGAGAACATGAGAGAAATGTTAAGGCACAAGCCGAAGGCGCATGCTTTCAACATTTCTAGAGTGTTCTCAAATGACCAGAGTGTTTTATGATAGTATAACACATGGATTTAAGGCTTCTTTATCTGTTTTATAATATAGATTTACGCGCGATGAAAGGAAACCGCCAGTTGAAAACTATATAACACGGCTAACCATGTTATATACTCTGATAAAACATGGCTTCTTAGCCAATCAGAGCACGCGTACTATCGTATCTATATTATAATACCTAATAGCTAAATTTTGTTTATTTTCCCCATACAATGTAATTGCCACAATTTCTTCTTTCAACCAGCTACATTGCATTTATATTGTACATGACTCACTGTGATGAAAATTCAACTACATTCTTCACAATTCTGGTTTCCTTGATTTTGCCTTAATTTGAACCAAATCAGCTTTAACTGGCAAATTAACCAGATGGATACATGAAGGGCTATGTGCAATAAGGATGTAAGTAATTCCTGATCATGTTCTAAATTCTCTCAGAAAACAGAATTTTGAAGGAGAATTTAGAATGTGATCATGATGATCAGGAGGCCCTTATATGCCCTTATTGCACACAACCCTTTGTAATTATGCTTTTTGTAACAAGTCAGAGCATTAATAATTTAGTAACTATTAGTTACTTTAAATTCTGCCCAGAAAATTACTTGATTTTATTTGTAATTATCATTAAATTTTCTTTAATAGTATCACTATAGAATAGAATAGTAGAATACCCTGTACATGTATTATAGTTGGAGGTCATACATTGATAGGCGTGGAGTAATAAGGGGGCAATATTTATATACAGTTACACAGCTAGGGATCATATTGTGATTCCACACAAGGGACTCAATTTATATAATTTAATATACATGGGATTCTACAGTACATGTAGTTGAATTAATTATTTAGAGGATTAGCTATATCTATTATTGTAAATAAATTCAAATAAATGTATAAATGACTAATGTATGATTATACAACTTAGTCATGTTAAACTATACATGCTAGACATATGGCTGTAGTTTATTTTATTGAAACATTTTATTTTATTGAAGCTGATTGAAACATATCTACAATATTTTTGACAGACTATCCATCAATCATTTCTGCGCACTGTGCCACCTTACTCAGACCAGGCAGATGTGTGGTTAGGGCTACTGAACCACTTCAAATGGAATAAAGTGATTCTACTGACCAGTAATGACCAGGACAGCAGGGCTATTGTCACCAAGTTTACCACACTGGCAGAGAGAAACAATATCAAGGTATATCACATACTGTCACATGTTACAAGTAATCTTAAATCAATTGCAAATAAATGCAATAAAATTTAAGGTACCAGTAATCAGAAGGACTGCAAAGTGGCCTGTGATGAACTTCAAATTTTTAGCCTAACCTTATACATTTGAAAGTTAATTAATTTAGTATAATATTTAAAAAGATTGGGCACTCTCAACTGTGATCCTTAGCACCTCCGTTATCATGTACACGACAGGCACTATACATGTATATATCCACAATTTCATTATGCCACCACCATTGTTTTGTCAGGGACAGCTGCTACCTATTCAAAATGATTGTAATGAATCTATACTTTCCTGTACATATAGGAGAAAATTATGGCATAAAGGATCGTGGTTGAGAGTGACCCTTTAAAAGTTAATTGAGACATACATGTACCATAAAATACTGCTTAAACAATAAGTTAATTGAGACATACATGTACAATATTGTACCTTCAAAAACTCATGAATAATTAATTAGTATTTTGTCCAATCAGAGGAAGCAAATCAGTCACGTGCATGCTCCTTTATACCTGATAAAATCTCATCATTCTAGAAAGCCAGCGGAGGGATTTGAATTCTGTCCCAGGGGGAAATGGGGTTAATGATTGAGACAATGGATGTTTCAGCTTTCTCATTGAATTGCTAATTAGGATGAACGTTTTATATAAAGAATACTAATGAACATGAAATTTTATATAAAGTTTCATCCTAATTAAGAATTCACTGATAAAGACCCAAAGATAGCAAAAAGTACATGGAACATAAGGTACCTACTAGATAATACATTTTGCACTAAATTTACTAATATCAGCAGACTATCGAAATGCACAGATAATAATTATTTTTAAAATGAAGTTATCCAACTACCGTAAAATAATAAAAATATGCATTAAACTTACAAACATCCTCTTCATATTTTGTGCTGGAGTCAAACATTTAGAGTCTGCCATCATGTCAGTCACATCGCTTTCCAAGTCTTGAACTTTATCAATGTCACCCACGACACCAAACCTTCAAGTACAGGTTATTCTTGTCCTTTTTTTCCACACAATCCTTTTAGCATTGCAAAATGCCGCTTCAAACAACATATTATGGTAATTTCTTCATGTCATTCCCTTGAGATGTTCGTAATCGCAGGTGGTGACTACTCAAATATTTTGCATGGTGTTGTGAATACAGACTGAGGTTCAATGGTTCATAAAGCAACCATTATAAGTTTTTGAAGCTGTTTAATAAACTCACAGCACATGTTTTATCAGGTCTAAAACTCTCGGGCTGTGCCCTCGAGTTTTAAACCTGATAAAACACTGCTGCGAGTTTATTAAACAGTACATAAAATACTGCTTATACAATAAGTTAATTGAGACATACCATAAAATACTGCTTATATATACACTTAATTGAGACATACCATAAAATACTACTTAATACACTTAATTGAGACAATATTACACTGTACCATAAAATACTGCTTATACAATAAGTTAATTGAGACATACCATAAAATACTGCTTATGCAATAAGCTAATTGAAACATACCATAAAATACTGCTTAATAATTTATACAATAACTTAGTTAATTGAGACATACATGTATTATACCATAAAATACTGCTTATACACTTAATATTGAGACATTACATGTACAAGACATACCATAAAGTACTGCTTGCTTATTTATTTAATTAAATATATAGAACTATATTCTATATAACTTATTGCTTTATGCTGCCTTATATTAAAATGCACTGTATATATACATGTATGTTGTACTTCAAATTTCATCTCAGCTACTTGTAGTTCAATTTTTTTTGAACTGGTACAATTTTTTTGTGAACCGTTCACAAATGTAAAAATATGGCTGAAAAAATATTACAGATGGCAAGGCCCCTCAACTAAGACATGTAGAATGAGAATTAGACAAAAGAAACACTATTTTGTATTATTTACAAAGACTTGACGTCATGCATGTACATTGTAATTAGCATATATTTAATGCCATAAAAATTGTCACATGATTTTGACAATAACATGACTTTGACACGAAAAAAATATGGCTGTGCTCTCTAACATTTTTAATTGCACAAATTGACTATTGGGGAGGACTAAAATTTAATAAATGAAAATGAGGTCGAATTTTTCACTTCATAGGCACTTTTTAAACATTATTATTATATTTCAATTATTATTTATATAAATATTATGTGCAACTTGTGACCTCAGGGCTGGCTTGTGTTTACAAGGAGACTAGAAGACTGTACTAGATGTACAAGTATTATATCATATTCCAGATCTGGGGTTAGGTTTCTTTGTATAGCGATACTTACTGTGACGTCACACTGGCCAGTCATGCCACATTTGTTGCATTCTGTGGTAAATTGGCAGAAACAAAGTGTGAATGCAGTCAGTTGCTTATAAAATATCACAGGTCGGTGCTTATTCATCACCAAATTACTCTTCTTGTTCTTCCAAAATGCAAGCAAGCCCTGTCATTGAAGCTTATATGCTCTTAACTTATAAGTCTTTATTAAGTAATGGTCCAGATAAGAACTGTAGTGGAATCCATTGTTCTGCGGCAATGAGCCTCCCCCACATACGATTTTGCTTGAATATGCCTTAACTGCTTTAGGAGGTATCTACAGTCCAAACTACATCTCGAAAATAAAGTATTTTTTATGCTATTGGCTCTTTTTTCTGTGAAAACGCAGAGAAGCCACCATCCAGCCAATCGGATATAGAGAAAACAAAGGATTTTTCAATCACAAATTTGAGAACTTTCCCCACATACGATATTCTTCGAAATTAAACTTAGTTAGTTTGATCAAAAATAAATTCAAACCGCAAAAAAATATCGAATGAAAACGAATTATTTCGATGGGTTTCTATTGAATTTATAAGTATCAACCAATGAAATTACGAGAAAGAATAATAGAAAATTAACACCTTTTAACATTCCTTGCCGTAGACACTACAGTTCTTATCTGGACCATTACTTAAGACTTATAACTTATAAGTCTTAATAATTAAGATTTGGAAGCAGAATTGAGACTTTAGATGTATTTTGTGAGGCCCAAATCGCTAGTTGCCATACAATTAAGTCATACGAACACGCGTTTTTTGCCAACCGCATTATATATGCAAATATGTAAATGATGTCAGTGTTTACAAACAGTAAGTATCGCTATTGTATGGTAGTGTTTTGCTGCTGTTTATTGATTTGAGCTTTTGTCATGTTTGTTTTACAATTTCTGTGCTCCGGCCCAATTATTACCTGAAGTAAATTTAGCCCATCCTAACATTTTACACATGTACACTCATGTATCTCATTTTCCATTTTATTACAATTTTAACAATCAGATTGAGAAGACGGTGATGTTTCCTATTGGTTCTACCAACGTCACGTCGTACCTCATGCAAATACAGAAAACCCAGTCAAGAGTTATCCTCTTCAGTGCAAGGTATTTATATAAACCACTCCATTTACTCGCTCCTGAGTATCAGTGTTGATGATTTCTAAATTTAAGATAACTTGATTAGTGTGATGGTAAGACCATGCAACTCTCACAGCAAAATCAGGGGGACCGAAATGTAAACTACAGTTTGACTACTTATTAGTTCTAAATTCTAATTATAAAAAAATAAGCTCTGATAGTAAGTTTATTTTGCAAACTTATTATAACATTTTGCGAGACAACATCTCCCCCAGATTGAAGGACCAACTTTGCAACTGAAATGACATTTCAAGTTTATACTGCATGGTGACCTCAACTAAATTAGTACTAAAATGATTTAGTTTATATTGGGCATGTAAACCACTAAATTGGTCCCTACTTTTTACATATTCATGAAGTTCATGTATTTGATAACCCCAAAACATAGATTTGGTGTCGAAATCCTCTGTCAAAACCCTCTGCCTAAAGTAGACACTCCTTTAGAGTGTCCGGCAGACTTTAGAGGCATTAAATAAAATGTAACCCTGGCAGTTATTGTGCGCTGGTTTGAAAAAAATGTGTATCGTAATTTCAACAATAGAATCGTTGAAAATCATCTTACTCCTACGCAAATTGCTTATTGCACGGGTTGTAACTGTACTGATGCGCTAATTAGAATGCAGTATACTGTAACTATCTTAAATCCCTTGATGATAATACTTGTAGTTCTGTTAGACTTTTCGCCATGGACTTCGACAACGTTAGGCATATTTTACTGAGTGATAAACTTAAATTTGTACCACTAGATTCTTATATTATTAACTGGTACCTGAACTTCCTTAAAGATAGAAAACAGTGGCTAGTCTTTAGGGGTATGTTCTGTGAATGGAGAAGTGTTAACAAGGGAACTAACCCAGGGTAGTGTTAGTGGCCCATACCTATTCAATATCTTTTTAAATGACTTAGAAATTAAGGTTACCGTATACCTTCACAGCATGTTTTCTTTAAAAAAAATCTCTTTTGAAATTGATGGATTGATCTTCATCTGTCCTAAAAAAATTTTTTTCAACATGCAAAAGTTTGCGAGATATTAGAAAAAAGTAATTTGAAGGAAAGTAAATAAATCGCTTAGGCGTGATAAATCCCTCCGACCATTACGTGCCACAGGCACCCCGCTGAATTTTTGCGGGAAACTACATCCGGGAGCTTCAGACTCGCTGTGACTCATGAGTTCAGTGATTTTATAGCTTTTAATTTACCGGTATATCGATCATGGATTTGTCCAGAAGAGAAAAGAATAATCCTTGGATAAAAAGTAAAAAAAGAAGACAGGCCCCAAGAAGATTCAAGAGAATGAGCTCGAGAAGGAGCAAAGTTTCAATACGGAGAAGAAGGTGATGCTCGCGGAAAGCGACGAAGGCTCGTGGTTCGAACAGCCTTCATGTTCGACGACTTCCACTTCGAGTTCTATTAGTACTGCTACAACTCCGACGGAAAGCTGCTCAGCTAGTAGGCTTAAACTTTTGCCAGGTACAATAAAAGAGACGGAAGATTCAGAGAGTAGCAACAAGTCTGCATCCGACTCCGATTCTAATGTCTTGGGTGACTCGCAGTTTCCAACCTGGGCCGTGGTCAATCCAGGAGTTCTAAATCGTGAACTTGAGCGAAGTTCAGCCTGTCGATTTTGCGGAACTGAAGGAATCAACATCACCGAGGTTTCAAGAAACGGATTGGGTACGGAATGGATCCTGAAATGCAAGAACCCTGGCTGCTCGGCACACCAGTCATTGATCCCTGGCCCGTTCTTCGCAACACCAAAAGAAAATCATTTCTACAACATCAACAGGGAATCTGTTCTGGCATTCAGGCTTATTGGCCGTGGCTTTTCAGCAGCTGAAAAGTTTTTCAGCGTACTGAATCTCCCTCATCCTGTAAATAAAGCACCCTGGTCAGCGCACACAAAGGCCATTGAGAAAGCTTCTTTTGAATATTTGTGACACGACACTAGTATGTATGTTACTTATGCAATTTGAGCCACGTACTAATTAATGCACCTATCAGCGGCTTCATTCCCCGAGGGGTCGACCCCCGGGCTGACCAGGGGGATTGTAAAAAGACAGAAACAATCTTGACAATTTCCTCCAGGGGTAGGGGAATCATCCCTTTCAAAGTCCCCTGGTTAGGTCTTCCACGACCTACAACCCATAATTTTGCACGAAATGAGATCAATGAGTCTTCGATGGAGCTGAATTGACGACTGAATATCGTTACTAACGTTATTTCTATAACATTGAACACTCTATTTTCAACAGAAAATGGAACTTTATTAACACTTCGATGAACTTCATAGTATCTTTAAGGAACAAGACACTTCAATGTACTTCAGTTAGTAGCTAATCAAGGAACATGGCAGAAAGTCTCGGTATATCTCATCTGATCACGCTTTTAAACTCTTGTATTAACTGAGGAAAAAACAATCTCCGTGGTTTATAGTTTCATGACAAAAATAATGTGAGCAAATCCCCCACCCCAGTTTACCAACCCTAAAACAAAGTCGAGCATTTCCCCGGCCCCAGGGGCAATGTTTGCATTCAATCCTCCTGTATTCCCCCACATATCTCCGTGGTTAGGCCCGGGGGTCGACCCCTCGCCGGGGAAGCCGCTGATAGGTGCATAATTTCCCGCGAATTTCTGGACTTGATTCATAAGCTCCGGGATCCTTACATATAATTGGCTAGTTGGTTTAAGTGTTGTCGTTTGCTTTGGCCTTTGGTGATTTGTGATGTGCTTCCTAACCTTCAGAAGCCAAAAACGCCGATTGATTTTTATGCGTATTCACTGTCTTTGGATGAATTTATAGGGTATGAAGACTTGTCAGATCTTATGAAACTTGGCCTGGTGTTAGAGGAACTACATATGAACCAAAGTGTGTGAGCGTTTAGCGATATTTTAATTATTTTTCTTATAAGAGTACTTGCTGTGATGAAACACAGAAACTATTTCGATTGAAACTTTGAAGATGAATTGCATTTGAACAAAGTAAAATATAAAAAAACGCTCACAACTGCAAATGGTTAGACCTACACGTCTTCTCGGATAAGGACGTAAAATCATAGGACTAGTGTGACAGTCCCCAATTAGTTGCAAAGCTAAATACATTTGACACTCAAATAAAGTTACTTACTTTACACACTTTGACAGGCCATCATGTGCCGATTGACGTTATGCAGCCGAATCGTTCGTAGGCGCGAACGTGGAGGCACATAAATTCACTTATGTGAGACTCATCTTTTTTTGCGTTTGTTGCCTTAGCATTTCCTGAAAATGTAATATACAGTATGTGCAAAAAAACAAAACATTTCAGCGCATTCTACATTATATAATCTTTCCAGTGATATATAGGTTTCTATACTTTACTTTAAAATGAGGCGCGTGCGATTTTATTTGCGAGAGACACCCGTAAAGGTATACGGTAACCTTAAGTAATAGTTTGCATAAGAACACTAACAGGAGAAAGATCTATTGTTCCACGGCAATGAATGTGATTTCATTAATCCCAAATAGAAAATGATTCAATTATATACTAAAGATATCTCTTGCCAAGTGGTATTAATGTTCTCAAATTAAAATGCATGAAATTGCTCGTTGTATATAATATGTTTTTGATTCTAAAACAAATTCAGCCAATAGAAATACACTAAAACAAAAGCTGAATATTTCAATGTTCCCCAAATAGGATTTCTTTCTCTGTTTTTACATATGTGTAGTTACAGATTGTCCGCTTCAATCATTTTATTTAAAAAAATATTGTGAAATCAGAGTTCTTTCCTATTTTTAGGAGGTTTATTTGTGTATAACCAATGAGATATCAAGTTTCAACAATAGAACAATTAACACCTTTGTGCATTCCTGGCCGTTGAGTGCTCCTGTTCTTACGCAAACCATTACTTAATGCTAGTCCTAACACGCACTTATGCTGAGATGCTACACTTCAAATTAAGGTTAATAAAGCTGGAATGGACGAGTCTTCTGATGTTGTGAACCAATATATGAATTAGTCTAGTAATTACTCTATGCCTTGCAACTTATCTAAATATAATGAGCTTATTCTTAAGAAGAAACAGCATGTAGATACCTTTGCACCTGTAAATAACATTAAGCAGCTAGACTCTCTTAAAATATTAGGTATCACATTTCAAAGTAACTGTAGGTTTTCTGACCATAAATTAGACTCAAGCTAATAGATGCCTTTTCATACTTAGAAGTTTGCGGCAGGAAGGCTATAATCAGACTGAGATAGATCATCTTTATCTCAGTATTGCCCTGCCTAAGATTAGTTATGGACTCTCGGTTTATGCAGCCTCACAACCAGAATTAACTACTGTACATAACTGTTTAAACTGTTGTTACAAACGTAAATATATTTCGTTTCCTCTTAATATTTACACTCCAAGGAAAGTCTGACCATTCTATTTTTAATAAACTACAATGTACGTATTAGCAGCCTGAGCACCTTTATATGACCTGATGCCAGTGGTTAAGGAACCATCCCTTAGGCTAAGGAGTCAGAGCAGCCAATTACCACGAGTTAGTACTGAGCATTTTAAGAACAGTTTTATAAATAGGTTGATCTTTAAATATCATTTAGCTCTTTAATTATAGTTCAGTAGTGTTTAGTAGTAGTAATTAATAGTAATGATTGTATAATTGCTGTAACTATTGATATGTAGTGTTTATCAATGGAATAAAGACTTTAATTATTGTTAATTTATTATTATGAAATGAGCACAAAACATGCCATTTTGGATAATTGTGACGTCACAAGTGGAACACACAGAACCAGATGTTCCTAAATGTAGTACCTCACTTAATCAATGCACTACACTGTACATTGTATGTAAACTCTAATTCCATTTGCCTGAAGTCTTCGCTATGAAGAATAATCACTCGCATGTCCACCGGACACTATTTCGTGGCCATGGTTACACTTGTGACATCACAGCAAGATCTGAGATTTTAACGGAAGTGAGCATTCTTACACCAAAAATCATGGACTTTTACACTCATGTCATTCAAATTCAACAAAATAACCCTCAAATTTGTTTTCTTCGAGTGATTCTGCATTTGGTTCGAAGTGGTGGTGTCAGAGACGAGTGGCCATGCCCTTTAAGGATAAGTCAACACCAACATTCAACTCTTCACTAGGAGCATTACTCTTGTGTACATTATTACAATGTACATGTTATGAGCTTGATATAATTTTTATTCACGAGATTTTTTATGCTATATTGCGAACGAGCAACATTTTTAGGGTCGATATCAGTCGATACAACATTTACAGCACAATAATGGCTCACCTCAACTCCTTCTGTACACATGCCAAGTATGATTTCTTTTAATCAAGCATCCAATTATTGTGGTGATAATTCTTCCGGTTCCTTGTTGTTTTTTGATTTTAAAAGTATTGAATAGTCTTTCTAATGGTGTTTTTGTTTTCGTGTTGTTGAAGAAGCTGTGTAATTTCTTCAGAAACGACTACAAACCTCGAACTATAGTTGAAGCCGCCATTTCTTTCAGAATACAGCAAAGCAAGCCCGCACATCAAGCCTGTCTTTGTGGGAAACTGACATCAGCATTCGGCAATAAATTATACAACCAATTTGATTGGTCTAAGTAATTTATAACGGGAAATTTGATTGGGAAATTTGATTGGGCAATACAATCCGTGAAGTGATATATCGTATCACTTCACTGTTGATACAGATTTTATTCACACTGGTATCAACCCTAAATAGAAATGTAATAAACAAATATATCAATATATTGATATACATACTCATTTGTATATTTATGAATTCTTTGATTATAGTGGTTTTATGACCCAAATTTCACACATAACTTGTTAAGACTCCCCTTCCCGATCTATTAAAAAATTTCAGCAAAAATAAATAAAAATTTATTCCAGCCGTTTTATTTAAGAAATTACCCATGATGCACCCAATATATTGAAAATACCCCTTTCTGGTCCAACTGCTGATGAGCTTAGCACTTTATGCACCTCACTTCCCATGGCAGTTAGCATTACCACAAACCTGCCAACCATCCTGGATTCTGCTACCAATTTGGTGCCAGAGGTTATTGGTTCCTGCCAACACCAAACTATACAATGTACATTATATAAGAGTCCATGAGCAGTGACAAATAACTTCTAGTCCTACAAGACTACATGAAGGGAACAGCTACGGAAAGCTTGCACTAATCGTGTTATGTGACGATGCCAGAGCCTTTTGCATAAAATGACTTCTCATTGGATATTCTTTCGATATGCCTACATCTATATAGGCCAGATCGAATAACAACTCATTAACCATGCAGGGTGTAGTAAAGCCCTCAAGTCACTCAGAACATTGTTAAGTACTAAATGTTGTACATTTGAATTGTATTGTAGTAATGAGGATGCCCAGGTTGTGTACCAGAATGCTACCATCCTCGCCATGACAGAAAAAGGCTTTATCTGGATTGTGACACAACAAGCCATGTCAGGGGAAGCCAAGAGAAAAGCGCCACAGGGTGAGACTGCATTGTTATTTATGTAAGGGACTGGTCAGAAATTAGCAGGGGTAGGGGGGGGGGGGGGGGGGGGGAGGGGGAGGGTGGTGGAGAATGAAATCAAAAAGTCAAAATATATATTTAACCCCCGGACAATAAGTATGAAAATTTTTGACCCTTTTACCTGTTGCCCCTTCCCCCTAAACCAACCCATTTTCCTTTTTTTATGACCCTCCATTTTTGGGGTTCAAAAAGTTATAACCTCCCCCTCTACTAATTTTTAACGAGTTCCTATTAAAACTGGAACAATGTGTAAAATAGCCACATATTAAGTACATGTAACTTCGAAACCTCCCCTTTTCATATTGTTTTTAATATAGAGATTTCTTACTTTGTCTGAGTAAAGTAACCGACATAAATATCCAGGAGTGCTACATGTATATTTCATGCCTAAATTAAATGTCAGTTTCAAGAAATTGACAACAAAAATCAGGTGGGAAATTTAAGTGATTTTGATGCAAATTAATGCCCGATTACAAATATGACCACCAAGTTTAGCAATCCTATCGTAGGGGTTGATTTTGATGTGTGCCTTTTTATCACCATTTATACAACGTACCTCAGCTGCATGCGTTAAAGAGTACTAAAAACGTAAAATAAGATGAACAATATTATCACTTTTTAGTCAATATGTGCCTTTTCTGCAGTCATGTTGCCCCTCTTGCATGTAGCTCATAATATGATTTTAGCAATATAGTACGAGTTACATGTATACCTTAAAATAATTGTCTGATGCATCTGGCTGTGTAAAAATATCGTAAATTCCATCTTCAATTTCAATTTAATGAAATCAACACTACATGTTAGAAAGGATACATTTAGAAGTGTGAGTGAAACTTTCAATGTTTCAAATCATAAAATAATAATTTCTACCGCGCAAATCCCAACAAATGTGTTCAAATACGCCTTACAATAAATAATTAGCTATACATGATGATAACGAAGGATAAAATAATATATAAGAAATATAAACTACAATAGTCAAAACCACTAAAATACTTAAAAACCTACTTAAAATAGAATTACTTAACAGTTTAAAAATTACCTAAAAGCCTGTCTAAAAAGATAGGTCTTTAAAGACTGCTTAAATAAATTGACAGAGAAAATGTTTCTTAAATGTGTAGGAAGACTGTTCCACAGTTTGGGTGCAGCAGCAATAAAGGCTCTGTCACCCAATGAGGCGAGTGTTCTAGTAATAGGTGGCTTCAGCTGTAGTTCATTGTTCGATCTGAGATTATAATTAGATTTCGACTTTATAGTAATAAGACTGCATATATTATAGTTAGGAGCAAGGGCATGGATGTAGGTTGGCGCAGTGGTAAAACACTCGCCTCTCACCGCTGCGGTCCCAGGTTCGATTCCCGGCTCGGGCACCATATGTGAGTTAGGTTTGTTGTTGATTCCTTATCTGCATTCGAGGGTTTTTCTCCGTGTTCTCCGGTTTTCCTCCCTCCGTAAAAATCAACCGTGAGTCGAGTGTAGTGTATCCAAAACAGTTAATGTAGTGGGTGAGGAGTAAAAGCAGGCCCCCATCAGCTTTAAGCTGTAATACTCAGCCTGCTATAACAAATAAAATATAAAAAAATAAAAAATAAAAAAAATGCTTTAAACGTAATTAAAATTATTTTGAAATCTACACGAAATTTAACAGGTAACCAATGTAGATCCAGCAATACAGGCGTAATGTGGTAAAACCTAGGAGCACGGCAAACAAGTCTAGCAGCAGCATTCTGCACTCTCTGCAGTTTACAAAGCTGAGAACTGGGTAATCCATAAAGTAAACCATTGCAATAGTCAATACGACTCGTAATAGAATCGCATAGCCAAAGCTGAATCGCACGGTGTATTTGCGAAATCAGACGCTGATTGGCTGAGACGGAGTGGTGATTCAGAGTGGAATCACCACTCCGTCTACGCGCGCCATTTATAACTTAGCAAAATATCAACAAAAGTACTAAATCTTCAAGTAATTCATCGGACTATGCGATTCAAGGAAAATCACATGCCTGACTCGGTAATTCCTCGTTAAATTGCACTCGAAAAACCGATATCGGTTTTCTATTGCAATTAACGTGGAATTACCGAGTCAGGCATGTGATTTTCCTATAAAGGCATGTACGAGTATTTCGGTTGAATCTCTCGTAAGGTACTTTCTAATCCGGCGGATGTTATGTAAATTTAAAAAAGCGGCTTTACAAGTTGTAGTAATGTGAGATACCATTGACGTATTGCTGTCTAACCAGGAACCAAGGTTCCGCACTAGGGGCAAAGACAATATCTCAGTGTCACCTACTAATATACTAATGACCTTAACTTTATCCAGTTGTTGTTTGGTACCTACGATTAAGAATACAGTTTTGTCATTATTAATCATTAATTTATCGTTAATCATCCATTCTCTGAGTTCAGAAATGCAAGCTTCCATGTCCGCAATAGCAGCAGTTTGTGTAGCATAATTATCAGGTTTAAAAGCTAAGTACAGCTGAGTATCATCAGCATAACGATGTACATCGGGTAAATAATTTCTGACGATATCAAATAGCTTACTAGTGTAAGTGGAAAATAAAAGCGGACCAAGGCAGGAACCTGCGGAATACCAAACTTTATATTAAACCTATCAGAACGAGCGTTATCTAGTAAAACCTGTTGATGTATATCAGAAAGATAAGAATTAAACCAGGATAATGCAGTGCCAGAAATTCCGAGTCGAGAGTGAAGTCGCTGGAGTAGTATCTTATGATCTAGAGTATCAAATGCAGCGCTTAAGTCAAGTAGAACCATTAGTGTCACATATTGTTTGTTCATGTTCATTAGAATATCATTCTTAACTTTGAGGAGGGCAGTTTCAGTACTGTGAAACTGACAGTAAGCTGACTGTCCTTCAGGATACAGGCCATATGTGATCATGTGTTGTTGTGTTTGAATAGCAACAGCTTTCTCCGTCAGTTTAGACAAGAAGGGTAGTTTCCTAACTGGTCGGTAGTTCTTAAATATTAAGTCAATCAACTTTCAAATCTACATCTATGGGACTTATCGCGAGAAGGCTCTTGAAAACTGAATTGTCACGTGACCTATAAAGCCGTTTGACAACATAATTCGACAAGGTGCATGTCTGGAAGGTCTGCACCTGTGCAGAGTTCACAGTTTCAAAATATATTTATATTTGATGTCGTCTGGGCCTTTTCGTGCGATGTGTCCCATATGAACAGTAATTACCTTTAAACTTCATACACTTGTTAAAATACATGTACATAATCTTGACACATACATGTAGGCAATTTGAGATTGTTGGGGTAAAAACTCACTAGAAATTTTCACACGTTTCCTTATGAATCGAACACTTTTGCACATATTCAAAATGTCGGAAGAAAACCGCGAACTGGTCTATCATGAAGCTTATTACAAGGTTCCACAAACAAGACATAGAGCGGATTTCAATTGAGTGTCGGAAGTGTTTTGGTTTTGCGTTTACTAAGCTCTCCTATTGGCTGAGAAAGCAAACCAACCAATCAGATTCCAAAGTAAAACCAAACGCAAATTGCTTTTACATTTGCTTTGGTTTGTCATTGGCTCACAGGGAAGCCATTTATGAGTTACTTGTGATTACTCGCTCCTATGATTGGCTGGCTGTGGGTAATTTGCGTTTGGTTTTACTACACTCAACTGAAAACTGCTCTATGTTACAATTGTAATTCTGTGCTAGGTGTGATTGGGATGCAGCTTCTGTATGGAGACAATGAAACAGCGCAGATGCAAGATGCTATCAAGATTACTGCAGCCGCTCTTGAGAGCTTGGTAACTAGCGGGAAGACTGTCTCACCTCCCCCAAGCAGCTGCCGTGAGACAAAACAATGGGACAGTGGCCAAGATATGTTTAAGTAAGTGAGACCAAGATGTCTGGTGTGGGACGACGGGTGTAAAGTACAGGTCACAGGTCAGGTCACAGGTCAGGATACAGTGCACACAAAGGATTACGAGTTCGAGCCCGAGTCGGGGAGCGCTCAAAAAACGTTTTTCTCTCGTTTACCTTCTCTCCTTGCTTACCTGTGAACCCTAGCTCTACGTGAGTGAGAACCCGTCGTTTACCCGTGAACTTGTAAGATGGTTATGGTTATGTTTGTGGTTCGGGACGAGTTCACGGGTAAACGGCAGGCTAGATTGCGTAAAGTCAACTAGATGTTTAGGAGGCTTATGTTCCCAGGGGGGAGGGGGTACTCCCATATAGAAGTTATACGGGTATGTGCAACGAGAAGTAGTGTCTTCAGTTCTATAGTATATATAGTTTACTGTTTGTAAAGTAATATTTATTAGCTACACTCCAACGTACCACGAGCTAATAAAGCGTACCTGTTTCTGTACCGAAGGGTATGGTTTTCGAGCTGTTTTAATCTGAAATAGAGTTATAAATGTTGCCTTTTATTCTGGAATAGGTATGATTTTTACAGCGAAGTATGAGACTGCACAGGTTCATTTATTTCTCTTGTTATTTTGACATTAATATTCAAAATAAATTGAGAAAGGGAACAAACCATGGCGAAAATGACATTGGATCAGATAACGCGATTCAGTTACAAACGCCGCTTTTAGTTGTCTAACCTCAATCTAAATGTTATGTTACAGTTACGGTCCGACTGTTACAGTTACGGTCTGAGTATGTTACAGTTACGGTCTGACTATGTTACAGTTACGGTCTGACTACGTTACAGTTACGGTCTGACTGACTATGTTACAGTTACAGTCTGACTATGTTACAGTTACGGTCTGACTATGTTACAGTTACGGTCTGGCTATGTTACAGTTACGGTCTGTCTGACTATGTTACAGTTACGGTCTGACTATGTTACAGTTACGGTCTGACTATGTTACAGTTACGGTCTGACTGACTATGTTACAGTTACAGTCTGACTATGTTACAGTTACGGTCTGACTATGTTACAGTTACGGACTGACTATGTTACAGTTACGGTCTGACTACGTTACAGTTACGGTCTGACTGACTATGTTACAGTTACAGTCTGACTATGTTACAGTTACGGTCTGGCTATGTTACAGTTACGGTCTGTCTGACTATGTTACAGTTACAGTCTGACTATGTTACAGTTACGGTCTGACTACGTTACAGTTACGGTCTGACTGACTATGTTACAGTTACAGTCTGACTATGTTACAGTTACGGTCTGGCTATGTTACAGTTACGGACTGACTATGTTACAGTTACGGTCTGTCTGACTATGTTACAGTTACGGTCTGACTATGTTACAGTTACGGTCTGACTATGTTACAGTTACGGTCTGACTACGTTACAGTCACGCTCTGACTAGGTGGCATTTACTGTCTGACTACGTTACAATTATGGTCCGACTATGTTAAGAGTTACGATCTGACTACGTCACAGTTACGGTCTGACTACGTTAGCATTACCGTATGACTACGTTAGCATTACCGTATGACTACGTGATAGTTACGGTCCAACTATGTTAGAGGTACGGTCTGACTACGTTACAGTTATGGTCTGACTACGTTAGAGTTACGGTCTGGCTCGTTACAGTCACGGTACAGCCACAGTCGTTCCGGATTTCTTTCCAACCCGTACCAAATCTGCTCTATGAACGTTATTCCACATTCCTGTTTCAATAGATTTTCCAAATGTACAGAATGCATTATCATTGCCATGGAAAAGAGCATATCAACATTAGTGATTTTGTGAAATTTCAGTGCTGTAACTTAAAAAGCTGTGAAATTACAGTGATTTGTAATTCAAGGAATTTGTATGAGAAAATGAATGGAAGCCTTCCAGCCTCGCTTTCATGTTTTCCACTGCATTAGAAATGTGTATAACCAGAAACACAAGGGAGTTGAAACGCGTAACAGCGGTCACATGCTCCAGCTTATTCAGTGAATAAAAAGTACCATATTTGGAAAATACAGTGTAGTCTAGCGTTACAGTGTAGTCTAGCGTGACAGTGTAGTCTAGCGTGACAGTCTAGTCTAGACACAGAAGCCAGTTCCCATCAGTTTATTCCATATATGGTCATTTTTATTTATTGAATAATCCAGAGCATGGCACTAAAGCGAAGCCGTGAAATCCCTTATATGTTTCGGGTGTAACTGAACAGCAATTCTCTACATTGCGTTATAACTGAA
The DNA here is from genome assembly GCA_030867875.1 of Actinernus sp. WN-2022. NCBI lineage: Eukaryota > Metazoa > Cnidaria > Anthozoa > Actiniaria > Actinernidae > Actinernus > Actinernus sp. WN-2022. The sequence goes on along the minus strand of JAOWCC010000577.1, from coordinate 69,368,865 downwards.
CACGCTTACTAGATTTATTGTGATCTCAGTAGCATTAGTTTCCCTAGTGAATTATGCAAATTAGAAGACAGCCATTATGAATATGCCATCAACTAAAGTCCTTGGTTTCGTTGTTCTTCAGCGCCCTCGTAAATACTTCATTGCTAAACGGCTCAACGGGAACCGTCTCGTTCAATAGATATGGAGACCGAATGAATGCCAAGTACGTCATAGTCAACAGAAAGTACAATAAAAGTCACACACTTGATACGGTTGGCCAGTATAGTGATGGACAGGTGTCAATCAACGGTAGCATCGTCTGGCCAGGAGGACAGAACAGCACACCGAAGGGACTGTTTCTATCCAATCATCTGCGGGTAAGTTATGTATCGTTTCTCTCTCCTCTTTTGCTTCGTTGTGTAGAGCTACGACGAAACTTTACCATCTCGATTTGCCACTCGTTTAGTGTGAATAGGTCAATCAGTGTTAGAAATATCCAAATTAGTAAAAAAAAATCAAATGAACAAGTTAAACCACTAAATGTCAGGAGAGTTTACCGGTAAAATCCTATCTTGCTTTTACGGACGTGCTTTCCCGCGAGCCCTATTGTTTTCCTGTCATGACGTCAACGCTCGCCTGCACAGCACAACGCCATGGAGGCATATTTTTACTGAAACCTTCCTTTTCCCTCTTCTCGTACACAAGTAGAAAGTTATATTTATCTTCGCGCGAAATAGTGTACATAAAAGAGTAGCCACGCTGGTTGTCGTGTTGCGCGTATGACATCATTTCCGGCGTTCAGTAATGGCGGACGTTTATATTCAATACTCAGAGTTAAAAAAATAAGACGTCCCGTCGTCGTATCGAAAATCGGTTTGGTTGGTAATAATCAGGAGACCATCATCAGGAGCGTCCATCTCCCATACTATATCTTAGTTCATTACCAGGAGCGTCCATCTCCCATACTATATCTTAGTTCATTACCAGGAGCGTCCATCTCCCATACTATATCTTAGTTCATTACCAGGAGCGTCCATCTCCCATACTATATCTTAGTTCATTACCAGGAGCGTCCATCTCCCATACTATATCTTAGTTCATTACCAGGAGCGTCCATCTCCCATACTATATCTTAGTTCATTACCAGGAGCGTCCATCTCCCATACTATATCTTAGTTCATTACCAGGAGCGTCCATCTCCCATACTATATCTTAGTTCATTACCAGGAGCGTCCATCTCCCATACTATATCTTAGTTCATTACCAGGAGCGTCCATCTCCCATACTATATCTTAGTTCATAACCAGGAGCGTCCATCTCCTGTACTATGTCTTTGAGTTGGTATATTTACACCTTGGGCTATTTATAGAACCAGGTTTCATCGTTTTATCGACAATGTACCTTCTTTTTCTAGAGTTCGAACACTGAACGCATGAACGAACGGTACAGGCTATTATCGCCGCCCTTATTGTTTTTCTTTCGAACTATGAAAAAAAATTTCGTGGAAAAAAAACATTTAGGAAACACATTTATTCGTGGGAAAAAAATCTAACAATATGTGAAAATTTGATCATAGTGGCACTTTAAGTCCCAAGGGGCTACAGTATGTCATGGTGCTGCGCATGTATCGAATCAATGTTTGTCCCCCTCCTCTTTTTTTCCTTTTCCTCCCATCCTCCCATCCCCTTTTCCTCCCATCAATGTTTGTCCCCCATTTTCCTCCCACCCCCCCCCCCCCCCTACTTCCTTTTTTGTCATCACCCCATTCTCCCCTCGTTCAAATATAGCGCGGTTTCCCAAATAGAACGTTTTTAATGATATTTGTGGTCTACTTGTTCAGGTGGTTACCCTGATTGGTGAGCCATTTGTGTACGTTAGGGAGCCACCACCAAGCGGCCAGTGTAAAGATCTGGACACTACAAAGAAAAAACACGTGTTATGTAACGGGAAAGTGTATGGCGAGAATGTGAATGGTGCTGCGGGAAATAGAGACATACATTGCTGTTATGGTAAGTGATTTGCGCGAGAGATGGCGATGCATGTGTGTGTCCAATTTTTCGCTCAAAAAAGGGCTGGAAGCAGTTATTTTAAGACCCTGAGTGTTGTTCCGGCGGGGCCTTGAACCCTCAACCTCCCACACATCAGCCCGGCGCTCTTCACCACTGGGCTGACCGGGTGGAAATAAAGGGATTCTCCACCCTTTGCACATCAATTGGCATCCACTCAGCTAACCGAGAGCCAAGCCTTTTCAAGTTATCCTTAACTTTTCGAGAACGTCGAGGCTCGACATCTAAAGACCGATAACAGCTCCTCTTGAATCTTGGATTCAAAACTTTAAAACTTAATAACGTGCAGCAGTTCGTGTCACTTGACGCAAATTACAATAATGACAATGTTGTTGATGCTGCTGCTGCTGCTGCTGCTGCTGATGATGATGATGATGACGATGATAATAATGATGATGATAATGACGACGCTGATGTGTCCTAACGTAACAAAAACTTGAATTTCTGGGTGGGTGGGAAGGTAAGAATGGTGGTTAGTGCAATGGCCAGACTGCTGTACCGGGTGACAATCCCCTTCTCTTTTTCGAGTACTACAACAGGTTCTTTCACGTCCCCTTCAAATACTGATTAGAAGTAGAGGGAAACAAGGCCAACGGCTTATAAACGTCCCTGCCCAAGGACGCGGCCGGGTCCGAACCCCCAACCTCCCGCACTCTAGACCGTGCCCTACCAACTGAGCTAACCAGTGAGGCGGTTAAATGTCCTTACCACCTTACCCCCTTCGAGGAGACCGAGGTCCCAGTGGCATGTTAAAAAATATGTTCCACTCATTTCGTTCAATTTACCTTTTATCACATTTTTGTCAGGGTGTCCAAGGCACAGCTACGTAAATCTCGACAATAAAGTTGGTATCATCATCATCGTCATAATCACCATCATTATCGGTTCTACGACATGTTACGCCACTGCACTGCACTAATTACAGTAGACATGTGTTGTGATGCAAATAGTCAAGTGTTAGGGTATTCACAGTTGAGTTTGTAAGAATAGAGCAGTTTACGGTTCATGGGCAGTTGTTCAAGTCTTCTGTTTCAACCGGTGGGCCACCATCTGCCTGCCCGCCAAGTAAACAAAGGATTTGTACAACTGCGCATGAACGCAAATTACCCACAGCCAGCCAATCATAGGAGCGAGTAATCACGAGTAACTCATAAATGGCTTCCCTGTGAGCCAATGACAAACCAAACCAAAACCAAAACCAATTTGCGATTGGTTTTACTTTGGATTCTGATTGGTTGGTTTACTTTCTCAGCCAATAGAGCGGTTTTCAGTTGAGTGTAGTAAAACCAAACGCAAATTACCCACAGCCAGCCAATAATAGGAGCGAGTAATCACAAGTAACTCATAATTGGCTTCCCTGTGAGCCAATGACAAACCAAACCAAAACCAATTTGCGATTGGTTTTACTTTGGATTCTGATTGGTTGGTTTACTTTCACAGCCAATAGGAGAGCTTAGTAAACGCAAAACCAAAACACTTCCGACACTCAATTGAAATCCGCTCTAGTCAAGTGTTTGAGTATTCAGAGTTGAGCTTGTGAGAATTGTTATTGGTTGTTTGAATAAAGTCGGTCAGCTTGGCATAGCTCCCAGTGCATGGTGGGTGAGAAGTGGGAGCCGGGGTGGCGCAAGGTGGTAAGCGGTTTGTCTCTCACCACTGTAGCCCACACAGCGGTCAAACGTCTGCGCATGCGTCAAAAGTCTTGCAACAACAACGTATTCCAAAACAAATTCAAAGCAGGCCGTCGGCCGTCACTGTTCACACACCCGTTTTCAAACCTTGAGAACTTTTTTGATAAATTACGAAAAAGTTTGGTAAACTCACAGTTTGAAGTTTGTTCAATTTCCCGTCGACTGTGAAAATAAAAAGCTTAACTTTCACTATTTTTCTTAACTTTTTGGGGTAGAAGTTCACTGTAATACCTTTTAAGGTAAATTTTGCGCGGGAAATTCGCACGGCCGCCCACCAGACTGACCGTATTACGCACGCGCAGACGTTTGACCGCTGTGTGACTGTAGCCTGGGTTCGAGGTAACATGTGAGTTGAGTTTCTTAGTATCTCGTCCTTGCTCCAAGGGTTTTTCTCCGTGTTCTCTGGTTTTCCTCCCTCCACAAAAACCGACATGCTAAATTCAATTCTGGCAGCCCGTAGATTGTTTCAGGAGCCTAAAATTCAGTGGTTCAGTGGAATTTAGAAGTTATCCGTGTTTCTTTCTTGGTAATTGAACATACCTTAATTTGTTGGTCAGGTTTTTGCATGGATCTTCTCGTTAGACTGGGAGACAAGGTGAATTTTACTTACAGCGTCAGTCTGGCCGAGGATGGCAGCTACGGATCCCTGAGAAGGGTGAGCTTATTTTCTGTTTGTTCTTTCTGATATATTTTTTCCTGTCAGGCTTGTTATGTGAAATAGCAAATCGACATTAGTGATCTTGGTTTTACTTTAACCCGTGTCACGAGGAAAAGTAAACGGAATCGTGGATAACTCTCGCTAAAATTGACGGACCAGTTAAATAACGCTTAGAACTTGATTGGGTGATAATCGGATAAAATATTTTTCACAGCCAATAGAAAAGCTAAGCAAACGCAAAACCAAAGCAATCACTTATTATTTGCGACACTCAAACAACCGCTCTAACAAATAATTAATTAATTATTAATTAATTAATTAATTAATTGATTGATTGATTGATCAATTAAGTTATTAATTTCGGTTCACGGCGAGATACAATAATCGCTGCAGCCTTAATTTTTGGCATGACGTCATGAAAATAGCGCACCCACGATTTAGTAGCAGGGTCTCTATAGCAACAAGGAAGAAACTAAGGTCAAACACATACAAACTTCAGATGCAAGCGGAAAAGTGATTATGAGCTACGGGTTTTTATACTTGAGGAATACTTTTAAAAGACAGCAGAACAAACAAATGCTGTTAGTAGTAGCTTGTTCTCATTTCTCCAGGAAGAACCCTACTTTCCTTGAGAGTAAGATATTGTGAGTCGAAAATTCGTTCTCGCAGTGAAAGTCATACACGAATTCGAATGTGAAGCCCATTAAGTAGCCCAGACATTTAGCGAAAGCGAAGGGGGGAAACTGAGAGCTAAAAACAGAACTGAGGCGAAAAGATGAAGTTAAGGGATAAACAGGAAAACGTAACTTGGGCATTGAGTTCGCAAACGTTTTGGGAACAAAAGCGGAATTAACCTGCGATGCAAAACGAACTACGTATAAGCTTACTGCTAAATTAAAGGGAAAAATAATTTTACAAAGACACACAATGTAAAATGAAAGTCATAATCGGTGACAATTCTTATACTTCAACACAATCTATTTTTCACGTTCAGTCTATGAGATCATTATCGCTATTCAAGCTCAAATTCCGTTGATATAATTAATCGTTTCAGACTCTAACGATACACGTACATATTACGCTTAAAGGGGCTGTGTCACGGTAAGACATTAAATTCGTTTTTCCGGGCCGGAAAGAGCTATTTCCACCGATTTTGATATGAACTAACGAACCTCTCGGCCATGTAGGATGCTTAAAATGAAAGCAAATATGCAAAAATGACTTACAAACAGTGTATATAAACAGTCTCGCTCCAGGGAAAATATTGAAAATCCTTTCAATCAAGCATTGAGGGAGGGAAGTTTAACTGTTTGTATCCAATTAACAGCCACTAAACGAGCGATTACTCGATACATGCGCAGTACCATGACATAGCCCCTTTAAGTTTCGCGTCACTTTAATTTCGCGTTTTGGGGGATTTTTAAAAAATCGCGAAATTAAAGTGACGCGAAGATTAAGTGACCACACATATAAGCTTAAAGTGAAATATAAGCACTTTAATGGACGTTTTGAGTTCACAAAATCGCGAAAATTAAATGTAATAAGGTATATTTTACTTTCTAATCTCAAGACTTCATAGTTTTATACTTTATAAAGAGAACCTCGGCTGAAAAATAATGTTTGCTTCCAAATGTTCCTTATGGATGCCTAAATATATTGCTGTGTGTCTCCTGTAAATTGTACACTAGATGTCAGTTATAGACCCATTCGAAAAGTGGCGACCAATTGAAAAAGCTATTGTCCTGGTAACGTGAACACGAGGCTAGTTAGTCCACACAAAAGCTTTTGAACGTGTAAGCGAGGCTAGTCAGTCCTAAACAATAGTTAGTTAAATTGGACGCCATTTTTCGAATGGGTCTATGGACTGATTTTTCTGTCCACAAAAGTCGTTTGAATTTCCTGCGTGCCGCCATCTTGGATCTTATGACGCCACAGTGTTGCCTCATTGTTAGAAAACAATAGCTCTTTTGTTGTGAAACAATAGGGCAACACGGTAACGTCATGATTCCGTGCAGGAAATTCAAATGACTTTTGTGGACAAGAAAATCGGCTCATAAATAACAGCGAGTGTATAATTTACAGGAAAAAAAACAGCAATAGATTTGGGTGTATATAGGGAACAATTGGGAGCCTGCATTGTTTTTCAGCCGAGTTTCCCTTTAACAGTGTGTTATCCTTTTGAACTTTTTTATATACTTACTTATTCCAATTTCGGTGATGAGAGCACCCTGTTTTAATATTATCATTATTGTTATTATTATTTTATTGTTATTAGGTGAATGGTTCGGACACTAAGCGGTGGAATGGCATGGTTGGTGAGGTCATCAAAGGGAAGGCTGACCTAATAGTCGCTGCCCTTACCATTAATAACGAGAGAGCAGAGTGGATCGAGTTCTCCAAACCATACAAGTACCAGGGACTGACTATACTCGTTAAGAAGGTGAGTGCACCCTACTTGAGATGCATACCGCTGTAAAACGTAACGCGCATGCGCTTTTGATGAGCCCTGGGCGCGTTCTGCCAGTTTCGCGCCAAAACTGAAAGAAAACAAACGCAAGCACCGTACGTGAAATGTTTCATCAAGAACAATGAAACCACTAGCGTAAGCCCCCTAGATGAGCTTTCATGCTCTTGGAGCAAATGCTAAGGATCATTATGTTTAATTTTTTTTTAAACGAACCTAAGACTTTAACATGTTTAACTTTTCTTAATTTGTAATTCATTGTGATTTATTATTTACTTAAAATGTTTAAGCCCTCGGAAACTTGTAGTTGAACTCCGGAGCCTTCCTTCTTACTGGCCAGCGGTGCATAACATTGTGCCGCAGTGTGCTGGAGATATTACGTTTCCTACTAGCCCGTTCCTACTCAGTTGGCTTCTCCATCGACCCGCATGCATGTATCTACTGATTCACATCGTACATGTCAACTTAGAAAATTTGTGTCCAAAATTTCAGGGTTTTTTATTTTGCATAAAAAGAGAACATGTGCAAGCCAGCGGTTTTTTTGTTTTGTTTTGTTTTGTTTTGTTTTGGTTTGGTTTGTTTTGGTTTGGTTTCGTTTGGTTTCGTTTGGTTTCGTTTGGTTTCGTTTTGGTTTCGTTTTGGTTTGGTTTGGTTTGGTTTGGTTTGGTTTGGTTTGGTTTGGTTTGGTTTGGTTTTGATTTGATTTGATTTGATTTGATTTATTCGCTACATGGAATGTGATGAAATAAGCAAGTAATTCCCAATAATTTCGGCACGGGTTCCAGAACTATGTTTTATGTCTGGGTGCTGCTGCATCAGTAAATTGCTTTCTTTAATTGATCAAAGCTAGTTAAAGCTGAATGGTGTTTCTAATCTGTACCGATGGCAAACATCCAACGTTGGCTCATTGCGAGTCCTATTGGAGGATTTTGCCTCACAGAGGACAGCTGTGGTGGCTGTTCCAGTCATTTGCCATGATGACCAACGTTCTAATAATATTTGTTTACTTATCGACGGGTGAATTTCAATATTGCTAATAAGTGACGTCAGCGAAGATTCGTCTATAAACCACTGAAAAATTATATCAATTTACAGTTTGAAAACTATGTAAAATGTCAATTTCTAAACTCTTTAAATTTGAACATTTACAAACTTTTAAACCACATAATCATATACGTAAAAAGTCGGTAAATGTTGAAATATATAGAGTTTAGAATTTTACATTTAGAATTTTGACATTTTACATAAATAATTTTCAGAGATTTTACAGTTTTATTCTCCTGAAATGTCTGTAAAATCTAGATAGATAGAAAGATGACCTTTATTTACGAGCACGATGATTGTTAAAGCTATAAAGCTTGTGGGGTTGTGCGTAACAAAAATTATGAAGAAACTACAATTAAAGAAATTAAAAATTAAAGAAATTAAAGAAAAATTCAAATAATGAGAAAGATTGCAGCTAAATCCTATTTACAATATTTACATTATATTCCTAGTGACTGATAACTAGTCATGTTAAATAAATAATTTCAACATTTCAGGTGTAAATATACATGTCAGCTCTAAAGTCGGCTGTTGAGGCTGACGTTACGTTAAATTTAAAATCATTAAAAAATCTTTAGCAAACTAAGCCTGTTTTCGATATCCCTTTAACCGACGTTTTCATATTTTTATTTTAAAAAATGTTTGTAAAAGTTTGAGTCGTTAATTGTCTGTAAAATGTGTGTAACTGGTTGGAGTTTTCCAGTGGACTATAAAGAGTAAATATTTGCACTTGTTTCACCTATATATTTAATATTCTTTAAGGAAGAAACAACAAACCGCCTCGATTCATTTCTTCGTCCCTTCCAAATCAACCTGTGGCTACTCGTGCTGTTATCAGTTCATATCGTGGCTGTTATCCTATACCTGCTTGACCGGTTCAGCCCGTTTGGCCGGTTTAAACTTGCGAGGAAGGAGAAGGAAGAGACTGCGTTGAACTTGTCCAGCGCGATGTGGTTTTCTTGGGGAGTACTGCTGAACAGTGGCATAGGGGAGGGTAAGTCACGTGACGACTCCTATCGAGAGTTCAGGGAACAACACTCACTGGTTTCCCGACGGACCAGTCATTAAAGTGTATATGAAACGAAAAATAAGTTGATCTTATTTGAAAGTCCTTTCGAAATGAGGAACGATGGCGTTTTCCGTTTGTGAATAACTCATCTCGTTCCAGAGATATTCAGGTTTTTGTAGTATGTAAATTAGATTACCTGTGACGTCATGACCTTGACACAACCTGGAGACAGATCACAAAATAAAGAAAATCTCTGAAAATAGTGGCTAAAAATAATTGATACTTTGCACATGTATGGTACTAAGGAAAATACACATCAATGTGCAAATCATGACGTTGCCATGGAAACACTCTTGTCCCCAGGCCACTTTCATGATAAGGATAAATTCCTTAATTTCTCCTTCGTAATGTACAATTTACTGCTGTTGGCGCATCAGACAATTACAAACAATGTAGGCATTGTATATCCGAGGTTTAAATAAAATTGTTTATTAGAACAGAGTCATAAATTGCAATCAGATAATATTTTATGTTCAATGTCAAATAAGCTAATTAAGATTAACTTAATTTTCGTTTCATATACACTTTAAGTGTTTTGTTATGTAGACATACGTTTTTCCTGGGGCAAAGTTCTACGTAAATACAGGACCTACCTGATACAAGCGAGGTTTGTCGTCTTCTCTTTGGGAAGCTGCTTTTCGACTCACAGCGTTATCAGCGTCGCTACTGTATTTTAGTAGCGTTTTATGTCTTTCTTGCATCTTTTTTAGCTACAAATTTCTCGCTTGATAAAGATGTATAGTGTTTATTTGGAGCTGGTTCCATTCTAAACGCTTTCTTTCGACGAAAAAGGTCAGCCTTTGGCTTGCCGTGGCGCACACGACACTAGTGGGCAACAATGCATTGTTACCCTCTTACGTCATACTCTTCAATAAAGTTGCCCGCATGGGTAACATGTAGTTATGATATGAAATCATGTTTGCCGCGTAGCACTAGTAGGTGTAAATAATGTGTTGTAAAGTGGTATGCTGTAGTGCTATGTGTGCATGCCCTACGAGGGAAAGAGAACAAATCTCTGACCCAAGTGGGACTCGAACCCAACGACCTCCAGGTTGCATGTCTGGCGCTCTACCAACTGAGCTATCAAGTCAGATGAGAGCAATCGTGGGTATTGGTGCGTTTTATGGGTCACGGCGATTATATATGTATATGTAGTTATGATATGAAATCATGTTTGCCGCGTAGCACTAGTAGGTGTAAATAATGTGTTGTAAAGTGGTATGCTGTAGTGCTATGTGTGCATGCCCTACGAGGGAAAGAGAACAAATCTCTGACCCAAATGTTGCCCGCATGGGTAACAGTTTGTTTCGTTACTTGTCAAGGGACCAGAAATCAACCAATGAGGGTGCACGTTATACCTGGAAACGTATGGCTATAAAGCAATCGTTGTTATCACATGGCGACCATGTTGAGGCTCGGTTGTCCGAACAAGGGCAAGCGCTACCCTGGGGTTAAATCACTAACCCGAGGGTGACTACTGTACAGAATACAATTACAGATTTAGCTCTATCCTGGGGATAAAGTTACCCTCGCTTCGAACAACCGGGTTCAGATGAATAAAAACCTTTCTTTTCCCCTATAACCTCGTTATGAAACTTCTCATTGCGAGGCTACACGTGGTAAATCTATTGTTTCTAGGCAGCATGGCATCGCGTGATGAGATGGAGTAACATTCGAAGAAAAACTCGTGCTTGGGTAACAGAAGATACGAGAAGTGCTACATGGTGAATTGTGCAGTGTGGATGAACCAGTCAGTGAACAGTGTTCCACGTTTCATTGAGCACATATTCCTATCTTTGTAAGAAGAGTGCTTCGGATGGATCTTGTGCAAAATATTTTTGATATGCACGATGTCTTTCTGGGTCGTCCAATTTCCCCCATTCCCTAGCTCCAGCTTTTGCAATCCATCGGGAAGTTGTGGACCGCAAACGGACCAATCATAGCTCACGAGGTTACCTAGCCATATAATAAGTGGCTTTGTCATCTGCAGGTACACCTCGAAGTTTCAGCGCACGTGTGCTGGGTATGGTGTGGGCTGGATTCGCTATGATCATCGTCGCCAGTTACACTGCAAACCTGGCTGCATTCCTCGTCCTTGATCGACCAAAAGCTGTGGTCAGCGGTATCGATGATCCTAATGTGAGTCATTTCGGTTTTATTCTCCATAAAATCCAGGCAATATCTTAAAGGGACTCTGTCAATCCAAAAAGGATCGGTTTTATGACGGAAGACAAAAATAGCTACTCAGAACAGAATATGCTTTTCATGTATACTTGAGAAAATTTGAGACTATTTTGATCAAGGACTGATGGCAACCATTGGAGTGGATGACAAATGCTGCCTACCTCATTCACACCAAAGCTTAAACATGTTTAAAAGCTGTTTAATTAAACAAGTTTAAAATAATACCTGTTCACACCGCATGCTTGCTGGTGCTAAACTAGTTTCAAACTGGCCTTTCTTAACTAAACAACATGTTCAAGGTAGTTTCAACCATGTGTAGCTGAATACATTTAAGATAGGGCTAGACGAAGCTCACTCAGTTAATTAAACAGGTTTAGTTGGTGTGAATGGGTATTAAGATTTGTAATTCATTTTCATCTTTGTCGACCCTAATTTAAAGGATTTGTAAAGCATATCAGGACATTCAATGTATTTTGCTTCTATCCCAGAGTGTTATTTTGTATTTTTGTTTAGAGAAATCTGAAGGTATATTTCGATTGACAGTGTCTATAGTGATACTGAAAATAGTTAGAGCAGCGTTTCTCAGCATATCTTTTGTCTCCTAACCAGCTTCGTAACCCGTCAGACCAGTTTATGTATGCCACAGTAGCCAATAGCAGCGTTTCTCATATCTTTTGTCTCTTAATCAGCTTCGTAACCTGTCAAACCAGTTTATGTATGCCACAGTAGCCAATAGCAGCGTTTCTCACAGCGTATCTTTTGTCTCCTAACCAGCTTCGTAACCCGTCAGACCAGTTTATGTATGCCACAGTAGCCAATAGCAGCGTTTCTCATATCTTTTGTCTCTTAATCAGCTTCGTAACCTGTCAAACCAGTTTATGTATGCCACAGTAGCCAATAGCAGCGTTTCTCACAGCGTATCTTTTGTCTCCTAACCAGCTTCGTAACCCGTCAGACCAGTTTAAGTATGCCACAGTAGCCAATAGCAGCGTGGATGCTTACTTTCGGCGCCAGGTCGAGCTTTCATCCATGTACACGTTTATGGAAGAATACAACGTGAAAACCGCCAAGGAGGGAATAGAACAAGTCAGAAACAGGTAAGAGCCAAGAAAGTGATAGACCTTTTGCAGGAAACAGTCACGTATTCATATATATCACTTCTTGATCAATACCCAATGAATTGAGCTGGTGATCCCATGGCAAACAAACTTCAAAACACAGTATTAGAAAGATCGCCAATCGATTGGTGGTGGAACGTAGCATTTCCAAACAGGTTCTGCTAATAACACTACCGATCTCGTACAAGTGCCTTTAAATAAATGAAGTCAGATTTTTTTGCAACCCAGTACAACCACGTTATTGCATCCTGCGAAATGGCCATTGCTCTAGAAGCTTCATCCTCGGCTACCCTTGATAGTAGTTACTGTATTTTGAGACCACAGGAGAACAGGGAGCAGGACTCGAGGTCCCCTACTGGGCCTGTCGCCTTGCTCAAAGACTTGGTGGTAGAACGTGAGGAATGGCCGAGTAGCAACCCCCTTTTCAAAAGGTTTTTTTAACGACCCTCGTTTATGAAGGAAAAGTGCTGGGAGACCAGGCCAATGGCTTTACGTCCCTTCCCAAGGACGCGGTCGGGATTCGGACCCAGGGTCTCATGCATTGATCGGCGCTCTATCACCAGTAGCTGTCGTCGACACGCATCGCATCTCAATGAAAACACAACACTATACACACTGGGTGGAGTTTGTTTTGTAAATTCAGCTACGTGTACATGTTGCTATAATGAATTACACATAAGTGGTTGACAGTATATTGCTAGTAAAGATTGTTTTTAGTACTGCTAAAATGAATAATATTTTGATGTGTTGTAGATAACACACTAGTGATAGTAAAATAGAACTACAGTGCAAGCTTATTGTACTTGGTTTTAAGTTTACATGTATTTGTTTCTTAGACTTGGATGCGAAGCTGCTTGGGATTTTTTCAGCAACCAAATAGCATAGCTATTGTCAGTCGTGCAGAAAAAATATTGAAAGCCAAGGATGAGAGTTTTAGCTCTTAATTTTGCTTTTTCTGACCGGAATGTTCATTTTCTTGTTGCTCATTTAAGCTGTTTACATCTTTCTATGAGATTTTCAACCTCGCGCCCAGGGTCTTCTATGTCAGATCCAAGATGGCGGCTACTGCGAGAGCCATCTTGGATCTAACCGAGAAGACCCTGGGCACAAGGTTGTGAGATTTTCACAAACCTGCCGCCATTTTTGTAGAGCGCGACGTCATACATCCGGGAGATTGAGTGGCGTATTTTCAATATCTTACTCCACAAGTGAGATATGGATTCCACGAATGGCTGGTAAAACACTCTTGTCCATATAATAAAGGTTCAAATCAGAGTAAATGTGGAAAAGCGACTAACGAACTGTGTGTAGGATTGCGATTTTGAGGAAAATATTACATATTAAGGACGGTGCCTACTAATTGCAAACCAATTTGTTTTCTAAAAATCTATATGGATTGTTTGAACCCCCTAACGAGCTTTTGAATTCAGAAAAAAAATTATGGGCTACCCATACGTTTAAAGAGAACCTCGGCTGAAAAACAATGTTTGCTCTCAAGTGTTTGTTATGGATGCCTAAGTCTGTTTCTGTGTTTGTCTCCAGTAAATTGTACACTAGATGTTACCGATTTTCCTCTCGATAAAACTCATTTGAATTTACTGCGCGCCGCCATCTTGGATATCATGACGTCACAGTGTTGCCCTATTGTCGCATAACAAAAGAGCTATTGTTTTCTGACAATAAGGCAACACTGTGACGTCATAAAATTCAAGATGGCGGCGCGCAGGAAATTCAAATGAGTTTTATCGACAGGAAAATTGTTGTATAAATGACATCTAGTGTACAATTTACTGGAGACAAACACAGAAACAGACTTAGGCATCCATAGCAAACACTTGAGAGCAAACATTATTTTTCAGCCGAGGTTCCCTTTAAGAGAGATAATTAAGGATGAAAATCGAAAAAAGTGCTGACTCAGCAATTTTCTTTGTCCGAGAAACAATTTTTTAATTCGATTAATATTTTGGGTTATATGGCAAAATATTAGGACAAAAAACGTTAGACATAGCGTTCTTCACAAAGGATGCCAATCAAACCATTTATCTTACAATGATTATCATTTTTTGTACATATTTTGCTTTGTAAGCCTCATTAGTGACCATGAACAGACACAATTTTTTGCCGAAAGGGACATCAAGTTTCAATTTTATAAAGACAAAAAATATATGTAAACGTTGTTTAGCTTCTATATTATAGATTACAAAAAGAAAAAAATGGGTGTATCCACGCGTTTAAAAAAGTTATGTGGACGGTAGGCCTCTTAAAAGCTAATTTTATTTTCAAAAATTCACATTTTTTACCAAGGCCTCCCTAGTAAGTCTGAAAATTGGTTTCTTTTATTGCATTCTGGGAGATTTTCAAGATGGCGGTGGGGAAAAGAGTCAGTCCCGTCTTTCGACTTTCTTCATTGAAAATCAAACCTGTTGCTGCTTCCTTTGTGCTCAAACCCCATACAGTCCTTCCTTCTTCATTCTTCTTTGGATTTCCAAGAGGTTTACCCGTTTTCACAAAGCTTATTTGACCGTATTCACACATTGTTTATACTCGGCCGAGTTTGGAGAAACTGACGAAACTCGAAAGTATCGACAGGCCTAAAGCACAAGGCGCTGGGCGAAAAGACAGCAGTGATTCATGGCAGTCCAAACAACCTTCATTCAATTGGTCGGGTAAATCTCCTAAATCTACGATTCTTCGACCATCTCCCCACGATAAATCATTGAAATGGTCGGCTGTTTTAATACCATTTCAGCTGAAAATTGTCTTTCGTGGCCGTGTAGTGGAATTTAAAGATTTCCCAAATCGTTCATTTCTCAAGCATATTTTTCGACCGTATTTTATAATCCTTCATTTTTCTGTCTGTAAAATTACACAATTAACACAGCTTTTTCAAAATAGTTCTGCAAATGGCCTGTCTCGCGGGATGACCCGCGGGACGCAAGATGCGCAGAACGGCGTGCGCGCTGACAATAGTAGGCACCGTCCTTAACAGTGTGTAGTCAGTTAACAGCCGTTAATCGAACATTGATTCAATACATGACAGGGATTTTCAAGGACAAATTTTAAGTTTTCCTGTTTCTATACTTGTTAAAACGTTTTTCATAATTTTATTGCTGAGAAATGTGTTTATTAAGACATTGGCCTTGGTTTTGCATACTTTCTCTTCATAACTGGGAGACTGACGTTAAAGAACCTGTTGTGATATTCGTGAAGAGAAGGGGATAATTGTTAACCGGTAAAACAGCCTGCTGTCCTTCCAAGTACCCCATGTCCTTGGGCAAAACGTTGAATCATATGCCTCACAATCAATCTCGATCAATTAGATGATAAGTTAGTGGACTAATGATGGTTAAAATTAGTGGACTAATAATTCTCAAATCGGAGAATAACTAACTTTCCTAAAGAGCGAATGACACAGATCCTTTACATGTAAATTGTCCTTGAAATGTGGTTGTGTGGTTGAAGCTGTGTCAGAGAACATATTTCTAAAGCGTGTGTTTGATGTTGTAGTGAGCTACGCGCGTTCATCTGGGATTCTCCTGTGCTGTTTTACGAAGCGTCTAAGGACTGTAAGTTAACCACAGCGGGTGAACTATTTGGACGGTCCGGCTACGGCATAGGGATGCCAAAGGTTAGTGTGAATCCAGAGGGACACTGTCTTTTTAGTAAGCAACATAAACAATCACTTAATCATGTTGTGATGTAATTCTAGAGATAAATTTGATGTTCGAAGAAGTAAAGAGGGATGGAAGTTATAAAGCCTGGTTTTTACTAGCGACAGAAACGGAAACAGAAAGACCGTTAAGTACTAGTGAATATCAACGAAACCGAGACCTGAGCACAAGCGTAAGCGAGACGGAAGCGCAAGCAGGAAGACCGTTATGTACTAGTGAATATTAACGAAACGAAGACCGGAGCACAAGCGTAAGCTCGACGGAAGCGCAAGCAGAAAGACCGTTATGTACTAGTGAATATTAACTAAACGGAGACCTGAGCACAAGCGTAAGCTCGACGGAAGCGCAAGTAGAAATACCGTTATGTACTAGTGAATATCAACGAAACGGAGACCTAAGCACAAGCGTAAGCTCAACGGAAGCGCAAGTAGAAATACCGTTACGTACTAGTGAATATTAACGAAACGGAGACCTAAGCACAAGCGTAAGCGAGACGGAAGCGCAAGCAGAAAGACCGTTATGTACTAGTGAATATTAACGACACGGAGACCTGAGCACAAGCGTAAGCTCGACGGAAGCGCAGACAGTTTCCTTCTTACATACATACTTTATTAAGCTACTCCTTTACGGGCTATTCTGTAACTTATTACAAATAGTGCAATCTACTATCACAATCTGTTAGCATAGCTTAAATAAATATAAAATATAAAAGTATTACAATTGATAACACTATCTAAGCGATCTTAAAGTGCACCTAACCCCTTTTGCAATTTTTATACATATGAATCTTTGAAAGGTTTTGAGTACTTCTGTGAAGAAATTTTTGGCTTACATAGAATACTCTATGTTCTATGCTTGTTTGAAATGGTGAAAATTTGACCTTTCCTGACCCATGACCGCGTAAGAAAAAGACTGGGTCGATTCTTGATCTTACGTCATCTAATTCATTCCACTTTGCAATAATTTGAATATATATATTTAGCAGCTTGTCTAAAATAACTGTTTTCTTTACTAACAACTCACAGACTGTATATTATCTATATATCGATGTTGTTGTGATAGAAAGGCGCCATGGAGAATAATGCATTAATGAGATGACGTAAGATCAAGAATCGACCCAGTCTTTTTCTTGCGCGGTCATGGGTCAGGAAAGGTCAAATTTTCACCATTTCAAACAAGCCTAGAACATAGAGCATTCTCTGTAAGCCAAAAAAATTCTTCGCAGAAGTACTCAAAACCTTTCAAAGATTCATATGTATAAAAATTGCAAACTGGGTTAGTTGCACTTTAAAAGCGCAGATACTATCTAATTAATTAATCGTGAGATGGCGCTGCAGGGTCGCTCCCAAGTGTTTTGCGTTAACTGGTGTTTAATGTGCCTCTTAAAGCTCGCCAGGCCAGAAGATTCTATATCGTCTGCTGTGCACTTTAAGATATTTAATAGCAAGTCTTCCGAACCACTCCTCTGATTCCGAAATATGGTTAAGATTACACTCCCAGTTGTCAGGGTATGACACAAAGTCGGGATCTTATATAGTCATCGCTAACATGCCTATTGATGGCGTGGTTTTTCCCAGGGCTCGCCATGGAGTAACGATATCTCTCTTGCCATTCTCAACTTCCACGAGAGCGGTGTGATGGAGGAGTTGGAGACCACGTGGATTGATGCCACGAAATGTAATGAGGAGAGTACATCGCCTGCTACACTGGGACTCAGCCACATGCTGGGTAAGGACCAGGTTATTTAAAGTCCGGTTTATACGACAAGCATTTCGGGCACGGCATTCCTAAATTGTGCCCAAGTTAGGAGTACCTTGCCCAAGTTAGGAGTGCCTTGCCCAAGTTAGGAGTGCCTTGCCCAAGTTAGGAGTGCCGTGCCCAAGTTAGGAGTGCCGTGCTCAAGTTAGGAGTGCCTTGCCCAAGTTAGGAGTGCCTTGCCCAAGTTAGGAGTGCCTTGCCCAAGTTAGGAGTGCCTTGCCCAAGTTAGGAGTGCCTTGCCCAAGTTAGGAGTGCCTTGCCCAAGTTAGGAGTGCCGTGCCCAAGTTAGGAGTGCCGTGCCCAAAATGCTTGTTGTGTAAACCGGGCTTAAGTTTAGTTTTACAACAACTGTTCAGATACTCGTTTTCTGATTGGCTGATTGCCATTGCAAATAAGAGGACGTATAACCCAACAACTATTTGTTTCTCGCGTGTGATTGGCGGAATACGTCACGTGACCCGATATTTGCTCTCCGTCAGACGACAAATATCAGCCTCGCGCGCGCAAGGGCTTCCGTAAAAGAAAATATTTGAAGGATCGTAAAGACTAACCTACTTTGCGGTGTTGAAATATGCACTGTTATTTGTCCTTGGACATTATCTGTTCTGCGAAACTCAAAGTTTTCATCGAGCTTCGCTCTCGGGAACTGTTCGCTTCGCTCTCGGGAACTGTTCGCTTCACTCTCGGGAACTGTCCGCTTCTCGTAACAGATAATATCCTCGGACAAATATCAGTGCATATTTCAACACAAGTAGGTTATTGTTTACATATCGTGCAATATCGGTTGCGTGATAGCGCGTGCTAGAATGACATTCACGTTTGTAACTCCTGCAATTTCTCTCGTTTTCAAGACTCGTTTGTAAAAACACCACCTGAATCCAAAACGATTTTGACCATGCGATGACACAAAACGTGATAAATAAGAGGACATATGTTCAACAACCTGTAGGTGCTAATAACCTAGTGACCATGCACACATGACGTCATGTTCAACAGCCTGTAGATGCTAATAACCTAGTGACCATGCACACATACGTCATGTTCAACAACCTGTAGATGCTAATAACCTAGTGACCATGCACACATGACGTCATGTTCAACAACCTGTAGATGCTAATAACCTAGTGACCATGCACACATGACGTCATGTTCAACAATCTGTAGATGCTAATAACCTAGTCACCATGCACACATGACGTCATGTTCAACAACCTGTAGATGCTAATAACCTAGTGACCATGCACACATGACGTCATGTTCAACAGCCTGTAGATGCTAATAACCTAGTGACCATGCACACATGACGTCATGTTCAACAATCTGTAGATGCTAATAACCTAGTGACCATGCACACATGACGTCATGTTCAACAACCTTGTAGATGCTAATAACCTAGTGACCATGCACACATGACGTCATGTTCAACAGCCTGTAGGTGCTAATAACCTAGTGACCATGCACACATGACGTCATGTTCAACAGCCTGTAGATGCTAATAACCTAGTGACCATGCACACATGACGTCATGTTCAACAATCTGTAGATGCTAATAACCTAGTCACCATGCACACATGACGTCATGTTCAACAACCTGTAGATGCTAATAACCTAGTGACCATGCACACATGACGTCATGTTCAACAGCCTGTAGGTGCTAATAACCTAGTGACCATGCATACATGACGTCATGTTCAACAGCCTGTAGATGCTAATAACCTGGTGACCATGCACACATGACGTCATGTTCAACAATCTGTAGATGCTAATAACCTAGTCACCATGCACACATGACGTCATGTTCAACAACCTGTAGATGCTAATAACCTAGTGACCATGCACACATGACGTCATGTTCAACAGCCTGTAGGTGCTAATAACCTAGTGACCATGCACACATGACGTCATGTTCAACAGCCTGTAGATGCTAATAACCTAGTGACCATGCACACATGACGTCATGTTCAACAGCCTGTAGATGCTAATAACCTAGTGACCATGCACACATGACGTCATGTTCAACAAGCTGTAGGTGCTAATAGCCTAGTCACCATGCACACATGACGTCATGTTCAACAACCTGTAGATGCTAATAACAGTCACCATGCACACATGACGGCGCGTGCTCTATTTTGTTGGAAAGGTTCACTAACTATCGTATAAAACAAATATATACCATTTTGCCGTCGGTCTGCCCTCTTGTAGATGGACATATGACGTCACAACGTGACGAGAAGATCAGTGACGTCACGTGAATGCGTCTCGTGGCGTACTACTTTGTTCTCGTCACGTTGTGACGTCATCTGTGCATCTATAAGAAGACAAATGTACGGCAAAATAACATGCAATTGTTAAAATACAGCATGAAAGTTGAAATTACGTTCTGCATCTTATAACTGAGTGCACTCGTACTGCAAGAATGCGGTGCGTTCTTTAGGTTAGAATATTTCTTGTTCTAGTCTTAAAGGAAAACCTGGCTGTTGGAACATGTTGCCGTTATTGTTGGCAATATGGTCTAGGTTGAAAATATGTTGACAAAATTAGAAAATATATATTATTTTTTTTAAATTCGACACGACTATGAACCATTTTGGGCGCGGTCGCCGCCATCTTGGATCTGAAGACGTTTTTGGCGACCCCAGTTGTTACAAGACAAAAGTTGTTGTTTATTTGACAATAGGGACCGTTGTGTCTGTGACACATGCGACTCTGTGACACATGTTGTGTCTGTGACACAAGCTAGTCTGTGACACATGTGTCTGTGACACATGCGAGTCTGTGGCTCGTGTCTGTAACACATGCGAGTTTGTGACACATGTGTCTCTGACACATGCGATCCTGTGACACATGTTGTGTCTGTGACACATGCGAGTCCGTGACACATGTTCCCTTTGTGTCTGTAGGTGTTTTCATCATGGTCGCCGCTGGCATTGGTGCAGGAATCATAATCATAATCCTCGAGATCCTTTATCACAAGCATCGAGGCTGGAAAGAAGAGCAGAAAGAACTCGCCAAGAAAACCACCGATAAATGGCGCACTAACATCCTGCTCATGAAGAAGGACCGGGAGAACCATCAGCCGAACGGCGTGTTAGGTGAGAACCTGAACGGGGAACAGGATGGGAATGGGATCGCACGCAGGAATCCTATCTATACACCAGAGAGCAACCTGGAGAGTCCGTTCACTTACAGCTAAACGAGTCACGTTATAGACCCTCACTTCCATGCAACCGGAACTCTATAATACAATAACATTTGCATAATATGGGTTCCTACTTCCGGTTGCGTGAAAGCGAGGCTAGAGATGTATCCGTAATTAGGAATCTATAATTATGCAATGGTCTATTAAAGAAAAAATGTCCGTGTGAGAAATTGACTTCACGGCGTCAACGCTGATTGAGACCCGTTTCAAACGTGATTTTGTTTTTATCTGCTGAACTCAATGCTAATGAGCTAAAAGTTTGTCCAAGCTTATATAACATTTGCATAATTCTGGGTTCCTACTTCTGGTTACATCAAGTAAATCACCAGCTTCACTTACATGCAACCGGAAGTAAAGAAAGTTTAATAGTTGAAACCTCCTGCAATAGACCCTTCGTATAATATGGGTTCCTACTTCTGGTTGCATGAAACCGAGGCTAGAGATGTAACCGTAACTAAGAACCCACATTATGTAAAGCGTATAGCACGTGATAAGTTGAATTTCGCACGTGATTTGTTAGGCCTGTTTTAGACGCCGCTCCACTCATGTGCCGATTTAAAGTGAATTAAGTACGACAGAAGAGAGGTGAATCAATTTAATTGGTTCGACAGGTTTATCCTGCGCAGTGAATTTTCAGTAATTTGAGTTGAGCGCGAATCTAGCCCATGACGTGAAGCTGATGACCGATTTTAGCCCATCATATTCTACGTCCAGAATTTGAGTGACAGCTGGTGACAGCTTGAGCAATTTTAGCCAATCATATTCTACATCCAAAATCGTAGAATATTTCGTTGCTGGCCCTCTTTCAAGGTGACCTCACTTTCATGGTAATGACCTCGCTTTCATGTTTGTCCCAATCCCCCGCGCCGCTTAAACTATCGCCGGGACAAACTAATAGATGCCGGAAGAAATAATAGGGCCGCTACGCAGGCTAGACATGTTGGAATTAGGTGCGGCAGATGAATTAGTAGCCTGAATTTCAGCCGTCTCCCCCGGTTCGTTCCTCCCGAGAGAGACGTCTTAATTCATTCGACTATAATGCCGTCCAGTGACGTCACTACTCCAAAATCGCGGTAGTGATTTTGATTGGTTTATGTTATAACTCATCAGATTCACTTCTGTTTCTGTTTTGGACTCGCGATGGTTGTTCGTTGAGTTTCAATGGAGTGCTTGTCTTTGAATTCGTAAGAAAAACATCTGTAAAATAACTGGCCAACTGTCCTGTAAACATGTACATTTTATCGCGTCTCGTCTGCGGGGTTGTTGATAATCGATTATTTGTTCACACTCGCAGTAGTAAAGACTGCCGCTACTCTCTTCGATGAGCTGTTCTTTCCCGTAAAAGAGGCTTTCTTCGTAAATTCTACATTACATTCCATGCTTTTCTACTTTTCTGCTGCAAGATTTACAAATTAATCTCTCCCTGTCTCGAACCGAACTGCAAATCGAGCAAAGATCATTGTTTAATTGCCTCCAATATTATAACGATTTGCTGCTTCAAAAAGGTTTTCACAACATATATTTTAAGAGCACTTGAGAAGCAAATGGCTGCAGATAAGTGGGGCCTTAAAGGTTGACATAATCTCAAATAATTTCAAGCAAGCGCTTTGTTTTCTTGACCCAATGAACTCTTTACAGCTAGCCGCGATGGCAGTTATCAAAATTTTAATCCGCTTTTGACGTCACTGGATGGCATTATCGTCGAATGAATTCAGACACGTCTCTTGGTAGGAACGAACCAGAGGAGACGGTTGAAATTCAGGTGCGGTGCGGCAGATGAATGTGGTGCGGCAGCCGAATGAATGAGGTGCGGCAGATGAATGAAGTGCGGCAGATGAATGAAGTGCGGCAGATGAATGAAGTGCGGCAGATGAATGAAGTGCGGCAGATGAATGAAGTGCGGCAGATGAATGAAGTGCGGCAATGAATGAAGTGCGGCACATGAATGAGGTGCGGCACATGAATGAGGTGCGGCACATGAATGAGTAGCCTGATTTTCAGACGGTACGAGGCCGTCCGCTCACTTCCTCCCCCTCCCCGTCTGATGGACTTCATAGACTTTCATGTTCCTGACGTCATCAACATGTTGCTTTGCTCTGACAACACTTAAATAGCTTTTATGTAGTGGCTGTTTAAAATTTGTAAGTATTAATTTTGTATTTAAAAATATTGGTTTAAAATCCAATGGGTCTTTTGCAGGTTATAATCAAGGGGTTGTACTGGATGGCAAAAAATCTGACTGTTTATTTAAAGGCACTTGTACGAGATGCCATGTTCCATCTTAGTCGATTATTGGTGCGTTGCACTGGCGGCCATGTTGGTTGGAACAAAAAAAAAACATTTGCTTCTTTTGTTCCTACCAACCAAGATGGCCGCTACGCTTTTGTGATTGTATTCCCTTAGGATTGATTGCAACCCAAGCGAATCGATCTTCCCAAGACTGAATTTTTGAAGATTGTTTGCCATCCTGAAAAGCCTTTCCAATGGGATCACGAGCGCAATTCATTGGTTATTCAAGTGATATATCAGCACGTAAATGTTTCCAGTAAACCCCTTCCCATGGGATCACGAGCGCAATTCATTGGTTATTCAAGTGATATATCAGCACGTAAATGTTTCTTACAAAAGGCCTATGTGATGATATTAATAATATGCCTCAAGCGTGGTGACGTCATGCTTTTGTCATCACCACCAAGCCTCACTTTTGAGTTGAGAGGAAATGCTATACCAAACAGAGGCTTGATGGTGAATCATCATACATTATGCCTATTATATTGGGCTGTGATTTAGTGTTAATAAGGCTTTTTATAAGCAAAATACGCAGACCGTATTTATCATTAGTAGTACTTGTTCTACTCAGGTGTGAGATAAGGACAAGCGCCGCTAATGATCAATGCATTACTGCGTCTGCGTATGTTGCTTGTACTGATGCTTAAACTTAGCAAATTTCCTCTGGTTTTCCGTGGTGTGGACTCTTATTTACCACGATTTACGTCATCACATGGTCAAAATTTGGTGTGGACTCGCAAGGCGCAGCGTACAAGGAAGTTTCGTTACAAAGCGTGACAGCTTTGAAAGAGCCAGCGTTGTCTATAACTTTCTCGCGTCAGCACCGTTGTCTGGACTCCCATTTACCACCGCACATCGACCAATCAGATCGCGAGATTACCGGCAATTGTGTTAAAAAGTATTTCGACTTCCGTCAATCATACAAAGTGGTAATTTATCTTCTGGATCAATCACGGTTTCTGGGAAACCCCCACCCACCCCTCCCCCCACACTTCACCCCACACTTCACCCACCCCTCCCCCACACTTCACCCTAACCTTTAATGATTAAGCAATGGTCCAGATAAGAACTGTAGTGCTCCGCGGCAAGGAATGTTAAAAGGTGTTAATATTCTATTATTCTTTCTCGTAATTTTATTGGTTGATACTTATAAATTCAATAGAAACCCATCGTAATAATGCATTTTCATTCGATATTTTTGTGTGGTTTGAATTTAGTTTGATCAAACTAATTTAATTTCGAAGAATATCGTGTGTGGGGAAAGTTCTCAAATTTGCGATTGAAAAATCTTTTGTTTTCTCTATATCCGATTGGCTGGATGGTGGCTTCTCTGAGTTTTCACAGAAAAAAGAGCCAATGGCATAACAAATACTTTATTTTCGAGATGTAGTTTGGACTGTAGACACCGCCTAAAGCACTTAAGGCATATTCAAGCAAAATCGTATGTGGGGGAGGCTCATTGCCGCAGAACAATGGATTCTACTACAGTTCTTATCTGGGCCATTACTTAATCTTTAATAAAACAATGTATATCCAAGGAGGGGTGGGTGGTAGTTTCCCAGAACCCGGGATTGAACCCCTATATTTATGGTTTCTTTTATTATTCGCCTTTTATTGCTTTTCTTACTCAAGTTTTTTTAAACAAATAGGATAAACACAGAGTTCTGCTCAGACCGAACGAAAAACACAGTGATTTACTTTATTAAGCCCTCGGCAAACGAGGAAAATTGCTGCAAAAATATCTGTGAATTTCGGTGTTGCTTTGGTAAGCAAACGGGAAGCAATGCCTCTGAAGAAAAAATGGCTTCCGCAACATATGGTTCGGGCGCGGGCAACCGATGAAACATTTTGGGAAACACTAAATTCATAAATTTTTCCGTGAAAATGTTTCTCGTTTGCCTTTACGTGTTTTACGGAATACCGTGTAGTAGTCCCCGAAACACATCCGAAGTGCCATTTATCAATATATTAAGAAATAGTCAAATCAGTATTTACACGAAAGGGTATGTAGTATAGTAGTTTAGTAGTATTTAAGAAGTATTGATTTGGTATTTTGCAGCATTCTTTTATGCGAGAGTGCAGAAGTGCAACAGAACGTAGAAAAAAAAATAACGCAAAAGGTGCCATGGAATGCACTTTATTTAATTAATGTATTTAATATATTATGTGGGATGGACATACCTTATTTATTTAAGTAGTTTAAGTAGTTTATTTACTTTATTATTTATTACAAAAACTACAATTGCAGCTTAATTAGCATGGAGTTTATAAAGTATAAAGGCTGCACTATTCTATGAAGACCTCCTCATGAAGACCTTACTGTAGAGCAATATATAGAGGTTGTTGTAGTTTTAAGATGGCCAATGACCGTGAAACAGTCCACCGGACGTGAAACGTTGGCGGTTTTACATTTGACCACAATCTCTTGCGAACTTAACACAGTAAATCACCATCATCTAGTCTCTTCAATGACAGTGTATTGGCAACAGCCCTTAACACAGTAAATCACCATCATCTAGTCTCTTCAATGACAGTGTATTGGCAACAGCCCTTAACACAGTAAATCACCATCGTCTAGTCTCTTCAATGACAGTGTATTGGCAACAGCCCTTAACACAGTAAATCACCATCATCTAGTCTCTTCAATGACAGTGTATTGGCAACAGCCCTTAACACAGTAAATCACCATCATCTAGTCTCTTCAATGACAGTGTATTGGCAACAGCCCTTAACACAGTAAATCACCATCATCTAGTCTCTTCAATGACAGTGTATTGGCAACAGCCCTTGTCACTGCAATTTTATCTCGAATTTAAAGTTTTTCGCGCGCGAAGAATTGTGGGTAAAAGTACTAACCGCCATCTTTTCCAGATGAACAAGAGTTAATTATGTAAATACTTGTAGGTGGAATAATTCCCGTCTGAATGAGAATAAACGGGGCAAGAAAACTAATTGTTCAATAGGTTTGTCTAAACACTAGTTCAAGCGGGGTTTTCATATTTGTATTTGTACCTATCAATTCCAAACCTGCCCATCCTCCCCCGCCGAGTTTACTCGTCTTAACCTACGACGCCACCTTGGATTAGGCGCGTAAAGATTCATGGGTACGATGTTTGACAACCGCTTCGAACGCACTTCTCTAATCTATGATTATTCTTAGTCCGACCAGAAGTGTGGCGGAAATTTGCGCGTAATGATTGTGTTGAATGAGTATGCATATGTCGAATGATTGGCTAATAAGCTTGAAAAACCGCCTATGGACGTAATGTCGCTATCAATTCCAAGCCCGCCCATCCCCTCCCCGGGGAAGGTGGAGCATTTGACAACCTATCTGTCCCTGGGGTGGGCATTTGTTTTGTGTCAGCTCGGTCCCGGGGCATTTGTCAAAAAAAATATCCCACCCCTCCCCTGTTCTTTTTTTGCTCCACTGATCAACACGTGCTTGCTTCATCGCGATAAAGTTTATCCGACGTGACCGTGTCAAAAATTTCCCAGTTTCGGGGTGAAGGTGTGTCGTTTGTGGAAAACTGGCTAGTGAGTGTGGGATTGGGGGCACTCAAGGAAGTGTTTGCCGAGGTGAGTAGTACATTGCTTTAATGAAGAAAAACGTTGAAATGTGGCTTTGAAACGGCGAACAAATTTGGCGCGTTCGCTGTTTGCTTTCTCAACCACGTCTAAGAAATATACTGTTCGTTTGCATGTGGAAATATTGTTGACTCCTTTGCCTGGGCATTTCCAGAATGGAAAACAACAAGATATACTTGCCCCGGGGTTGGGCATTTGCATAGCTTAGCTGGCCCCACGGTGGGGCATTTTTGCCGTGCAGAGCTAGGCCGATTCCCCCTAAGTATGAATGCAAAGTATAGATGTATAAAATTCTGGTTCAAGCTTATCGATTCAGACAACGCCCCAGAACTATCTTACTGTATTTACCATGAGACCAAAAATGAAAGTAACAAAGAATTCTGGAGCAAGAAAATCAAAGAAATATTATTTTGCTGTGGCTTCGGAAACATTTGGTACGACCAAGACAATATTAATCAACAGCAAATATGGCTCAAGCATGTCAAACAGAGACTAAAAGATAATGAATTCCAACAATGGATAAGCGTAGTACATAATGACGATAGAAAAAGACCCCAACAGAAGAACAAATTAAGAACATACCGTTTATTTAAGACAACTTATACCTATGAGAATTATCTCACAGAAGTCAAAAATCTGAAACACAGAACTGCCCTAACTAGACTAAGAATTAGTAATCACAAATTGGCAATAGAAAAGGGCAGATATGCAAGGCCATACAAAAAAAACGGAAGAACGAACTTGCTTGAAATGTCAAAACGATATCGAAGACGAAATGCACTTCCTGATAAAATGTCCAATGTATAACGAATTAAGAGAAGCCTTATTTATAACAATAAGACAGACCAAAAAATGCCCTGAGACTATATGATGGACAAAAAACTACTTTTCACAATAATCAACCCATCAAAAACACTACAAAAAGTATCAGCTAAATACGTTTATGACTGTTTCAAAAGAAGAGAAGAAATAATAATGTTACAATAATAGATTTTAATCTCGTCATATCTCTAACTAAGTAAATATATATTAAGGTATACTGAAAACATTTTTTTTAATGATTTGTAAAAATTATAGCTATACTGAATCTTATAATATAATCTTATAATACAATTATCCTTTATTAATATTATTATTATGTAATACAATTATCTATTTTTTACAAGGAGCTAATAAAAATATCTGTATCTGTAACACTGAAATGGGTGTAAACAAATTAAGGTATTCAGGATCTGTTGATTACTGTATGTATTTCTTAAAATCATTCTCGCTGGAGCTGAGGAGCTCAAACAATAAAACTGAACTTTCACTTAGCGGCCATTTTCTAGTGAAAACGTGTTTCAAAGCTGTTTACTTAAGAAAGTTTAAAATAATACCTGTTCACATCGCCTGCTCGCTGGCAACAAAGGCTAGTGTGAAACTATAATATAAAATCCTACGTTGTGTCCGCTTTTCCGTAGTCCTTGGACTTCGTATTCATTTTCATTTTGGCTGATTAGATCTGAAAGAGATCTAACGTATCAAACAGCAAGATTTTCGTCCGCGGTTCTTTGCCCGTTTCTCAAGTTTATCTTAGTGTGAAACTCCCCTTTCTTAACGAGGTAGTTTTAACCCTGTGTAACTAAACACATTCAAGATACAGGATAGATAAACTCAGTTTAATTAACAAGGTTAGCTTGAACATAACATCCTTTCCGAATGAGAAAGGGTGGCATTTTCTGTTTGTCAATATTGCATCTCGTTCCAGAGATATTCAGGTTTTTGAGTATGCAAATGATTAAACTATGACGTCATTTGATGGAAATTCTCCATTTTGTGATTTGTCTCCAGGCTGTATCTCTGCAAATAGTGGGTAAAAACAATTGAAACTTTGCACATGTGTGGTACTAAGGAAAATACACATCACTGCTAATTATGACGTTGCCATAGAAACACTCTTGTCCCCAGGCTCCTTTTCACATTGAAGATAAAATTATATTTCTTGTATAACGAATTAAGAGAAGCCTTATTTATAACAATAAGACAGACCAAAAAATGCCCTGAGACTATATGATGGACAAAAAACACATCATTGTTTAAAGTGCCACTATGATCAAATTTCGAGATACCGATGTTTTTGCATATTCGTAAAGTTAAAGAACCTTTACCACTTACCGTGATGCTTTGCGCGAAACAAGTATTTTCTTGGACCCGGAATGGTTGTCTTCGCATCACGTGACCGTGTGAACCGTTACCATAGCAATGGATTTCCTTTATTTTCTCAGTTAATTTGATAGGTGGACAACCATTCCGGGCAGAAAAATATTTAGTACTAGATACATATAAAGACTATAGAAATATAACAAAGATAGCGTTACGATTTATAAAAAAAATCCACTAGTTGGAGAGCGTCTCAACACAACACGCGGGGCTACTTCTCATAAACTGTCGCACGAAATTACATAAATGGAAATCTTGGATAGAAATATACCTATAAAAAATCGAGCGTCGTGTTGAGTATATGACGTCACGACAGCAAACCGCTGGTTGAAAATCGCAGGCTACTGTGAAGGCACCGTCAGTAATGGCGGACGTGATTCGGCTGCGCTAAATCGTATTCTAATTTGGTCCTTCGAAATTCTTTTTATGAGCTTGGATACTTCCGCCACTGTTTGTCCTTTTGGAATATAAAAAAAAGGACGAAAAGAAATGGTAAAATTTCGTTGTAGTGGCACAGACTATAAATCGGATCGGATGTGGAAACCGTTTGATGTAATATGTAAAACACGAGGAGTTGTTTTAGAAGCGATTTCTAAATACAATGAGATGGGGTTGAAAACCAAGGCAAAGCCGACGTGTTTCAACCCTTTCTCGCTGTATTTAGAAACTCTCTTCTAAAATAACTCCTCGTGTTTTACATGGCTTCTCAAACTCCACTTTAACTCTTTATAGTCCAAGGCGTTTTAACGTGATTTTTAGCTATTTCTACACTAAAACGAACCCTCCCCCCTAAAACATTTGTAGCCATTGTTACCATGGAACTGACCTATAATACTGGGGGCTCAAAGTTCTCAGTCAGCCATTTTGAAGCATTCATTTGTCGTTGGATTGCTACGCGGGAGCTGGCGGGAAGTTTGTTTGGGGAAATACAGAGAATTTAAGGTTTTTATAAGCCCTTTCACCATTTATAGAGTGCTGGAAGGGATACCCGAGTGAAAAACACATTTGGGCTCAAAAGCATCTTTCAGATGTACTTTGTTCAGAAAATATATTAAAATTTGATAAAACTTTTTCAGAGTTGAGAACGAGCCCCTCAAAGTTGGCCCCGAGAAGACATGGGCGCCGCCATTTTGTTCACATTAATTCCTGTGACGTTTTTTACGTCACTTCGTCCCACCGGAGTCTTGCGGCTAAGGCTGACAAGTTCCATACAAAAACACACAGCGAATCTTTACAACATAGCACAACACCAGTTTTAATTTTGCACTAGCTCGGTAGTCGCCTTTTGTTGTTCGTCTGATATTCTCGCCTTCCACATGCTTTTCTTCGTCCTCCCAGTCTTCTGAACTTCTCTCACAATATCGAAATTGTACGAAATTGCTCTGCCATATCGATTAAAATCAACTCTAATTCCGAGCGTGTGAAAATTCTACAAAGAAAACAAGTGGCTACAAGTTAGCCGCAAGACTCCGGTGGGACGAAGTGACGTAAAAAACGTCACAGGAATTAATGTGAACAAAATGGCGGCGCCCATGTCTTCTCGGGGCCAACTTTGAGGGGCTCGTTCTCAACTCTGAAAAAGTTTTATCAAATTTTAATACATTTTCTGAACAATGTACATCTGAAAGATGCTTTTGAGCCCAAATGTGTTTTTCACTCGGGTATCCCTTTAAGTCTGATGAGAGTTTTAATCAGCACTTTCTTGAAGAACTGTGTTTGTGACTGGTGTTTTGACTAGTAAGGAGCCTTGTTTCTTGCTCGTAGAACGGGCCTGACAGTCATCGTACCGTGGGATTTATAAATGTCTATCAAGAAAATTATCCAGAGGAACTCTATTTTCTCAATCTTCCCACAGCCTCCTCTCATTTCTTTCAAACGTGACAAGAATCTCTGTGATTCCCTAGTCAAAAGATCACTACAGCCTGATCTTCAACCAGGCACTTTTAAATGTTCTAGGACACGATGCAATACCTGTGCTTATACTAAACCTACGACATTTATTTCAGGACCTAAAGGCTCTCTTAAAGTAACTGATCGTTTTGATTGTACTTCCAGTAATGTTAGTTATTGTATCACCTGCACACTTTGTAACAAACTCTACATCGGAGAAACAGGGCAAAGATTAGGAGATCGATTCCGCGAACACTTGCTAGATGTTAGAACTAACAGCAAGGATCTCGCCAAACCTGTAGCTCGTCACTTTAACCTTCCTGGTCATCCATTAATCACATCACTGTTTGCGGCATTTCTCTTCATCAAGGTACTACCGACACCCGTAAACGCAAAGAACAGAACTTTATTTTCAAATTAGGCACTTTGGCACATCACAGTATTAATGAACGCTTTTCATTCATTTAATTTAATAATTCACATATTCACTCATACTTAGATTAGCATGTTTCCTTAGTTTACTCATCAACACTTGCTGTTACAACTATTAGCATTTCTATTGTTGGCGCAATTTTCTTTGATCCCAATTGATCCGAGTACATGTTTCCTCAGCGGTAATCATGCACTCAACATATAAACCGTCTCCCCACCCACAATTTCCTCTTTTGCTCTGGCGAGGGGCGAGCGCTCGAAACGTCAGCTGCAACTCGTTTTCCACGGCGGTAAGCATACCTCAATCGACTTTAGTTGATTATACCAGTGTTTATAACTGGGGGTCTGGAGCCATGTACCTATCACCTTTTTGGAATATTGGACAACATTTACTTACCATTGATTCCAATATGAAACTATTAGGTCGAAATGGCTTTAGACTTCTTCTATATTTTGAAGAATGAAGATGGTGAAAGCCATGTTGCCGGTTGGTTGGATTTCTCGGCATGCTTTGCGGTCAGAGTGGTTGAATTTAGCTTGCTCTGAAGTGCTTATACACGACTTTCATAATGGCCGCCTCCTAATTTGCATATGCGATTTCCCGTTTCGGTAGTTTATCCACATGTATAGAAAATATAAACATTGCCATGTGAAAGAGCATGTTGACATTAGTGAACTTGTGAAAGTTGAGTGCTGTAGCTTATAAAGCAATGAAGTTACAGCCAGTTGAAATTAGAGAGATTTGTATGAGAAAAACAACGGAGGCCTTTATAGCCTCGCTTTCATATTTTTCTTCATTGCTAATGCTTATAGCTCAACAGCAATTTTCCACATTGCTCTAAAACTCAACACAATTACTAGTTTTAATGTGATCTTTCATGTGGTAGCATTAGTTTCCCTCTACAGATTGATCTACCAAATTATGCAAATTAGGAGGTGGCCGAAGGCGGCCATTATGAAAGTCGTGTATGGAATGGATGGCTTGATGCTGGGCAAGTTTAAGTGTTCAGGGACAGAAAGTGAGGTTAGTGCAAAATTGATGTGAAACATGCATTCTTGAAATGCGAGCTGTATTTGGAAACAATTTCTTACTACTCGTCATGGTCATGATTTCTATTGTATTCACCTGATGAATTAGTAATGACTCTTTCAAAATGTCCGACAACAATAGAAGTTCATTGAAATGCTGAAAGATATAGAAACTGTTTGTTCTCGGAATGTTGAGTCGATGTTGAAACCGTTTGACAGGCATACTTTCAACATCCGTTTCACCGGGATTTTATGGTTTCTATAGCAGAAAGTTTGACTCTACCATTAGAAATTTTGATCATGTTGTCTAAGATCGTGAGTTTTGTCCGGCCAGTAATGTTGCAATATCAGTTTGCGAACCCCTACCCAGTCCTTGACTCATTGTCTTTGGTGATTGGATAAAAACCACTATGTATTTATGTATACAAGGTCCAAATGAAGTAATGTCTATTATTGTGAACACTTTATATCTCTATATTTTTGTCCTAACTCTCAATTTTATTTTTCATCCTATATTAGCAAAGACTAGTTAACGATTTAATAAGTTATGGCTATACATAGACAATACAACTGATCATGAGTAAATTGCTATTTCGAAATTGAATATATTTAGTTACTTGGAAATATCACCTTGGCCTTCCGGCGTGCTAGCTCTAATATAAAAATCACTACAAAAATAAATAAAAACTGAACAGTATTGAATGTGCTCTATTAGAGATATACCGCAAATATGGTACCTTGCGAGTATAGTGTCTATAACAGGTAAGATCAAAGTTTATAATTTGTTTTTCCCACGCGTAACAATTCAGATCTCAGCTGGCCGCAGTTTTATTTGCTGAATCAGATAAGGAAAACATGTGCACGGAGTTAAAGAATATATGTTCTCAATTGAATGCATATTTTCCGGCCTTTTTGAAGTTGTATGTTGTGGGGTTCGCTATTGGGGTCTCACGCGACAAATGCCATACTGCCAGGGGTATATAGGGCGCTTTGCCTCTAGCCACTGTGATGGCCACGGTTCGAGCCCCAGTAACAAGTAAGTTGAGTTTGTTGGTATCTCGTCCTTGCTGCGAGGATTTTTCTCCAAGTTCTCTGGTTTTCATCCCTCCACAAAAACCAACATTCTAAATTCCAATTCGATCTGTGGTTTAGCCGGGTCCTGACTTTGATCAGCCCCTATGGTTATTTCAGGTCCGTTAGAATTCAGTTGTTTCAAGTTTTTTTTTATTCAAACGATTATTTATCGGTATAAAAAAGACCTAAGTGGATGCCGAAGAAGGAAAACCGAGGAAGCACATGAAGAAAAGAGAAATAATAGAGTCAAAGATAGTCTTTACCGTAACTTCGACTAATTAACCACAAATCGTGATAGCATGAGCATCGCGCTCTGTCCGGCTAACTTACTGTAATTATAGAACACACGTAATTTCTCTCAAATTCTAATGAGAAAAAAACTCTTTCGAATCTGCCGCAAAGCAAACTTTAGTTTCAATAATTTATTAGCTGACCAATCATGGAACTGAGATTAATTGGTAACGAAAACTTTGACAATGGTAATATTAGTTTCATTTACTTACAGTGCTCTTGTTGTGTGTTTTGGAGAAGATTGCTTTAGGTTAAATAGTTCTTGAGGAAATAACTCTATCTAAAGAATTGTATTGCTTTACTTCTCATTTTAATCAAGCTCGCTCTTCGACGCACAGAAAAGCACTCAGCCAAGCCTACAGAAACAAAGGTTTTGAATCTCTAAAAGTTAGTGAGTTTATGAATTTTTACTTAGATTTTAGGACACTTTTTCCCTCGAGCAAAACATTTTAGCGTATATTATTCTATAACCAATCCTTGCTAATTCAAACTGGTTAGCGCTGTGGGGGTCCGAGGTTACACATGTGTAGTAGTTGTATGAGGCGCCTTCACGCATGCTTTTCGTTCAAGCTCATGACGCTGAGTCATTTAACCGCCTCCCGGTTAGCTCCGGGCAGTAGTTAAGCGCCGGTCTGTCGTGCGAGAGATCGACGGTCCAAACCCCGGACGGACCAACACTCAGGGTCGTAAAATAACTGAGTAGAAGG
Organism: Actinernus sp. WN-2022; assembly: GCA_030867875.1. Lineage (NCBI taxonomy): Eukaryota > Metazoa > Cnidaria > Anthozoa > Actiniaria > Actinernidae > Actinernus > Actinernus sp. WN-2022. The sequence continues at coordinate 69,334,468 of JAOWCC010000577.1, read as the reverse complement.
TGCTGCCTTTGTGAAACAATTTCGCTGGTTAGACCTTCGATTCACGTCTTCTCGGATACGGACGTTAAAACTGACGTAGGCCCATCAGTGGGTGGAGAGCCACCTCGTGGATTAGACTTGCAACACGTCGACCTATGTTCTTCTGACCTTCTTAGAACGAGCGCAAAGCGCGAGTGGAAGTACCAGAGAAGCGAAGGCGGGAAATGAAAATTTCGTTTTAAGAGAAGCGAAGACGGGAAATGAAAATCTCGTTAGCGAAGGCGGGAAATGAAATGGTTTTTAAGTGTTGTTTTTTTTCGTATCTGCCGTGGCACATTTCATGTATTGTACATGGTGTACTTAAGTAGGGCGTGTATGACGCACTGTAATTATGGCGTGATATTGCGTGAATCTGACTGCCTCTCATTCCTCAATAAACCAATATGAATGTCTCGGTGAAGTGTAGTCAGAATCAAACATATCCGTATTAAGTTTCATGAAAGTCATTTTTTTTCATGCGTCTATTTGAGGAAATGGTTGTGATATGGAAATCATTATTTGTTTGCTTTTTGGATCAGAAGTACAAATACACACAAGTTGAAGCGTACTAGGCATCCTTGAGTAGCAAGCGATATCCGCTGCCAAACAAGTGGTCGATAAAATATTATAAAGCGCGAAGTAATTTTGCCTCGGGATTAACAAAGACGACGAGAAGGTACGAAGCTTATTCTTTCTTTTTATACAAGTAAGTTAAGGCATGGTTTGGACATGAAATCAAGGCTAAAGCTATTTTATTGCATAGAGTGGCTTATATTTGCCGAATTCTACAAAAAATAGTGGTTATCATTGGTCACAGTCGTTCGAACAGATTTTGTTGTAAAATGTCTATCACGTGAACAACCGCGTCAATTACGAAAAAACCTGGAAATTTCATCTCAAAATGGACCCGTCATATAAGCTTTTTTTAAAGCTGTTGAAAGGTCAGTGAGTACGACAAGTCGCATAAAGTTTCAGCTTCGGTTCAGTCTTTCAAACGGCTGAATTTCTTCCGCACTCGAACATGACGTACTAGGTGCGGTACTAGACCTAAATCAACCTATTATCGGACAGAACCTATTCTCAGGCACGCGTGTAAACAACCTCACTTTATATCGATACTAACCCTATCATCGTGTTTCTTGACTATTCAGTGTAGCAATGGCGCTCTTTCCTCGTTAAGAGACTTAACGACAGCGACCACGCGATTCCAATTGAATACAATTAAACCCGAAAGCCGCACAAATCAACCAGAAAACTTTATCGACCATCCTTTGTCTCTTGAATATACTTTATCGCGTACTGTGGCGATTTTCCACCGCCGAGATCTAGAGTCTATTCTCAAGGTAACCTTTGATACCTATTATCGGACAGCCAGCGGATGAGTCATAACAAAAAAGCGCGCGCGGCAGTGGTGGGAATTCCTTTGATGAAATTTATAGTGAAAAAGCAACGGTTTATTATCAGAATGTGAAAACTCGGGGCACAATTTATAGAACAGTGTAGACGGGTATTGCTTGACCGATAATAGATTAATCCGGCCGATAATAGGTTTGTCAAGAACTGACTTCTTCAGTTCATTTTGCAAGGTAAACTGTCCGATAATAGGTTGCTTACCTTACAGAGTTATCAAATGGATAATGATGTATTTCCGTGTAAAACACTATGTTTTGCTAGGAATTATGTGTAACAAAACGTTTTCAATTTCTTATTGTCTCTTTAATTTTTGTTTCCTGGTTTGAAGTAAAAATAAATCAGCTAATGATGCTCTAAAATAGGACGTTTTGAATTCCATAGCTTCGGTCATTTAATGTGGAACATAGAAATGAGTGTCGGCTATTTTGCTTTAGAAATCCGCCACAAGTCTTCGGATTTATTACGTGCCAATTGAGTACATATTTTTATATGGTTTTCACCTAATTAGCAACGCAATGAGGGGAGACAAACTCGAAATAAGCAATTTCCTTTGGCGCAATTGAATTAAAGATAATTACGAAAAATCCCAATTACTCAAAAGTTGGCACAAGTGTTCTTTTTGAGAACTGATAAATACACTTGCCTTGTGATTCTGGGATGGATTTATTTAGACAAATTCTACCAAAGGAAACCGTTCGTTCAAACAATTTGTTTTCTTAATTAGGAGGGCGCCGTGTGGCCTATAGGGAGTGCGGTTTGTATATAAATTAGTCCATCGTACTGATTTTTCGTTCTTAATGAAGTGGTACCATGTTTTCTTTAAGTAAGTTATGGGCGTGATGTTCACGTGATGTCGTTGAAATGTCGTGATGTTTTTAAATTTGATCGAGTGTTCTTTGCTCTGATCTCCTTCTGAAGCACATCACCCTAGAAGCAAAATCGTTGTGCGATACAACAGTTGCTGTTCTCCCTTGGAACTCGTGCCTTAAAAGGTAAGGAATTAATTGTTAAAAATTCAGGTACAGTGATACATGTGTGTTAAATCGATTGAACATATATACGTTCTTAACATATCAGGCAGGGAAATCCAAAATGCGTTTCTGAATGTAAAGAAAAACCGAGAAAACTGAGACGAATGCGCACGAATAATGTCCACCGATCCAAAAAGTGATGCAATATAAATATACCACACAATATTCTTATCTTACTTGCCACAATTCCTTCCTCTTAATTAAAAATAAAAGCCTGCTACATAACTAAACATATTATAATTTTATGACTTTTTAGAGAGATCGTTTCAATATTCTTTAAAGCTTATCATGCACAAAGACTCAATTATCAGTTAAAATAATATGTTTAAATAACATCCGAAATGTTACTGTCCTCTAATGTTTTGAGAAAGGAATAAAACAACTTTATTTACATGTTTAGTTTTCTAGCAGACCGTAGAAGGAATCTACTATAAATCGTGGACACGAATTCCTCAGTCGAATAAAGAACGGCATAGGTATATACACAGTCCTGCTATAAGTTTTAAAGCTGAAATAAAGTTATAGGCGTGCTTAAAGGAGGAAAATTCATTAGACAAGAACCTATGCGATTTAGACCGACTTCGCGGAGGGCGTGAAATTGGAAGAGAAATCGATGTAAATGTCGATAAAAAGCCTTAAGCCTTCTACTCGACAATACCGATGAGAATATGGATATCAATCACTAAATATTTAAAAGTTTTATGTTGCTTCGCCCTCCATATTGGTAGTAGATCTAGAGTTCCTTAATTAGAATCAAATTTGAAGAAGTGGTTTGTGTTGTACCATTGTACTTTTTATTCGACATCCTTTTTGAAATCAGTGGCTCTACACTACGAAGCTAATGGCTTCTAGTAGCTAGTTATTGGAGTTCAGCTAGCACACCAAAAGCAACGAAGACCATTCCGACGAGGAACGAATTTAGCGGGTAGTCCGCCAAACTGTTCTCTGATGTGTATGTTTCTTCTCGGAGGGTCTGAATGGGGTTTGCATGTCAGTTGTCGTTAAATTTTTGGCCATTTGTCAGTTAGCCCTAGTTAATCATTACTAGAGAAAATTTACAATTTTTGACCCACAAAAACCTAATTTGTCAGTTGTCAGTTATTTTTCGGTTGTCAGTAAAAAAATCGTCATTTGTCATTTGACAGTTTTTTTTAAGGCCGTGTGTCAGTAGTCAGACCCCCTTTTCGGCTGTGCTATGACATCAGGCACTGTCAACCTCAACATTTGCCATGAAAAAAGACAAAAATAACTACTCACATCACCAGAGTATGCTTTTCAGATATACTAGACAAAATTTGAGATGATTTTGATGAAGGATGGCAAAGATCTGAGTGGTGATACTGACTGTAACCGAAATCAAGTTTGTAGAATGTAAAATAAGCTTTTGTAATCCACTTTAATCTTTGCCATCCTCAAATGAAAACGTTTGAAAAGCATATCAGGACATTCATATGGTATTTCTCTTCTATCTCAGGGTGTTATTTTGTAGCATTGTCTTAAAAGAAACATGACAAGGTTCAATTTGATGGACAGAGCCAAAACGGCTGACTGAGTAGACCGATTTAGCTTGTACATTTATTGTCCCATTTATTAGTTCAGACCATGTGACAGCTCTCCAGAGCATTCAGTGCTGTGTCTTTGAGTTCTACAATTTTTTGCATTACCTATTGGAATACAGAATATTAAGACTCTACACACTCTAGAAATCAGTGCCACTTCGGGCCCGATTCAAACGAGTTTAACCAAATGTCGCGTGTCGCGGGTGGGATGTCGCGGGTTGAAGTCGCGGGTTCCGGTTTTTTTTTCATTTTCTTCAACTTGTTTTTTAGGTAGTTTGATTTTAATGGCCAATCTGCATAAAGTTTAGTAGCGTTTTTTATTTCGTTTAAAAAAAAATTTAGAGCAGTTTTTTTATCTTTTTTTAGGCCTTTTTTATAATTTCTCAAAACCCATACTTAACTTTGTGGAAAGCAGTTCCATGAATATTTCAGCATCAAAAAAGTCATAAATAATTCAATCCCGACAAATTAAAGATGACAGATTTTTAAACTTCTAACGGAAGTGAACCAAAACCGGAAGTGCGTTTTCCGCCTAAAGTTGACAGAAAATCCCGTATGAGCGCGCGCGCCTCGGTAAACGTAGTAACGAGTTCATGCATGGAAGAAAAACTTTTAGCACGTTGTAAAATTTCACTTAATTATAAACGTGTGGCAGTTTGAGCGATCTGTTTGAGTTGGTTTGGTTTTCGTCGAGCGATTTTAGCATTTTGTAAGTTTAGTTAAAATGGACGAACTCTTCAAGCGACTGGAAAGCACAGGTTTCGCAGTCTCTTGCGATCCGCGAGGGGACGGTAAGTGCCTTTCTCAAGGAAGTTAAGACGACTCTACACTGATATGATTGACCAATATGCGGGAAACTCCAAGAAACTATTTCGTGTTGCTAATTCACTAACTAATGAACACAAGAGTAACTTACTACCACCACATGACGATCCTCGCCTACTGGCTAATGAATTCGGTGCATTCTTTTGTCACAAGATTGAACTTATCAAATAGGAGATTGATCAGACTAATGTTGATCCTCCTATGTGGAATTCCGATTACCTCATGTGAAGTTGGAATCCTTCTCTTCACTGTCTGAAGAGGAGGTGCGCAATATCATCATGACGTCCACCAATGCCTCCTGTCAATTAGACCCAATACCTACTTGGTTACTAAATACCTGTTGTGACGTACTGGCTCCCATTATTACTCATATGATTAACTTGTCTTTTGAAGAAGGGCAAGTACCTGACAACTGGAAATCTGCGCTCGTGCTGCCTCTTCTTAAAAAACTTGGCCTGGATCTGATATGTAAGAACTTTAGGCCAGTAAGTAACCTTCCCTTTGTTGCTAAATCTGTTGAGAAGGCGGCGATTTTACAGCTGCTTACCCACTGTACCGCCAATGCTCCACTGCTTGATAACCAGTCTTCTTATCGCCAGGTCCATTCTACAGAAACAGCTCTCCTTAAAGTACAAAATGATATTCTCACTTAGTATGAATAATTTATTACTTTATTTTAGTATTTTATTAGTATTTTATAGTTATTTTATTATAGTATTTACCATTAGTATTTTTTTAGTATTGACATATATATATATTAGCGATTTTAACAGCGCTTTAGAATATTTATAGTTTTAGCGCTATATAAATACTTTCAAAAACTCATGAATAATTAATGAGCATTTTGTCCAATCAGATGAAGCAAATCAGTCACGTGCATGCTCCTTTATACCTGATAAAATCTCATCATTCTAAGAGGCCCGCGGAGGGATTTGAATTCTGGGGTTAATGATTGAGACAATGGAATTTCTATTGATGTTCCAGCTTTCTCATTGAATTGCTAATTAGGATGAACGTTTTATATAAAGAATACTAATTAACATGAAATTTTATATAAAGTTTCATCCTAATTAAGAATTCACTGATAAAGACCCAAAGATAGCAAAAAGTACACGGAACATAAGGTACCTAGATAATAAATTTTGCACTAAATTTACTAATATCAGCAGACTACCAAGATACACAGATAATATTTTTAAATGAAGTTATCCAACTACCATTACTTGTTTACCGAGCCACTGTTTAGTTCGGAGCGATTGCAGAATACAACGTCAATTTTCAATGTCTCCCAAAAAAGCCCAGCTCCGCGGTTCCGCAGCCCATAGCAAGCTCAAACGCCACTGAGTAACACTTAAACTTAATTTAAACCAGCTTTAACACTAACATGAGACTTAGCCTATTATATTATTATTCAAAGTCGTTATAGATTCCAAAAACGATGCCTGTCTGTACCCTACCAATGCAAGGTTATATTTGAAGTGGCTCCGCGGCTCCGTGGCTCCGTAGTGATAAAATTATAGATTCCAAACACGATACCTGTCTATACCCTACCAATGCAAGGTTATATTTGAAGCGGCTCCGCGGCTCCGTGGCTCCGTAGTGATAAAATTATAGATTCCAAACACGATACCTGTCTATACCCTACCAATGCAAGGTTATATTTGAAGTGGCTCCGTGGCTCCGCAGTGAAACTCGTTATAGATTCCGAAACACGATACCTGTCTATACCCTACCAATGCAAGGTTGTATTTGGAGTGGCTCCGCAGTGAATCTCATTACAGATTCCGAAACACGATGCCTTTATCGATTAATCCAAACCCTAATCCATCATTTTCAAATACCCTAACCATCAACAATGGGTGATCACTAATTTAGGGTTCTTTAGGGCTGAGTCACTAAACAACACAGAAACATGATGCTTCTTAAATGTTCCTATCAATTAATCCAAACACTAATCCATCATTTAAAAACACCCTAACCGTCAACAATGGGTGATCACTAATTTAGGGTTCTTTAGTGCAGAAACATAATGCTTCTTAAATGTTCCTATCAATTAATCCAAACACTAATCCATCATTTAAAAACACCCTAACCGTCAACAATGGGTGCTCACTAAATTAGGGATCTTTAGGGCTAAGTCACTAAACAACATAGAAACATAATGCTTCTTAAATGCATAGTTAATAGAGTGGAATGGTTAGGAAACCCGGCAAACTTCAAAAGGGCTAACAAAGGTGCTGCGATTTATGTTGGAAGGGGTAAGACAACAGATTGTGCACGATCATAGTTCATTAGCGTTCCCTGAACGACTGAACTCACACGTTTCTATTGGCTGATTGATTAACATGTTGGAATTTCTATTGTGTTTTGTGCACGGTAGTGGTTGAAAAAAGCTAACAAAGACATATAACAAAGAAGGTCCCTGAGTTTCCTAACCATTCCACTCTATTAACTATGTTAAATGGGAATATTTCTTTTTTAAGTAAATTGACATAACTTTCTTGTGTTGTTGTTACTGTATTTTATTACACAGCCCAAAAATACCGCGAAATGGTAGCAATTGCAGAATACCCACCCCCGCGAAATGGTAGCAATTGCAGAATACCCACCCACCCCCCCCCCCTCCCCCCCCCCCCCCCCCCCCCCCGCTCAAGTACGTTAGGTGGTAAAGGCAACTTGTCAACGCGTTAGTCCATATATGGTTATCTCTCTATAGAGATATGTTTGGGTGTGAACGAGTCTCTCTCTGTTCACAGAAGTAGAACGAAGCAACTTGTATGATGTTGACTCGTCAACGCGCTAGAGAGATGTCTGGGTGTGAACGAGTCTTTGTTTACAGTAGTAGAACGAAGCAACATGTATTATGTCAACGCGTCAAATAAACGTATAAAAGTTAGTATAAATGGTTATATAATGGCTATACAAACTGGGATGAATTAAGGTTTTATTTTCTAAACACATGGGTATACATTTTTAAGTCATCAAGAAAAACGAAAAAAAATAAAGAAAAGTCACAATGAGGTGCGATGGGGTTATTTTAAGATTTGATTAAATTAAATTATGGAGAATAAACACTATATTATGGGATTCCTGTGTGTTTTGTTCATCCACGGAGCCGCGGAGCCACGGAGCCATGACCTTTGCTCTCCTACTTTGTGATGATAATAAATTCAAAATGGAGGTTGTAAGACTTAGCTAATCCTAACCCCTTTGCCTAAGCTAAGCTACAAAATGACTAATACAGTTAAGTACTATTTCAATTCCTTAAAACGACTGCGCGGGCAACTATACGGAGCCACGGAGCCAGATATTTCTAAAGAGCTTCAAGAGGGCCACTGTATTCTGCAATTTAGCCGTTTAGTTCCAGTTATTAAACCAAATTCAAAGCCGTAAAATAATAAAAACGTGCATTAAACTTACATATTTTGTGCCGGAGTCAAAAATTTAGAGTCTGCCGTCATGTCAGTCACATCGCTTTCCAAGTCTTGAACTTTATCGAGGTAAACCACGACACCAAATCCTTCAAGTGCAGGTGGTTCTTGCATTGCGAAACGCCGCTTCAAACAACATAGTATGGTAATTTCTTCATGTAATTCCCTTGAGATGTTCGTAATTGCAGGCGGTGATTACTCGAATATTTTGCATGGCGTTGTGAATACAAAGGTTCGATTCAATGGTTCATTAAGTAACCATTCCCTTGAGATGTGCGCCGTTCAAAACACTCACAGCACGTGTTTTATCAAGTCTAAACATTATCGGGCTTTGCCCTCGAATTTTTAAACTTGATAAAACACTGCTATTCGTGTTTTAAACAGTACATACATGTAATAATAATAATAATTATTATTATTATTATAACTGCTTCTTTTAGGCTGCAGCACTAGTTTCCGTTGGGGCTAGACAGGGAGAGCGTGAAGCAACTTATCCTCACATACCTGAAGAAACATCGACTTGTTTTATTTAGTATTTGCAAAAATAAAAACAAGTTAAGGGGCGTGATCCTCCCAGTATTAGTGTAAACTACGTAAGGGAGTAATAAATCTAAGTTCTAAGAACTCTTTCAGGCATGAGTGAAGCTATCGCAAGCTATCTCAAGTAGCAATGAATGAGCACGTGGTATAACATTTACCTGGAGCCCATTCACCAGGAGTGTTCATCTCCATACCAGGACTGTGAGTCAGCGTATGACTGGATTGAGCTATATTTAGAACAGATGGGAGTTCGAGGGAGTTCACGTACCCACACTTTGGGAATCCAATGAAACCATAGTCAGGACAATACAGCGTTAGTAAAATCACCTCAAAGAATAATAGATCATTCTTAATATCGATAATTACGGCAAGCATATGCACGATCGCAGCAGAATCAGAAGGCAGTTACCCGGGAAACATGTTCTAAAAATAGCTCAAACCGGCCATACGCTGACTCACGGGTATAGTATATATAGACCAAACACGTTGCATGGCACTACCCAACACACGCTATGACGTAGCTAGCGTCTAATACGCATGCTCACATCTTATTACCGGTAGAGTGGCAACCATGTACAGCTGTTTCGTCCTTAATTGTTAGGACTTATCAGCATGGCATAGCCCCCAAGACCGTCAGCCTCACTTTAGATCATAGGCCTCAGAATCTGGTTACTCTAATGGCGAGCTCGAAAGCTGCTTTAAACCCCAGCCACCACGCTAACACGTGTGGGAGCTAGAGATGCGAACAAGCGCTATAGCAATGTGGATCTCTCCGAAGAGGATCTGGTAGTGCAAAATGGAAACCATATGGTTGCCACTCTACCGGTAATAAGATGTGAGCATGCGTATTAGACGCTAGCTACGTCATAGCGTGTGTTGGGTAGTGCCATGCAACGTGTTTGGTTTATAGTATATATGGACGCTCCTGATAATGGACTCCTGCGTTTACTTAGTCCAGATTAGTTAAGCAGTCCACTTTCAGAAATATCAATGTCTTCAAAACATTATGCATAAAGCTCTCGTTAGAAATTGATCATACAGCTAGATTCTAAAATGAGGAGTTCGGATAAGACGCAACTCCTGTGGTGCTAGTCACGTTTCTTGCAACAGAACACTGAACAGAGCATTAGTAGCTAACAATAGAGATTGTTTCTATAATTTGAGTAGGTAAGGCTATTGCGAAGAGTTAGGGGAATAGAAGAGATATCGCCATATTAATAATTTTCTTTTAGTCATTAGCACTATTGTTGTAGTCCTTTGGGACCTTCACGGGTCGTATATAAACCACTCCTTGTCATAATCACACCACTTGACGTCGCAACCAGCCTTCGTTTCGACCTTTTTTGATATTTCAATTTACATTTATTTGTTATTTACGTAAATTGACAGGCAATTATTGCATGGTCCTTCCTAGAAGGATTTTGTCTAGTGTTACCGTTTAGATCCAACTTTGTCTTCCACTGTAATTTAGTACCTGTTACCTCCAAAAGGTGGTGCTGAAGCATTGGGTTGAAGAACACGTTCCAAAATTTTTGCCTGCGTGGGTTTTAACTGGTTTTCGTGTCCGGCTCAGCACGTTAGTTTTTTCTGTATATACGTGACTATTAATGTATTCATGACTTGACACAATTGTAATTACTTATCCTAGCTACCTTATCCAATAAACGACTGCTGGGCAACTCCCTCCACACCTGTCTCCACACCTGTCTCGTTGTGCTGTATATAATAGAAATGTTTTCTATTCGGCTGAGCGCAACGAAAGAGAATAGAACTCTGTCACGTTGCTCGCCCCGGCCTGAGTGCAGTGGGTCGACACTTGGAACAACTGACCACCGCAAATGACACTGGACCATAATAGCACTTTCTGACTCAGGGGTATATTACATTTTCCATCTTTTCCGTTACGTGAAAAGATAAAAAGTGCTCTAAACAATTATTTTTCAACGAAATAAAAAACGCTGCTCAACTTTATGCAGATTGACCATTAAAATCAAATAACCTAAAAAATTTTTCAAGAAAATGGAAAAACAAACAGGGCCCGCGACTTCAACCCGCTACTTTCACCCGCACCCGCGACATTCGACCCGCGACATTCGACCCGCGACATCCCACCCGCGACATCCCACCCGTGACATCCCACCCGCGACACGCGACATTTAGTTAAACTCGATTCAAACGTCGAAATTTTCATACGCCGAACGCAATTGAAACAAAAAGATAATTAGGCGGCTTCTTTTGATCTAACTAGGTTCGGCGCATGCAAATTTCAACGTTTGAATCGGGCTTTAGAGACCGCAGTCTTTCAAAACAGGGGGCATTCCCCCGGACCCCACTAACAACTCGCGAGCGGCTAGGAACCCCTCTACTTCGAACTTTGGCTACGCCTCTGCTATGTTTAGTAAAACAGCGAAGATTAAAGCCTCAGGGTTAGGTTATTTAAATTAATTTCTCCCAATGTAAAAAAATAATAATAACAACACTATTTACTGAGGGTAATACCGAGCTAACACGATCAAAACGTCTTATGTCAATACACCAATTATTTGACTGAGAAGAAAAGGCTTACCCGTCATCAGAGTGGCAACGAGGAAGTCCACTCGACTGAAACTCTGAATATATTTGTTACGGATCACATCTTCAGGGCAATGATGATAAGAAAGTCACTGCAATGGTGTTAATAGGCTTAAGTAAGGCTTTTAATAGCAGCTGCCATTCTACCTTACTTAATAAGTAAGTGTTTCATACCGAGAACCGAAGGTTCGAGGTATGAAACTGACTTATATCACATTTGGCGAGGTTTTCTCGAATAGAAAGGAGGTTTAAAACTGAGTTATAAGCCTCCTTGTAACAGTTATAAACCTCAGATTTATGATTTAATTAGTCTATTGTTCAACGGGTTTATACCAGAGTTTCACCCCTATGAAGAACAAAGAAAACCGTGTCAAGTGTGATATAATAAGTTATATAGTCTCGGTATCTCTAAAAATCCTCTCCAGTGGTTCCAAAGTTACCTGTCGGACAGACAACAGACAACTCGTATTGGAACGTCTTTGTCATCACCATTAACTGTTACCCATGGCGTATCTCAACCTCAATATTGGGACCTATGCTCTTAATTAGCTTGTACATGAATGACCTGCCAAGCGCCATCAGGGACTGTAACGTATAGAATAACACGTCGATGATTCTCCTTCTCCCCAAAGGTTATCGAGGCTAGCTTGTGTCAAGTTTCTCAAGATATTCGCCGTGTTACAGAGTGGTGCTGTTCTAATCACTTATTAATTAATCCTGACAAGACCAAGCTTATGTTATTTGGCGTTAGGCAGATACTGAGCAATAGTCCAGTCAATCTATGGTTTGAGTTCAAACTAATTGCAACAGAATTTATTTCACTGCTAAAAGAAGTTTTAAGGTGACCTTAGTAACATACTAAAAATCCCAAAAAATCCCTTCGGTGGAACATTCCGAAATTTAGCGATTAACATTTCAAACTTTTACCACAGGGTACCCGCGTCGAGTAGAATCAAATAAACGGTAACAATTAACGAAAATGCGTTCTTTTTCACAGTTTTCATGTTCAACACCTAAAACAAAATAGAATTCATGTTAAAGATATTTGGAACAACTTTTTACAGCCGAAAAATAAAGCAAATTGCCTTTTTGTATACCACAGGGTACCCGCGTCGAGAGTTTTTCACTATTTTACAGAATCAAAATTAAACACTTTCTCTTTGTGATTTTGTTTCGTTTCTTAATTTATAAGCCCTATCAAGGAGTAAAATAGATAAATAGACGTAGAAATAAATAAATAAACAACATTGCTTTCAGTTTTGGGGTGACTCTTGATTTATTATCTAAAGCTCTGTAGCAAGAGGATCGCAGAGGCGAACCTGATAAATGCTAAACAAATGTTTCCTTTGAGAACAATGGAAATCAGTTCCAGAATCTAGAACGACCGGTTGGATTGTCTAATCCCATTGGCTTTTTTTTACTGTTGAAATTTCATTAGAAATTCAATAACATGGCTTCAATAACGTGGCTGTTCTGCCACTATTATGCATGACACGTGAATTTCACATTTATTAACGCAAATTATATACAGATTATGTAAATAGCTAGTGTGTTCTCGGTATTCAAGGTGTATATTGTTATTGTGTAACATTAACTCTCCGTTCAGTCTAGAAGTGTATTCCAGTTAGTCATCTTCTACGATGAAGTCTGGCGAATTCAGGCAGCTCTGGCCTTTGCATACCCCGCATGCAGGAGAACATTCCAGACCATGCTTCTTACAGCTGCATCTCTGAGTACTGCAGTTGGATCTGCAGCTACGTACACCTGATCATCAGTTCCAGGAGGGACTCATGTGCTGCTGGCAGATCAGTTCTAACCGGAAATAGCTTTCCATCAGTTAGTTTCCAGCCCCAGTCGATTGGTTGTAGCTCTTGGTTACCTTTCCACTCTTGAGCTTGATAGTACACTCTCAGGCTGTGGTATGCGGCTGCTGCTGAAGTAGGGGGTAGGTTTTCTGGCTGTAAAAACGATGATCCCGTGGCAACCTTGTGGCAGAAACGTGTGTACCTCAAAGAGTCCAATCTGTCATCTGACCCTCCTCCAAAAAGACACACGAGTGCCTTTTCTCCTGCCTTGATGATGTCCTTCCGTGTAGAATTAGGATTCAGAAATACGCCAGCTTGTTGAAAGAATATGTTATTATCTTCTACCTTCTTTAGAGCCATCGCTTTGCCGATTCCGTGCACTCGCGATGTTGTGTCACAGCCGAGTATTGCATGGACAAACAAGATATTTGTGCATAGCTTACTACCCAGGGCGCTCTTTGCTTTTTTGATGTTCCACACTCTCCTCGTTTGTGTCCTTTTTCTTGGCTCTGGGGTGAAGAACACGTCGTAGGCATCAAGGTTTACATGGTAGAAAAGAAGAAGAATCAAGAAATCTGTGTCGTCACCAACCAGTGCAGTAATGCTAGTTCTGGCTGACTCTATTACCGTCTGCACGATGAGAATATCTGCATCTCCTGCAGAATGGAGAACTGTACAGCCAGCATCCTGGAGGTTGTTGGCGAGAAGGTTGATAAGCCTTTGCTTGTTCACTGTGTTGGCTAGAAATTCTTGCTTCGTAGAATTTAAAACCATGCTGGTTTCAAAGTTCACTGTTGGTGCGTGTACCCCCGTTCGTCTTTGGTGCGTGCAATATTTCGTCAATGGTCCATCTTCATACCCATCGAAGACGATTGTAGCCTTGTCGTATCTTCGGGATACGTACTCTACATAAAGGCGCAAACTGGTTTCATACGTAGTAGCGCCACGCGGCCAAGGTATCCGGTGGAGGAGAGCGCCTCCATCCAGAACGTAATGGATCCTCCCTGTCGGTAGTGCAGTGTGATGCTCCTTTGTCTTCGTCCAGAGTGCGTTAGCTAACGCGGGTTTGTTCGCCTGCTTTGGTAGAAGGGATGACTGGGTAGCTGCACATTTCATATTTGAACTGCTCCTGGGGACTATCGTATCTTCCTGACGTAGCAACGATACTGATTCTCTGGAATAATAGTTGCGGGTCCACTTGAACACTTCCCCCAGAAAACGTCACAGCTGACTTTGATGCGAGTGAACATTACGGTCTGATCTTTCGGTTGGAATGACAACTCGAGAACGTCCTTTCCAGCCATAGATGTAAGAATTGCGGAACCTAATTCCTTGGCCTTGTCTGCATTCACGTTGTCATCCGCAACAACTCCAGACGCAATGCTGCGCAGAGAGGGGTCTGCACTAAACGGATTTCGCGCACTGTAAGATACGTCGTTAGTGTTTGCAAGTCATTCGGTAGTCACGTTGTCTTGCGGTGGTCGAATCTTTGTGCTGCTCACTGGTGAGATAGTTAACCCCTGTCAAGCTCTGCATAGCATTGTTGACCTCTGCGCATGCAGGCATAGACAGCATCCAAACTAGCCGCTGTGTCTCTCCCATCCCTCTTCCTCGCGTCAGCCCACCACTTGTCTTGAGACTACGCATCAGGACCTGCTCGATAGTAAGGTCTGTTGAGAGGCCAGCCCAGTAGCGCTCGGTTCTTCGGACAACATGGAGTCCATCTTGAAAACTTTGATACACGTCTGAATGCTTGTCTTTCAGATCTCCCATAATCTGAAGATAAATGTGTGCTGATTTTTTGTACAAGTTGTGTCCTGCGATGGCAAAGAACGGCAGCATGTCGTACACTGCTTGAAGATGTAGATCCCAATTACCCGTTCTCTCAGCCTTGATGAATCGACGAAGTATATCAATCATCTCCATGTATTGTATTTTATCCTAACCCATTCACCATTTCTACGCACAACTAAGATTATCAATGCGATGCGCCTGATGTCCTTATGGAACAGAAACTACTACTATGATTTGCAGCTATTGAAAGCTCTTATCATGAAAATATATTCTAGAAACTGGAAGCAAAAACGGATAATACAGACTGCCAAGTTGTACAATTCTTGATATATTCATAGCTTTTAGTCATTTATTATTGTTGTTTAGCGGTACTGGCATTATCAGACTTTCAAAACTCGAAAACGTTAAAAAAAAATTGCAATGAAAAAAATTTGATTTAGTAAAGATTTCTCGACGCGGGTACCCTGTGGTATACAAATTAGGAAATTTGCCTTATTTTTCGGCTGTTAAACGTTGTTCCAAATATTTTTGTACATGAATTCTATTTATTTATAGGTATTGAACATGAAAACTGTGAGAAAGGACGCATTTTCGTTAATTTTTATCGTTTATTTGATTTTACTCGACGCGTGTACCCTGTGGTATAAGTTTGAAATGTTTATCGCTAAATTTCGGAATGTTCCACCGAAGGGATTTTTTGGGATTTTTAGTATGTTACCAACGTCATCTTAAACCTTCATTTAGCAGTGAAATAAATTCTGTTGCAATTAGTTTGAACTGGACCCTAAAATTTTCGTAGATTGACTGGACTACAAGGTCTCTGACATATTTGTTCCCTTTCTAGGACAAGACCTGACTCCCGTCTCATCGTGCGAAGACTTATCTGTTATTCCTGATTCTAGTTTGTCTTTACTCTTTGACATCTTCACTATTAGCTATACATTATGTCAAATAAGCAGGGTTCGTCGTTTGATTTCTAAAGATATTGGCTAACCGTGGACGACCTGTTATGTTATCGCGATGTCACTATGGAATCTAACCTCCAAACTAGTATAGGCGTTCAGAAACTCACTCATATATAACACTAGCTAGGCACAGAGATAATATTAGTATACCGTACTGTAGAACCACCACCACTCAGCGTTCTTTTTTCTACCATGCATTAAAATATTGGTACTTGTTCAGCTCTAATACCACATCCATAGTTTAAAAATCAACACAAGGAAGGAAATAAAAAGAGTAAAACAACACTATAATTATTATTATCTTATTATTAGTTCACACTGTCAATTAATAATTTAATTAGGGTAGGTTAGTCTTAATTCATTACTGTAAATTAGTTCTGGAAATCCCAGTAGGAATGAATATAGAACTAGTAAAATGTATCGTATTGTACTCGATTAATTTTTTTTATATAAAAACTAAAATACAGTAACGATAATAGCAATTCGGTTAAAAATCTAAATATGAAAGGCGGCTAGTTTCTTCTTAAAACACGTAAACTACAATTATTGATATCTGCTGGTAGATCGTTCCATAACTTAACGCCATAATATAGGAAAACGATTTATTTCCAGTTTTAGTAGAGAACTTGGGTATATACACCATTTTAATAAGTCTGACAGTACAATCAATGACGTCATACACGCGTACTTCTCGTGTATCAGGACTTGAAATGTTGTTACCAGCGCCTCCGATGCAACTTGGAAAGTCTGAATTTTATGACTATATTTTATTGAGTTAAACATTTGCGATTTGTTTTTTCTTTAATTTTTCGCGATTGATGTCACTATATAAATTGCCCACTTTAGAAACGAGTAGGGATCTGGGGCGAGTTCGGTTTCGCAAAGGTGCTTGGGATCGTTACTGGGGACAGTTAATTGCGATATTTGCCATGTTTCTTTGTATTCTGCAATTAGGGTGTCCCCAGTAACGATCCCAAGTACCTTTGCGAAACCGAACTCGCCCCAGACCCCTACTCGTTTCTAAAGTGGGCAATTGAATTCCAACCACTTATTTTTTTCAATCATGTGTCATTACCCGTTGGTTCAAATTTGCTATTTTTGTTGAACTAAGCGAACTTTTTTTGGAACATAAGGCTAGTTGTGGGGAAAAATTGTGTTTGGATTTCAACCTTATTATAAAAATATTGGCGATTGTCATGCTGGATGACGTCACTGAAACACGTTTTGCAGCATTGGTTAGGATTTAAATAAATTTGAGGTAGAAATCTGTTCTTACTAATTCCTAGTTAAGTAGGCGATCTACCTGGTAATGTATTGATACATCAGTCAGCAGCACACATTACAATATTTGACTTTATTTATTCAAAAACTCTCAGGAGAGCCCAAGTTGGGACTTGCACATTGATAATATTCGTATGCAAGAGGGAAACTAAAAGATTAGCACTACTTAAGTAATGATCCGTGGTTAAAGTACGATTCAATCCATATATTGTTCTGCGGTATTGAGCCTACCTCACATGTGATCGGATTTGTCTGTGTTTTAGACTACGAAAACACGTGATAATTATGAATATTCTGAAATAAAAGTCGTAAAAAGTCAGTTTCATTCCATTTTTATGAACAAATTCTCTTCCAACCAATAGGATCAGCCAAAAACAACAGCTACGAAACAGGCACGATTGATAAAGTTCCGAACATACGATTTGTGATGGAACAGTCTCTGGAAATCACTGGTTTAGGTACATTTTGCAGTTCTTCCCAAATTAACGTCACATCACAGGACTATTGTGAGATGTAGAGGGGACTCGTTTTTCATTTTATACAGCGATAAGGCGAGGCCAGGAGGGCCGAATATCTCGGGTTATGATTATATTCCCCGGGGAAATGTTCTATTTTAGGCTGTCAAGTGTTTTTGAGCAGTATGTTTGGCCTTTCGATGACGCTTTCAATCTTGTAAAACGTGTGGAAAACGAAGCATTATATGGTAGAAATGGCCACTTAGAAACCTTAAGTTTATGACTAACCGTTTTAAATGATTCCCTTCAGTTTCGTTAATCTTGTCTCCGTTCTCTTCTAATATAGGGGGGACGTGAAATCGTATGTTGTATTATTCGAGAAAGAGTAGAGGATTGTCTCGCGACACAACAGCCTGGTATTCTGAGGTACTGACAATTACGCATGATTGTAAACTGCACGGCAGCACATTGCGCAGTAGCAGTTCGTATCACAAAAAAATAACCTTGTGAAGCGCATTTGAAAATTTGCGCTATATAAAAGAATACCTTTTATTACCCTAAACTCCTCCAGGCTATTTGCTAATAACGAACGACATTTCTTGGAATCATGTAATAATGTTTATTTCTATATCTCTTTCATCCCTTGAAATATTACATTTTTTAAATTACAAATCTACTGCAGGAAGCACTGCTGAACTCTCTACAACATTGACAGAGCTGAATAACGAGGGCGAATGCGCGATCTGACATGTAAATCGGCGGGAATTTTACCGTAAACACTATCTTGTGCCGGTCAATGTCTCGTGTTTGTAGTAAATTTTATCCCAGTGTTCAAAACTTAAACTACACTACTGAAGGAAATGGTCTGAGTATTTGAATCCTTGCACAAAACTGTTATTCTTCGCAGTAAACATGAAGGGACTCGCAACATTTTAAAATATTCGCCATTTTAAAATTCGCTGTTGTCATCCTTTGTTCCCGCTCGTACATTATTCAGCTCTATCGACACCAAGCGCACTGAAAAGGACTGCGAAATGGGTTGACTGCCATTGTACTATGTATTATTATTATTAGTCATTTATTTATTTATTTATTTCTATACACGCGCTGCACATATTTGAAGGCTGCAAAACAACGTTTTACCTCATTAGCATATTAATTAAAATAACCCAACAAGGGACGAACCATTAATTCGGGGGGAGGGGAGCGGATGAGAAAATTTGAAAAAATGTTTGCAGAGGCTGAGAACCTAAAATATATTGTTTGCAAGGAATGATTCGTTTAAATGAATTGCTTGCAAAGTGGTAACACATTGTTTTCACAGAAACAGTCATCGAAAAAAAAATGTTTGCATGGCTGTTTCTCATCCCCCCTCCAAAAAATAATGATTCGTCCCTTAAGCAGTAAAAGCGCAAGACTGGGACGAATCGGGGATAAAAAGTACTTAATATTTGTCACGCGCCTCTTAGCCGAAAGTGAGGTTTTTAAAACTCTCTGCGGAAATCCTCGCGATTGACAGTGAAGAAAAACAATGAGGAGAAAGGTTAGAGCGGATTTCAATTGAGTGTCGGAAGTGTTTTGGTTTTGCGTTTACTAAGCTCTCCTATTGGCTGAGAAAGTAAACCAACCAATCAGAATCCAAAGTAAAACCAAACACAAATTGGTTTTACCTTTACTTTGGTTTGGCATTGGCTCACAGGGAAGCCATTTATGAGTTACTTGTGATTACTCGCTCCTATGATTGGCCGGCTGTGGGTAATTTGCGTTTGGTTTTACTACACTCAACTGAATACCGCTCTATATATGTAAACCGTGCGCGGTTTACATACATACATACGATTTTATTTTGATACGCTAAGCCACGCCAGTACAACCCTCAACTTCAAATTTACAAGTAGAAGGCTGATTTCCAAATGGGGCGTATGAAAACAGATTCTATATGTTTACAATAACAATACAAATTGTAAATTCATTTTGCAATTGTATAAAAAATGAGGGCTTAAAAACTGTGCAAAGCCTTTGAAAACAGTAGTCAGCGTAACTCAGCATCAGGTAATAAAGCAACTTTGCTCTTAAATTGTCGAAGCGTACTAGCATTTTTAGCGGAAGATTATTCCAGAGCACGGCACCACTGTACTTAAAGCTAGGCTTGACGAAATTAGTTTTCGGCCTTGGAAGTGCTAAGTCAGTTTGTAAATTTCTAAGGTTATAGTTTATGCCACAATCAGAAAGTCGAAGAAACGAGGTTCTTAGATTTGGTTTACCCAACTCCGAACTCGCATATAAACGAACAGGATCAATCAGTTTTGTGGAAAAACCCCACCCACCCCTCCCCCCATTTCACTCTAAATTTAATGGTTGATCATAAAATTACACATGTATACCTAAGGGAGGGATAGGAGGTAGTTTCCCAGAACTCGAACAAATGTGAACAATAATAGCAAAGGCACTAGACCCTTTCAGCTTGCCTGTTAGTTGCCCCATTTCAGACCACGTGATAGTTCTCCAGAGGATTCAGTGCTTTGTTGCCATTATATAAAGTGATACATTTCCTCTTGGGTACAGAAAAACAAAAAAGCATTACTCAAGTGAAAAGTCACGTGGTCTGACATGGGGCAACAAACAGGCAAGCACGGGTCTATTACACTTAATCCGATAACATTTTCAAAGTCTACAAAAACAAAATTAGTGGTTGTGGTAATCAGGTCCAGTTTCGTATTCGAAAATTACCGCTGAATGCAATAACTACAGACGCGTGTACGCAGGGTTAGCCTCATTCTAAAGTTAAACATTCTTAAATACTAGCGAGAAGGTACAAAACGCGAAACTACAACAATACAGTGTTGTGAATAGCCCACATTCTCGCTGGTATTTATGAATGTGGCTAACCCTGCGTCATGCGTCTGTAGTCATTGTATTCAGCGGTAATTTTTGAATACGAAATTGGACTATTGTCGAAATTCTTTAAAACTGCTTTCAAATTTTCAAAGGCTTGTATGGCTGAAAATATGACTTTTGGAGACAGCTTCAATTTGAACGGTTCGTTTAAGACTTGCCAAGGTGGCTAACTTTGATATATCACGAATGGTATATAGTTTGGCGTGACGTCATATTCATATTTGTTTGAACGTGCATGCAGTTTATGGACATTCCATTCCATTTTTAATTTACGCATATTTTCGTATGCCTTTGTAATGCATTCACATGGCAATTTTTATGACGAATGTATATCTAATTAGACAGTAAAATGCAAATGATAACACTGGAGCAACTCAATTGACTGTATCCAGTCCGAAATAAGAATACACAGAATCATCACTACAAGTCGCTTATATTGGAACTTTTAGCCACTGAAAGACTAAATGTATCCTGACTGATGACATGACAGCAACAGTTTGTAGCTTACAATGCAAAATGTGCCTGAACCAGCGATTTCCATAGACTATTCTATTCTTATTCTGGAATACGTTCAATCGAACGCGCCCTTAGTCATTACCGCAGAATCTACTTCCTGACTCCTCCCCCGAACGCGCAAATAAATATTTGTCAAAGGGAACAGTTTCTGTCGAAGAAGTAAAGTTGGTCGAGCAAAGATCTCAGTAGAAGTAATTAAACGTGACTCGAACTATCGATTTTCAGCTTCAAATGAGAACATATTAGCAATTTCTCCTATCTTCGAGGTAATTTTTTGAAAAACATACGCTTTGCCTGAATTTTCGGGAATGATTATTGCGGCATATGAAGCAATTTACAATGTGTTAGAAACGACGATCATTGCCGGCCCTAATCTGTTGATGACAATAGTTGATTTGCATTATGGAGATTTTTTTTCTACAACTACCAGAATACTTTAAACATTTTTCTCATTTGGGTTTTTAACTCCTTGCGAGCAACAATATACCAAGACAATGGGCTGGGTTAGAAAAAACACAAGAACCCGCGCAATGAATTCTGGTGGTTATCATGTATGTGACGTCATAATGCAAACCCCCATGTTTCGTTTCTTTTCCTCCTTTTACGTAATTAGAATGGGAGGGGAGGAAATGGAAGATTTCCTTTCTAGTTTTTATCTCACATAAAGGAAACTGCCGCAGCGTAGTCTTACTAGACATTCTAGTTAGACTTTCTACAATTAAAAATGGCTTAAATATTCACACACTTTAAAGTGCAACTAACCCCTTTTGCAATTTATATAGATATGAATCTTTGAAAGGTTTTGAGTACTTCTGCGAAGAAATTTTTGGCTTACAGAGAATACTCTATGTTCTATGCTTGTTTAAAATGGTGAAATTTTGACCTTTCCTGACCCATGACCGCGTAAGAAAAAGCCTGGGTCGATTCTTGATCTTACATCTCCATGGCGCCTTGAATAAATATTTAGCATTTACTCTAAAATAACTGTTTTCTTTACTAACAACTCACAGACTGTGTATATTCTCTATATATCGATGTTGTTGTGATGAAAAGGCGCCATGGAGACGTAAGATCAAGAATCGACCCAGGCTTTTTCTTGCGCGGTCACGGGTCAGGAAAGGTCAAATTTTCACCATTTCAAACAAGCCTAGAACATAGAGTATTCTCTGTAAGCCAAACATTTCTTCGCAGAAGTACTCAAAACCTTTCAAAGATTCATATGTATAAAAATTGCATAAGGGTTAGTTGCAGTTTAACAACCAGGAGCCATTACCCGTAGCGTCCACATGTATTCTATCTGTGAGTTGGCGTATTTACATCTTGGGCTATTTTTAGATTTGTTCCCACGAATAAATGTGTTTCCTAAACGATTTTTCCACGAATAATGTATTTTCTTAACCATGAATAAAATTTAATAGTCTATCTAATAATCAAATAGAAAAAGAGAAAAATATAATGGAATTAGGGTCTAATAATGACTATTAGTCTAACATCTATTCCACGGATAAAGTAAAATTACTCTAACGGCGGGGATACAAGCCTGTACCGTTCGTTCATACGTTCAGTGTTCTAACATGCAATAGTCCAGATTCGTATTCGAAAATTACCATCGCTGAATGCAATGACTACAGACACATGTATACAGGGATAGTTAAACATTCATAAATACAGTAAGAAGGTGGGCTATTCACAACTCTCCGTATTGTTGTAGTTTCGCGTTTTGCACCTCGCTGGTATTTATAAATGTTTAACTTAAGGTCGAGGCTAACCCTGTATACATGCGTCTGTAGTGATCGCATTCAGCGGTAATTTTCGAATACGAAACTGGACTATTAAACCTGGTTCTATAAACAACTCAAGGTGTAAATACGCCAACTCAAAGATGGAGTATGTGAGATGGACGGTAATGGGCCCCTGTAACAACTTATTTAATTTCTGAATCATTTTGTTACAGATAATTTTAGAAGCTTGCTGTTTGACCGCTAAACATGCATCGATGTTAGTCTAGATACACACACCACGCTGTTATTGTACTTATATGATTGTGCGACAACGTGCGTTACCTTTATTATATTGTCAATACGTCACGAGCTCAGGGACTGTTGTGTGACGTCGAGAACTTGTCAACCGTGATAAAAAAATTGGCCATTCCGGTAGCCTTGCGAATGCTTGACCGTAGTTAAATAACCCAATTTATATTAACGCTTGTTTTTATCTTCGCATGACTGGCATGACTCCGTTTCCGATGATAATCCTTTCGATAAGAAACCTACGTTTGATATCGTTTGATCTGCATGATCGGACGTCAGTGACTGAAATTCTACCGATGAGTTATCGGGACGCGTGACTTTCATTTTGCTTATTCCATCACGAATCCCATAAACACATGCCAGACTTTGCATGCCTTTAGAAAGGGGTATTCACCGTACTTTGACGACCATCTAAGTTCATCTTCAAGCGAACTGCCCCACTTTCGCATCCTTGCATAATTTGAACACCCCGGCTTCACAAAAATGTGTCAAGGAATATCAATCAGGCATTTAACTGTACTGAGCTATCTTGGTTAAAGTTATCGCTGTATCGAAAGCGTGCTTGTACTTCTGCAACAAATACAAAGTTTTCATTCCATCACAGACACGTCATTCGCTCGGAGACAAACATCACGGATTTCCTCTTATCGACAGTGATGACATCATTCGGTTCATCTTCACTTCCTCCGTTCCTCAGCTTAGCATACGCCTTGGCAAACGACACACGAAACCGATTCGAAGATTGCCTTTTATGATTGTTGTTCTCAGGCTCACATTGAAACGTCCCATTTCTTTGTCTTAATAAGCTTTGTCTTGTATGTGGCCCGGCCTGCGATTGTATACTGTCAAAACTGTTCAAATGCAAAGCCCTGAGGAACGCCTTTCGAAAGGTTTTATTGAAAATGACGTATAAGCAGGGGTTTATCGCGCTATTCGCGTGGCCAAGCCAGAAACCTACCAGTGTGACAAACGCTGGTGTACACTTGTAAGTTGGGAGGTCATAGTAGATAAGGTAATGAAGAACGTGGAGAGGAAGCCAGCAAATTGAGAAGAAGATCGTGCAGGTTATTAGCATCTTAATAACGCGCTTTTTCTTGTTATTTATCTCTTCATCTCCACCTGTACCCATAGTTTTCCTGAAGAGTTTGTGGCAGATGATGGAATACAAAACTGCCATCAGAATGAGTGGTGCGGCGTACAGGAAAACGAACATACAGACTGCAAAAATTGGTCCGAATGCCTGTGGTAGAAAGTCATTAAACCTAGGGTAGCACCTGTAGGAACCAAAAAGGAAATCCACTCTATATGCTCTGAAGTAGAATCCAAACATCGCTATGGACAGGACCCAAATGAAGACTAGAGCAAGTTTGGATGAACCCAGAGTCAATGTCTGCTTCCAGACATAGACAATAGAAATAAATCTATCGATGGTTATCGTCGTGAGGGTGAATATAGATGCACCAATTGATATAGCGAGGGACGAGTGGACGATTCTACAAAGGATGTCTCCAACTATCCCACCGAACCAAATGTTTTGAATAAACAGGTATCCCACCGAGTACGGCATCGTGAAGACTGTAACTAGTAGATCAGCTATGGCCATGTTGACGATGAGATAGTTCAACGCATTTCTTAGACTCTGATGTCTGTACACGACGAACAGAACAAGGGAATTGCCGAGGAGAGCAACAGGGAAAACGACGGCGTAAGCGAGACTGAGGACTACTTGGGTGGTTAAATCGATCCTACCAATGCATCGAGGAAGGGTAGCGTTACCTGTAAGAAACGAAATGAAAAAGAACAATACTTAAGCCAGCATCAATTTATAAACAGTTTTCATAAACTGTTCACCGTGTAGTTTTAAAGTGCATATTAGTCCAAATGTTTTATCATTAAAATCGATTCTACATCAACTAAATAGTTGAATGAATTTTTTTTTTGATTTGAGTGTTGCGCCTACGAGTTATAAAGCTTTATATTTTGAATATGCTAATAACGTGACGTCAACAGGGCATTCTCCTTGTGAATACAATTTACTTCAGATTTAGACAAAATATTTGGTAAAATCACTAATATAAGCTTCAAATATATGTTTATAAAAGCTCATTTATCTCTACCAGCAAATTTTTGTATAATACATTATTCCGTGTTTCACGTCACGTCACTAACACACAGACGCAACACTCAATTCAAACAAATTTTACCATTCCACTATTTAATTGATGTAGAATCGATTTTAATGATACACATTTGGGCTAATATGCAATTCAAGCAGGCAGTCTCTTTAGCGCACTTTCTACCGCACACTCAACCGCCTCCTGGTTAGCTCAGTGGTGGAGTCCGGTTTTGTGAGCGGGAGGTCGAAGGTTCGACTCTCCGACGGAGCCGCGTCTTCGGATAGGGACGTAAAGCCGTTGTCCTTGCCTCCTTCCTTTTCTAATCTATATGCTTTGCTTTACTGCTCGAATGTATGGGCAAATGCATCTAATAGAAACATACCTAAGCTACGATCATGTCAAAACTATGCCTGTCGTATTGTTAGCGGGGCCAAAAAGTTCAAATGCATGACTGATTCCGCACCAGATTATTTAATATCTAAATTCACGAAGCGCTTCAATATTAGTGGTCGTGAAACTCGAAACTCGCAATTATTACAAATCCCCTTATTCAAATCTGCGAGTGGTCAGATAAGTTTTTATTACAGAACAGTAAAAATATGGAACTCACTGGATAATGAACTGAAATTAAGTAAAGACGTTTTAAGTTTCAAGCGAAAGCTGAAGAGCAAATAATATCAAACTCAAAATAGGTTAAATTAATAGATGTAATTCAAATTATCATGTATACTGTAGTTGTATTGTATTTTGTCTTTGAAAAGCCTTTTTAAGGAAAGATGAATAAAGTATGAAGTATGAAGAAGTATGAAGTAAAAGTAAAAGTATTTAGTAAAAGAACCTGTTGTTCTATTTTGTGAAAGAGAAGGGGATTGTAGGTTTACTATCGCCGGCTACATTTCCATCCTCGACACATTTTCCTCAGGTAGTCTAGAGATTTGTTATCCATTCCGGTTGCTCTCTTGTTTATTGTAAATGTTTTGTTCTTGTAGACAGTGTGGAGTAATCGATGTTACGTTACTATTATGTATGGTACTTTCTCTCCGCGTCTATTTATGCATGAGTCTATGTGGAGAAAATGCTTCTCCGTATGAATAAGTTGATCTCATGAAATAAACGTTTCGTTTCGACTGCGAGCAAATTAAGTTTATAGAGCATTGATGTTTAATAATATTTAAAATAAGCAACAGTGCGTTAAAAGCTAGGCAAAATTCTATTGTTCAGTGGCAATAGGCTAGGCTTTTGGCGCGGTAGCATTTTCTGGTTTCCTTACAGAACAAACATCAACCCTTCACTAAGACATTCTGAATTCAAATCCATCGAAACTGCATCTTAAGACTACTTCCCTTTTGTGAAAAACCATTTCGTCCAATCAGAAGAGCTCAAAATATTAACCAAGAAAGCTTTCAATTTTAAAGGTCTTTAAACTGTTTCCCACGTATAGTATTTTGGTCATATTAAAAATTATGAGCGCTTTCACTACTGACAATTCCAATCTGCTAAAAACCTGGGAGAAATAATATTCTTGGTGACGATTTCGTGGATTTCGGTGTCTAAGCCAATGAAGCGGGATATATGAAACAATACACAATTAGTACCTTTCTTCATTCCTTTGCCGTTGGACTCCTAGTTCTTAGCCAAACCTTTACAACATAATAATAAGCAATTATTGTACGAGGCTGAGCAAAACTGAAATATCATGATTCAATATAGTGTTTTATTAACTTTATCGAAAACAATTTCGAAACTCAGGAACTTTGAGCCACCAATATAGCTCCGCAAATTGATCTGCCTTGTTTACAAAACGAAGTGGTCACTAGTGCGCATGCTCAGACCGTAATATGTAGCAAATATTGAATTATCACGACTGCGCATGCTCAGACTGTTATTTGCAGTCAGTTATTGCAGGTGAATCAACCAATCAGAATTCGGGAGAGAGTCGACTGATAATGGAAACTGATGGTAGTAATAACGATGACGAATGTGGGTGCTGTGTGCAAGATGTTCCTACCAAGGCCATACACGGTAATTTCTAAGCGACTTTGCTTATTAAAAGAATTTCAGAAGAGCAAACCGGTTTAGTCTAACGGGCCGTAACGTCACATACCGCTACAAACCACAGGGATCCCATTGACCCAATCAGAAAAATACCAGCCAGAAAGCCTGGGACTAGCCTGGGCTTATAGTATAGACCATATGAAAAATGGCGTGTAACTTAAATATGATCATGAATGGTTCTGGACTGATAGCCTCGTGTTAACATTGCTGCATTTTATAAGAGCGTTTACACGTGTATGTGAGGCTGGGCAGTCCGAAACAATCTGCCATTTTTTTCAACAACGTTCAGTTGTGTTAAAGAATATATGAAGAGTGTTACAATGAATTTACACGTAGCTAGTATATTCTATTAGAAGTCCATGATCTGTTGAATAAGAAATTAATCGTAACATACGAACATTCATTCTGTAAGTTTGACCTTCAAACTAAACGGTTGCATCAAACTGAAGACTCGATAGTGGCACTGAATGTGAATGGATACTGTAGTTGAGGGGTTAATTACATGAGGGCGATCATTCAATATTTTAGGGGGGAGGGTGCATGGAAGGCGTAGGATAAGCATGTAATTATTGTTCTCCTTTGAATTGCTGATATGATTTTTCGTCTTGAAACAAACATATAATTGATCAGTTACTTTAATGCTTAGAAATGTTCAAGTAATGTTTCCCTCATTTGCAGTTTAGTAAACATGCTTTTGTACAACTTGCAAGACAGCTCTTTCTTCCACCCCGACCGCACTAAAAGGTTAATGGTTGGCTTCTGGAAGCAGTTTGCTTAAACCTCTTATTCCAAAGGAACAACTAAAATATTCACGTAAGAACATTAATTTGTTTATGCCCAGCCGCCTCTCACCTATACGAAAACAAAGTTTGTAACACTTGGCGTCCGGTCAACGTATACACCTCAAGAGTAAGAAGTGGTTGGAATTCAATTACGGAAAATTCAATTCAATCACGGAAAAGCAAACACATCGCGAATGTTTAACTCATGATTTCTTGATTAATAAGATGGAAATAAAATTCAGAAGCTGCAGCAGAGGCGCTGGTAACTACATTTTTAAACATGCATTCAAGTCCTGATACACGAGAAGTACGCGGATGACGTCATTGATAATAATAATAATAATAATAATAATAATAGGCCATATTTATATAGCGCCATATCACCACAGTCTCGTGACGCTTTACATTTTACTGACATATCCCGTCAGTGAATTTTTCGGACTGCTATTACGGCACCAATGCATGTCTGTCACGCAGTTTACAATGTTGAGTATGTGGTTAGTGCAATGGCCAGGCTGCTGTACCGGGTGACAATCCCCTGCTCTTTTTCGAGTAGTATAACAGGTTCAGTCGTCCCCTTCAAATACTGATTAGAAGTAGAAGGAGACAAGGCCAACGGCTTATAAACGTCCCTGCCCAAGGATGCGGCCGGGTTCGAACCCCGGACCTCCCGCACTCTAGACTGTGCTCTACCAACTGAGCTAACCAGTGAGGCGGTTATACAAGCTTGCACATGCGTGAATTTCACCCGGGAAATCACGCTCGCGCGTATCATTTTGGTTGAATCTTCACTCGAAATTTTGACTTCAAAGCATTGTTACAGAAAAGTACGAGCTTCGATTTTTAAGTCCTTTCATGGACCAGTCCCAAATTTAATTGACTTGATGACTAAACTAATAAAACTCTTAACTCTTGCGATTTCCCCTTATTCCTCGATCTTTTTTGCGAAGTGTCAAGTTTCTGAATATTTTCTGAACAGAAGCATTTTCGACTGCTCCCGCGATTTCATATCTACCGCTGACTGGACATGCGCACATTTTGCCGACCTGTCTACAAGAATTTATATATTGTATGATGTCCGGTCTTAAAGGGGCACTGAGTGTCAATCAAATTGAACCTTGCCATGTTTCTTATAAGACGACAAAGCTACAAAATAACACCTTGAGATAGAGGAGAAATACCATGTTAATGGCCTATGTGCTTTTCAAACTGTTTCGATAGAGGATGGCAAAGATTAAAGTGGATTACAAAAGATTTATTCTAGAAATTTGATTTTGGTTAAAGTGAACCCAGGCGGTATACGTCAAGAGCTGACACAGCATCATGGGTAAATTTGTGGGAGAGCTCATTGTTAGTATGACGATGGAGTGAACATGTCCGCTGCCAAAATAAAGTATCTCAAAACTAAAGTTTCTGTCGAGATTCTGACGTAAATATACCTTACAGTTATTGAATATCCGTATTTCTTCCACACGTTTGATAAGGAAAGCTAAAGAGAAAGGGGCTAAAACTTCCCTGTGTTCAGTTAGTGAAAGATTCATTCTATTTTTGTGCATGCTGTTGACGTAATTATCACGCCATTTTCGAACAAAGCGTGCGCGCAAGTGTCCGAGTGCCCGATCAGCATATACAAAATAAAAGTACAGCTTGAGCTAGGACGATATTTTCATCGTCTTTTACCACGAAAACCAGTTGGAGTAGATGTTTTAAAAGAAGAAGAGTTAAATTAACTACACATCCATACATGCACAGAATGATCAAAGACGATAAGTACAGCGAAGTTGAAGTAGTTGATTTCGTGTGCAATTTCAACACAAAACATGGCGGCTTCATACGAGAACATAGCAGGGACCTTACTTTGAGATGGCCTTGGCAAGCAAAGGAAATAACTCAACTGTAAACAGTTGCTCTTACTATGGCACAGCAAACATGTCTCTTTTCAATTTCAGTAACACTTCTTTTTCAAAATAGGCAAATGAAGACCTTAAATATGAAACAATTTAGTAAACTCAGTTGACCAAATGTTGCATTCTCGACACCAAGACTTTTGTTATTATGGAGCTCCCTGATTGCTCAAAACTCGTGAAATCTCGTGGCGCACACCGCATGCAGTGAACCGATTCCAAGTAGCTCTAAAGTTTTCTATTTTTCATCCACTTGAATCTTTGCCAACCTTGATCAAAATTCAATACCTGTTATTGTGCAAACGAACCCGAATTTTCTGCATTTGATCAAAGTTCTCCAGTATATCTGGAAAGCATACTCTGCTAATCTGAGTAGTTATTTTTGTCTGTCGTCATGACAACGTTTATCATTTGAGGGTTTACTTTACCCTTTAACACAAGGGTGCCTGACTTATATTAATTGCCGACTAATTATTGGTAAATGCTTCATATATAGAGCAACTGGATGCATATTTCCATATGGCGAAAGATAAGGAATTATGTCTGTTTTATGGACAGAAGAGATTCACATACTCTAAACGGTCGTGACACAAGAATCTCTTTGTCACAACCTTTTCTTTACAGGCAAAACATTTTCAAAACCAAACACCTAACATCTAATCCAACAAATTGAAATAAAAGGATCTTATATTTGTTTTATGTGGACGAGGCGTAATTTTAGATGTTGCATGCACAAAAAATAAACCATATTCTGTGTTAATTGGAGCATCAAGTGCCTCTAGCCTAATTAGACATAAAGTAAAGGAGGTACTATAGAATTTATCCACGTTTAGCCCGTATTATCGCAAGTTATCTCGAGTTCATATACTGACAATATATCAAACTCGTGCCAGCAGCTTTTGAAACACCGAAAGCCGGGGTGGTGCAGGGGTTAAGCACTTCGCCTCTCGCCTCTGTGGGCCAGGTTCGATTCCCGGACGCGGCGCCATATGTGAGTTGAGTTTGCTGGTATCTCGCCCTTGCTCCGAGGGTTTTTCTCCGGGTTCTCCGGTTTTTCTCCCTCCGCAAAAACCAATACGCTAACTTTCAATTCGATCTGTGGATTAGCCGGGACCTGCGTTTGATCAGCCCCCATGGTTGTTTCAGGTCTCATTAGAAATTAGAGTAAAGGGGTATTGTGACAGTCCCCAAATGAGAAACTTCTCTTGGCGAAAGACAAAAATAACTTCAGAAATTTGAGACATTTTTGATGAAGGATGGTAAGGATTCGAGTGCATGAAAAATACTACTTCAATTTTTTTTAGAGCTACTTGAAATCGGTTTACTGTAATCGAAATAACCCGTGTTATTTTCGTAGTTTTGTTTTAAGAAACTCGAAGGTTCAATTTAATTGACACTGAAAGCAACCTTATTTAGCTTCTTCTTGCGTGATTGAGATTTGTGTTGCGGCAATAATGAAACATTTAAAGGAAACTGGACTTAAGAAGGTGACAGAATGAGACCTTGCCAGGGTGTAGCCTTTCCGTTGAAGATGTTTTGCCTAAAAAAAACGGCATTTATTTTTAGCATAGCAGATTAAATCGGGCCCATATGAAAACAAAAGGAAAATGAAACTTGGTTACGATTTAAGGATTAATTGAATAAAATCACGACAATGAAACTATGGTGTCTATCTAGTCAATATGTCAAATATTTAATAAATCATAATTATTTGTAAATGAAAGCAACGAATCACCGCAACGATTAGGATCTGGTTGCAGTCAGTTACTTATACATGTATATTGATCCGTATTTCCTATCCTTAAAAAAACTTGGTATCCTTAAAAAAACTTGGATTCTAAGAATACAAGTATTGTCATTTTAAATTAACAATAGTGCGTGCTACTATATTTCAAAGATTTGATGACCGATTCTTAAGGATACTCGATTTCCACCGGCGAAAAAAGAAAACTCGATTACAATATGTGAGGTCGTCTTGTATTGGCTGTACTATCTATTCAGTTTTGGTTTGCAATCAATTACCAGATATTCAAATGACAATGACGTCCACGATGGGGTTGGTGGAACGTAGGAGAGAAGCTAAGATCGGAGCTAAACGTTAGAATATTGTTGTACAGCACAGGTTCATAATGTAACAGTTGGACAAGTAGCAAAAAGTGATCCAAACTTTCATCCAACATTCATCCAAAAAATGTTTTGGCCCAACATGGTCTGCTAAACTGAGTCCAACATAGTAGAATCCCCCGGGGGGGTACTCCCATGTAAAAGAGACGGGGATGATTGTCGTATCTTTTAGGGGTTAAAATTGTGGGCTGTGGTATCGCTTAGGATACAAAGAGCGAAACCGATAATTTTATGTCAACATGGTATCTTTTAAGGGACACGAAACGTGAAAGCATTTGATGCCTTTGTCTTTAATATTACAAATAAACTCATTGATTTTCTATGTGTTTTGAATGGTATCTTTTAGGGTTGCCTCAGTTGCCTTGCCGCTTAACGAGGATTCTATTCTAAATGTCCACCAACATTGCAACGATGACGTCACAGGCAAAATAAGTTTTGGCAAATAATGTTTTTATACTGAAAAATGCTTTAATCAACTATGCACAGTTATCTATAAACTAGAATGTAAAAAATCGAAGGAAAAGCTCATGAAAAGTGTCAAGCTACAATGTTTTGATCAAGAGGTGTTAGTGTCAAAGGAAGTTACGACGCTATTTGACTGAAGTTCCGACTTACAGTCATCAGGGAGTTAAAATTCGTGATCATTATAGAGTCTAAGCCAGTAATTACAATCGTGTTTGTTGGCTTATGTCTAATACTGATAAATCCACAAAAACATATCCACGTAATACGGGCGCTTTTAGTCGAGATTATTGGACCTTCACCGATTGTTTTTAATTCTGTCACTCGTCTGTGCCTCATGCAAAACGTACCGTTGAAAATTCTCTGATCATATAACAGTCAAACACTTCGTTTAACATAATTTAACAACAGTCAAATGTTTGATTGCAAGAGTTAAGTTGGTATACAACAGTTTAGTTCAAATGGAAGATTAGTACGACTCTTTAGCCATTGAACTTTAACTTCAGAACGTTCGGATTCTTACATTTGTGTGTGAGTACGCTGTACATACGAAACGGAAGCTCAGTACTGGACCGAACATGTAATAATAGTTTGTACTTTACTCTGTACTTTTAACACCATAGAAAGTGACACTTTTTTGCTGTATTTTGCTTTTAATTAAATGAAAACAAATTCAATTCCAGTTGCGTTGTATGCTGAGTATAATAAAAGAGATCACGCTAGGTTTATAATAATCCTATTACTTAAAAGCACGCAATCTTTATCAACGTGAGCATAAATTAGAGACATACTTACTTGACGAAGAGTTAAAACTGAAGTTCATCTTCAAAGCTAAACTCTCTACCGGCATACTAACTTCTTCAATATCCTTGTTTCCAACGAGCTGCTAGTTCAAACTCTCGAAGATAGAGAGTTCAGCTTTTGGTGTTCAGCAGGGTAGCGAAAGTTCTTGTTAAATCAATAAATGTCTGGTTTTGATACTGCGAAGCCACTATATGCTCACTTCTGTGTAGTATAGAATTCGCTACTAGCACCTTTATTTTAGTTCTTTGAGCTGTCAAGTTTTCGCTGCCACAATGCCGGGAAACTACGACAACTTATGGAGACGGCAAATGTTTCAAGGTGTTTCTAGAGCGACTATGCATCTAGCATTCCTGTACACTCCTTTGGCTTTTACGCACTCATTTATTGTCAACCTTCCACTTGACATTACCGCTTATAATGATACATTGCTCGCTTTTATCAAGGCATCTAGATTTAATTGTGTAGGAAGAGATTTGACGTCAGTAAGGCTTCGTAGTCCACTGCGGCTTACGAAGTGAAATATTTTATGATCATAACTTTTTTATATTTTTATAACGTATTCAGGAATTGCAATATATCGTACGTGCACTAAAGCTCTATTAAACAGTTTTCACTCAGTCACCGTGGTTTTGAAGCTAGTTTTATCACGCGCTATTGATGGAGTTGAATCATGATCAGCTTTTTAATGACACCGTTCATGTTTCCGCTCACTTTATAATGATCAGACTCTGACGCCATGACACTGAAGCCAGGGCTTAGATTTTAAGTAATTTAGATACAGAAAGAGTAGTCGTGTTTTATGGATTTACAACAAAATCCCATAAAGCACGGACACGAATTTTGAATCTGACTTATCAAACGTCTAGATGTATTTTGGCGATACGATTTATTTGAGCCGAGAAAATCAAAGCAAAATTTATGTAAATCGATCAGGACGAAATCTGTATCAGATTTACAGATATCACTTATCGCTCAGTGATTTCCTTTGTTTTTGCGTCATTATTAATGAGTTTGATAAGTTTCTCCAGAAATGTCTATCATTTGAAGATAAAGAACAATATTTTATGGTACAAAGCAGCCGTTTTCCAATTATTGTTTTCAGAAATTCAGGTACGGGCACTCATGAACGCCGTAATTAAGCCTATATCACACAACTCATTGTAATCGTGTTTCTATGATACTTTCATTCAGATTGTTATGCATCCAACATTTAACAATATAGAAATTATCGAAAGACTTTTATCCAGGTTTAGCTAGTGTATCGTGCGATAATCAGTTCTTAAACTATTCTCAGTAAGTAATTTAGTCTTAAGCCTGACAGCATTCGGTATTGTCCGTGCTAAGCTAGTTAAGTGGCCAGTCTAAATAATGGCTTTCGAAAAAAATACATATATATAATTATGGTACGGTACCACTCAGAAATGGAAGGGGAACACAGAATGACTAGCCTAGTTATGGAAAACTCAGAAACTAAAATCTAAGTATCGTTACGATCTAAGTCCGAGATGGATTGTGCTGTTTATACTTTTAGTCAGACTTTTTTCTCAGTTATTTTTAAGGCTCTTGGTTCTGCTCTGAGTGTTGGTCGAACCTTCGACCTTCCGCAGGCCACACCGTCGCGCTAAATAACACCGCCTGGCTATGTGGAAAAAAATTTGATCCCAATAAAGTTGCCACATGTTATCGACCATATTAGCGAGTCACGCACAAGTTAAGTGACGCATCTCATGCTTACCATTTGAACAGAGAGCATTGATGAATCCTAAGTATTTTGATAAACCTTCGGGGCTTTGCATGGATAACATTGATTAGAATCGCACAGCCCAACCGCAAACTCGCCGGATTAAGGTTACCGGATACCTTCAAAACGGAAAAAATGTGTTTTCATATCAGTACCAAAAACTCCGTTCAAAAAAACTATATTGACGGAGAAATAGCAAAAGGAAGTTTTTAACCGGAAGTAAAAGGTTCTGTTTGATTGACAGCAGAGCAATTTCATATCACAAGAGCTGCTGTAATTCTAGCGTGTATTGGTGGTTTTCATCGTCATGACACGCGATCGCTAAATTGGTTTCCATTGATAAAATCAAATAAAACATCTTGGTCCTTGTAGAACTACCAAAAATGCACTTATAACCCAAATTTTGGAAGATTAAGATTATTTCCTAATGGAACTGTGGGCCAATGAATGTATATATACATGTACCACAAAGTTAGAGTACTTTGTATTCGGCCCCTCTCTGGGACACAAACATGGCGGCCATAAAACGAAAATACAAATAAAGCTTACAACCGATTTCAGTGTTACATTCGACGTAGTCATTCGACATGCTTTGTAACCAGGCTCACTTGTTTATCGTAGCCGGTTTTGAGGTACTGAATCGAAGAATTTAGGCGCTTTTTCACATTCGAGTACTCAACAAACTTCGCCTACGTACATGCGTTGCCGCCCAGAAGTGGCGGAAATTTGCGCGGAATGATTGTGTCGAATGATTGTCTAAAAATCTTGAAACACCGCCTATGCACGTTACACCGAAATCGGTTGTAATTTTCCATCAAAATCATTGGGTTTCACTTCAAAACTCTTTGAATGCAACCCTTAAAGATTTATCGAGTTAAAAAAGAAATTGACACAATTACATGGATTTTTATGCCTTCCGGAAAACACGCTGGGTCGTTCTGTCATAAAATTAAAAATGTATTTAATCCGGAACAACACACCCCATCGATGTGAAATTTTCGTTGAGCCCGCGATCCTCTCCCCACTCACGGCTGCGCTGCGCTGGGCGCGCGAGCTGAGGTATTGTTGGTTTTAGCCAATCACAAACTTGCCACTGAAATACTGTCGCTGACGCATTTGTATAATTTACATTGTAAACTTTTCGATACCGGACTGATAGGCTTTCGATTGCTGTTCCAAAATTCGTTTAAATTTGCTCTGGAAAAGTTTGGTTTC
The DNA here is from genome assembly GCA_030867875.1 of Actinernus sp. WN-2022. NCBI lineage: Eukaryota > Metazoa > Cnidaria > Anthozoa > Actiniaria > Actinernidae > Actinernus > Actinernus sp. WN-2022. Next base: position 69,298,132 of record JAOWCC010000577.1, on the reverse strand, counting down.
GAATGATTCAAGGATTCACACAAAGAAGCAGTAAGAGAGTTAGTTTTGGGTGAAGACACTTTGTCAGTAAACGCACCGGCTCCTTGGGAATTAAACCGTCACTTGTACCTGGCAAGCTCAAAGGTCGCGAAGCCATTTCTTATTTTACTTTGCCAATGTAAGACAAGGTAGCTATTCTTACTTCAAAAAATATTAGTGCTGCCTTTATCGGAGAAGAAAATACGGACGACTACATATTAAGAGAGGAAATCACGTCTGACGCAGGCCGCATTGACGCATTTTTTTAATGTCTCCAAGACATACTCTACACAAGTGCTGAGCGGGAATACTCGACACTAGCTCAGAAATATCTGTGAACTTCATCCCCGTAAATTTTGGCTTTTAATTTCTGTCAGTAAGTGTCTTGATGGCACTAATATTACTGAGTAACAAATAAGCAGCCTGGTTTCTCAATGAAAATTTAAATGGCGTTTGTTCTTGAGCATTCATTTCACACAGTTTTAGTTTCAAGAATTCCAATGTGTTTTGAAAGTTTACGCGGAATCGAACCTACGCTACACATGAAACGATTTAACAGCACACGCAAATTTAATCACATGACGTCACGGACACGGTTTGTTGACCGCGCGCCTAGATGTTAGTGGGGGGAGAAACGACACCACAACGGCTGAAACCGAGCCTAGGCCTCTGGGCGCCCGAATCAAGTTCCCTCGGGGTTTTTTTTTTTTATTTTATTATTTTCTAAGTCGAGATATTTCGCCGCCAACCAATCAGCTCCATTACAACTGAGGATTTTTGTTCGACATTGCCATCGTTACGTCGACGCACTGCAAAACATTTTGGGCCAGGTGAGATTTGTTCTCCAAGACCGCCTTGAGAAATTGTTGCCGGTAAATCGTCAATCTTCATTCTGTACACTTGATTCTTGATCCTACGGATTGTGACTGAAAGTGATTATAATACCCCTTCGATGCATGTGAATTATGCGTGGATCGAAAGCTAGCCGAAGATTTGTACTTTCACGAGTTTCAAACCAGCGGGAATATGCCATTTTGACGATGTTGCGCACGCAGTTAGAACAATGGCTATCTGTATTAAATAACAAAAGGCTGGTGAACCAGAACGAGTCTTAGCAGCTCGCGTCTATTGTTCTACTGATGTGTGCGCAATATCGTCAAAATGGTCTATCCAGTCAAGAACCGCGAGTACAAAGACAGAAATATTTAATTTTCCGTAAAGGAAACTCGGAAACACTTTACTCAGGTACCTATCTTAGGAGCTATCGGTCTGGAGTGATTTTGCGGGTTGAAATGACAGTAAAATTCTACGTACTGTTTGATAAACGAGCAGCAGTGTTTTATCAGTTTTAGACAGTAATAACACACGTGCTGCGAGTTTTTTAAACGGCTTAAAAAACGTCTAGATTTATAGAGTCGTTTAATTCAGTTATTTTGGCGATACGACTTATTTCGGTGGAGAAAATCCAAGTTAAAATTTATGTAAATTAGGATGACATCTTTATCACATTTAAAGTTCGCTTCTCGCTCGGTGATTTCCTTTGTTTTTGCTTCATGAATTATTCATGAGTTTTTTTAGTACTGTTTAAAACACGAACAGCAGTGTTTTATCAAGTTTAAAAATTCGAGGGCGAAGCCCGAGAATTTTTAGACTTGATAAAACACGTGCTGGGAGTGTTTTAAACGGCTTCAAAAACGCTTCAAGAATGCAATGAAAGAAAGTCGCACATCTCAAGGGAATGAACCATTGAACCTTTGTATTCACAACGCCATGCAAAATATTCGAGTAATCACCGCCGGCAATTACGAATATCTCAAGGGAAGGACATGAAGAAATTACCATACTATGTTGTTTGAAGCGGCGTTTCGCAATGCAAGAATAACCTGCACTTGAAGGATTTGGTGTCGTAGTTTACCTCGATAAAGTTCAAGACTTGGAAAGCGATGTGACTGACATGACGGCAGACTCTAAATTTTTGGCTCCGGCACAAAATATGTAAGTTTAATGCATGTTTTTATTATTTTACGGCTTTGAGTTTGGTTTTAATAATTAAACTAAACAGTGGCTCGGTAAACAAGTAATGGTAGTTGGATAACTTCATTTTAAAAATATTATCTGTGTATCTCGGTAGTCTGCTGATATTAGTAAATTTAGTGCAAAATTTATTATCTAGGTACCTTATGTTCCGTGCACTTTTTGCTATCTTTGGGTCTTTATCAGTGAATTCTTAATTAGGATGAAACTTAAAATAAAATTTCATGTTCATTGGTATTCTTGATATAAAGTCTTCATCCTAATTTGCATTCTTTTGTAATATCTTTGTACCCCATATTCCCCTGGTACCGAAATCAAAGCCCTCCCCGGGCTTTTTAGAATGATGAGATTTTATCAGGTATAAAGGAGCATGCACGTGACTGATTTGCTTCATCTGATTGGACAAAATGCTCATTAATTATTCATGAGTTTTTGAAATGTAGTATAAAAACACGTACAAGTTCTCAAGTTTCATGGTTTGTTTATGATAATTTTCGTATTATTTTCTTGTTGGCTCTAAACAAATGCAACGGAGAGGAGATTACTAATTTTTTTTTTATTAATAGCAGGCATAAGAGTAAGCGATCTTAGTTTAGTGGATTTGAAGTCTTAACATTTATTTTGAGTCCAAGAGTACGAATTTGGTTCGAATTCGCTGAGTCAGTAGGGACCTTACGCATCAAGTAAGGCAACGGCTGTGACGACGGGACGTGAAAAAAAAATCGTTTCCTTCATTCGCCTTTTATCGCCGTTTTCGCATCCACATTTTCGAAAAATATGATAAACATAGAGGAGTCCGTTCGTGCCGAAAAATATGATAAACATAGAGTTCCATTCATGCCGAAAAACTATGACAAACATAGAGTTCCGTTCATGCCGAACGAAAACAACGGAGTGTTTTACTTTCTTACATTCGAGTGATAACGTGAATTTGGGGTTTTTGCAGAGTACGGTCACGTATAGGCGACTGCGTGCATTTTCAAAGTTCACGTGGAGTTATTGTATTTTGTAATTATTAAGGCTATTGTTTTATGCCGCCGTCCTAGACGTTGTCTTCATGAACACCTATTGCCCAAGCGGACTTTTTATTGTTTTTATTTATTTCTTCAAGGACCTAATTTTTATTGCTATGGAGGGCAAATTACGATGCAGAAAAAAAATATTTTTAGCGCGCGTAGGCGGCGTTTGAAATTTCACATGTGAAGTTACAAATTACGCGTGAAATTTCAAGTTGAAATTAGGGATTAATTTGTCCTCGATGGTATTAATATAATAATGTTTTTTTCTGGATCATAATTTGCCCTCCATAGTATTAATGGCTAATCAAATAGCGACTCCTGAAATTAAGGATAAATTCCACTTGTGTTTGTCAAAATCTACGTAATTTCCATCGCCGAAGCGGCTCGGGAAATTATTTCGATTTTGACAAACACGCGTCAAATTTATCCCTAATTTCACTCGTCCCCATTTGATTACCTATACTAATGCAGTTTCGGTTTCTTGGAAATACGTGATTTTTCTCGCGGCGCATACTATACGACTACAGTGGCTGTCACATTGAATGCAGTTAGATTGCTCGCTTTATTTTCGTTCTGCAATGTGATTGGTTCTCGTTGTCTACTGAGTGGCCTCGCAGAGTAAAAACAATTTTGGTATCGGAGAACATGAAATTGTCGTGATCACAACCAGGCTAAAACTTCAAGTTCAACTTCAAGTAAAAATCACTTGCCCTTCAGCGAGTCTAATTTTACTCTTGATTCCTATTCGCTCTTCAGTTTTCCACGCAATGGGTTCTTGGCGCATGGCGGGAATTTCAGCAAGACTTTCAAACGGATTATAGCGGAGTCCCGCGGGTCGCGCGCGAGCGGAGCACCATGCACTAGCATGAGAGTGAAATTTTAGCGACATGTTTTGCACGACCGCCCGCCCGCCCGCCCGCCGACCGTGCACCAGCGCGCGGAACACTTGAGGTTTTCAAGCTCGATTTTGTATGGCTTTTAACGCCGTCCTGTCCTTTACATTCAATCCTCCGTTTATGGGATTCTGTGATTTTCTAAGTTATCTCAATGATCAGTGTAATTTTTTTCCTGTAATGCGTCAAACATTCAATTTCCAACTTCAATTTCCGTTACGTCTTGGCGTGCACTCATACGCGTCATGTTCTTTCTGTTGTATGCCGTCACCTTTTCCGTTACATATGCGGTGCAATTCATCTGCTGACGTGCATAATTTATTGTCATACTTACGTCTGCACGCACGCATAATTTTTTACATTTCCCGTCACATATGCGCGTGAATCTCAACTGCACGTGCACTATTACGTATATGAGCGTGCATCTCTTCGTATTTAATTATTGAGAGCTCCGCTCATATTATTTTCATTTCGTCAATGCTAACGATTCAAAGAAAAATCATAGAGCAGCACTCGACTCGGGAATTCACCAAAACTGAATATTTTTAAGAGTAATTATTTAATTCTCCTAACAGAAGGTTCAACGAAAGCTTTAAAAAAACAATTTCATTTAAAAAACGGATGAAACAAATACTGCTATCAAAAGTGGACACAAGTGAGTGACGGCAGTGATATGATTTTTCTGCAATTAATGTTTTATTCCTTCTTTCAACAGTAATCATTCTTTCCTAAGTGTAATTAATTAATTACGTTAATCCACAATTTATAAGAAGGACCGTTCATAGGGGTCTATTCATTTCAAGCATTTCTGCTTTCCTAATTTTATTCAGTGTTTTACTATATTATATTACAACCTTGTTAAACTTGTGATAGAAGTAAAAAAGTTGAAGTTGTTGAAGTTGAAGCTTAAATTTCAGAATATACATAAGGCTGGGGACCCTTTTCGCTTTGACGAACTCGCTTTCCACGGCGGTAAGTCTAAGTTGATAAAGCCATGCATTGTTTACCGTCCTCGCTGACGTAGACTTACACTAGTTTTTATGGTGACTGAATATCCATCCAAGAGATCTAAATGCTTTATTTTTATATCACACGCTTGCAGACCTGATTATCCAGGGTTAATTAAGGGTGCGTTTGATTGCCCGTATTCCGGAATAAGAATACATAGAATAATCTCTACAAATCGTTTATATCGGGCCACTGCAATGCTAAAATATATCCTGAATATCGTATTTCAGAAGCGTTTATAAATAGTTTACAGTGCAAAATGTGCCTGAACCAGTGATTTCCAGAGACTATTCCATCTATTCCGGTCAATCAAACACGCCCTAAACTATTTTACGGCTTTGATCCAGAATAATTGATTATAGAAATACGCATTTATTTTAGAAGCAAAATGGGCTGATTAGAAGTCTTAGTTATTCATCTTTAACTTTATGTTACTTCCGTGAAGGCGTCAACACACAGGCAGCCCAAGCTGACAAGTTACGAAAATATAACTATATTTCAATTTATAAGGGTTTGTATGGGAGCGTAACGAACTACGTTTACTAGCCAGAAATACTGTAATTTTTTTAAATAAAAATGACTTACCTTCCCACTGTGATGTCTTGTGTCATGTTTTTCTCCTTGTTGGGTGGCTTTAAGCTGATTTTAGTCCCTTCTTCCTAAAAATAGGGAAGGTTGCACACTCGATATTGACAACGCTCGCCATCCAGAGCGATAAATCCCACTTCAAAATCATTCAGAGTTCACAAAACCTTACGAATTCCCGGCCCAAAGGTTGTTCTTTTCATAGAATGCCACTGTTAAATAAATCCATTCCTGAATTATCAAGCACACACGACTACATTTTCTTTCTCGAACTCCGTCCATTTGAACTCCTAACCGTCGTCAAGTATAATTCGACGATACCAGAGTTGAAAAGCTGGCTGAGCAGCCTAGCCTTCGCAGCAAAGGTAACCCCTTCAGGGGTTGGAGAGGCTGCTCAGCCAGCTTTTCAACTCTGGTATCGTCGAATTATACTTGACAGCGGTTAGGAGTTCAAATGGACGGAGTTCGAGAATTGAAAGAAAATGTAGTCGTGTGTGCTTGATAATACAGGAATGGATTAACAGTGGCATTCTATGGAAGGAACAACCTTTGGGCCGGGAATTCGTAGAGGTTTTGTGAACTCTGAATGATTTTGAAGTGGGATTTATCGCTCTGGATGGCGAGCGTTGTCAATATCGAGTGTGCAGCCTTCCCTATTTTTAGGAAGAAGGAACTCCAATAAAAAAAACACGACTGAAATCAGCTTAAAGCCACCCAACAAGGAGAAAAACATGACAGAAGACATCACAGTGGCAAGGTAGGTCATTATTATTTAATTTTTTACAGTATTTCTGGCTAGTAAACGGAGTTCGTTACGCTCCCATACAACAACAACAACAACAATCCTTTATTTACCCCAATAACTTACAATGATATTACATATTTGATAATACAATGCTAGGGGTACTGGCTACCCGAAATAACCTTAAGAGTTAAAAATGACAGGCAGCCAGTTTCGGCTGAAGCGATGTTACATGTTAAGGTCGGGGACACACATTCATACACACATTCACACAGTCACTATAAGGTGGAGAAAAGACATTTAAACTACCAGTAGACTAATATAATATTTATGGAAAGTAATAAAGATATGTGTTGCAAAACAGCATTATTATTCGAAAAGAAGGGATTATTTGAAGAGAAGCGATGTACAGAGGACTAATAATCTTGAATAAAGTGATGTTTAATTTTCTTTTTAAATAGAGACAATGAAGAGGAGGATTTCACCTCTTCGTCAATGGAATTCCATATTGATGGGCCTTGAAATCTTATGTTAAATATTCCATAATTTGTTCTTGCTTATGGAAGATAATAAGATTGTTTTGCAGCAAGTCTTGTATTATAGTTGTGGATTTTATTTATTTTGGTAAAGAAAGAAAGAAGACAGATGGTAGCAGTAGATTGTGGAGTATGTTTACATAAAGATTGTATATGAAGGATTATAAGATCAAAAAAATTAATAACCTCAAGAGCTTTAAACAAGGGACTGGAGTGATGATCAAATTTAGAGAAGGTAATTATTCGCATTGCTTTTTTTGCAAAATAAAAATAAACAAAATAAACCCTTATAAATTAAAATATAGTTATATTTTCGTAACTTGTCAGCTTGGGCTGCCTGTGTGTAGACTGAGCAAGCAAGGTTAATAAGTGGTCTATTATATATATGGTTCATTTACTTGTATTGTTTATAATGTTTAGTCACATCCGGTTACCAGTATTTCCATTTCCGGAATTGGGAGCGCGCGCGAGCGTGAATTTTCGCGCCTTTTCCACTTTATACCTACGCGAAATGAAAGAAACGAATTAAACAAAAGATTGTGGACTTTGATGGCCTTATTTTGTTATTTCTGAAGTCAAGAATTGGCGAGGATCGACCTTTGTAATTGTTGATACAAGTTTTAATACGACCGCAGTATTTTAGCTTCTGAAGTGGTTAACGTGTCTGAGACTAATCTTTGAAAATGTTCGTCTAGTCTTCAAGAACGTTGCATAATCCGTGTTGGCGGCTACTCCACTCTACAGTCTTAGATTTAACTCACTCTGGATTTAACTGATGAAGTTAAAGACATCGAGTTCAGAATCTGCTGAACACTGCAGGCATCTGAGCTTCAGCTCATGTCGAGGGACATTTTTCTTTGTTGTTTCTCTCTGGTACTGTGGTACTGGTAGATTCGTAAGTTCCATTCCAAAACAGCTTTGATTTTCGCTTCATGATCATCGCTAGGACTTTCACTAACTTCACAAACGCTTTGTCCTAACTTTCGTGTTGCTCTTTATTTTCATTGTCTTGGCAAAACGTTTTGTCGCTTTATTTCATCAGGGTATATAATAAAACTCACTACGAGAATGTTCGCCATCACTTATCCGTCAGGTTCAGCGCTCTGTTCTTTTATCTTTTAACAGTTGGTTTTATTTGTCAGCCTAATTCTGAAAATAATTTTGTAAACTATTGAGATGTATACTGGATTTTCCGCGTTTTATGTCTGAATGAACGAAAACAAAACTTTAATTTAATTTAAACTCTCGGCGAGAATTTGCCGGTCGGGAGAGGACCGTGGACCGGTGTACCAGCGATTTCGCCCCCCCGTGAATTCGCCCCCCGGGGGGCGAAATCGCTAGTGAATTCGCCCCCCCCCCCCCCCCCCCCCCCCCTTCCTCGCCCCCCTCTAGCGATTTCGCCCCCCTCCCTCTAACCTTTTAAAGGGTTATGAATACAAGTTTTCCTTCTTTTTATTACTGTAATGTATTGGACGTGGAGAATGTAATACAAAAAACTATCAGTATGCGTATAAAGGCATGCAATTCAATTTTATTTTAAAATCCACGCTTCACTTTTCTTAGACAAAATTCGTGTTGGTAGCTACGGTAAACGCTGCAATTTTCATTCGCGCGAGCAGTGCAACATACAATCTTCGTCAATCTTCGAATGATTAGTTGTTAGTATTTCTTGCCTGAAGCCAACATGTAGATGATGTAATTATTGTGGATACTTAAAGGTTGTGATAACCTGTTTATCCGCCTACTTTGAAAAGACTTTACCGAATGTTCAAGTGTTACCGATTCGCGTGAAAACTTCCTGAATAAACAAGCTAATGAACTAATTAAGATCTAAAACGGCGGGAAGTTTTAAAACTTACCTTAATTAGCTTGCAGCGAGTGGACCCGTATTTGGAAACAACTGCCAAATAGCCTGATGATTTTTACATTCATGAAAACCATAATGAAGTTGACATAATTATCGTGGTATGTAAGTTTTACTCGCGTCGATCCATCTATTTTTAAAGAACTTTGCCGAATAAAGGAGTGTTACCGACTCGCGTGCTTTGTTCTATTTCAATTGAGCTAACGGCGCTTGTTAATTCGGTAATTAGATCAGTTCTAACTAGGAAAACCTTTCTGGATAAACAGCTTATTAACTAATGAGAAGATAAAACGGCGGTAAGTTTCGCTATTTTCTAGCAGTGTCAATTAACTCAAATTCGGAAAGAATTTGAAATGACTTTCCGAAGAAAAGGTGTGTTACCGACTCGCGTATTTTTTGTAGTCAGTAGTAGTAATAGTAGCTAAAGAGGTCTTACACTTAATTTTTAACTTTAGATTTGTAAAAAAAAAAACTTTTTATTCAGTGCGTTGACATGTACTGCCTCTATTTTCTGAGGCGGGGCGATTTCAATAAGAATTACGACTACAATTCACCAGCGATTTCGCCCCACCTAGGGGGAGCGAATTCACTGAAGGGGGGCGAATTCACTGAAGGGGGGCGAATTCACTAGTGATCTCGCCCCGGGGAGGGCGAATTCACTAGCGATCTCGCCCCGGGGGGGCGAATTCACTAGCGATTTCGCCCCGGGGGGGCGAATTCACTGAGGGGGCGAAATCGCTGTGACACCTGAACAGGAATCGACGGACCGCGCGTCGACCAATCAGAGTGCAAGAAGTGACAGCCATATAATAAAAACGCTTACGTTCACGTCCATTGCTTTTTTTCTGAGCCTGCACTGTTTTGTTATCAGTTTTTACTTCCGTCCGCATGCGTATTTAAGCTCCACTTTCTCGCAATATGGCTGACAATAAACGAGTTAACGGGAAGGGCAAAAAAAAAACGAAAACGAAGGAAAATACACAAATTTTATCTTCTAACGAGTCTTTTTACTCGGCTAAGCTTTAAAGCTGTTTGTTTCCATGCAACTTCAAATTAGAACTAATCGATATCCTTCTTAAAAGAAAACATAAAAGGCAACAGCCTTACATCATCAATCGCCATTTTGTTTTACGAGCGTCATGTGCGACGCATACGAATGACAGTGATCATAAACATTATCATGGGCTCACCATCAGTACGGCTTCGGCCTCGTTGCATTTAGTAGTTTTATAGCTGCGTTACTGTGCTATAAAGTGTTCCTCGAGTTTTCACATTCTTATACCAAACCTTTCCTTTGCCTTTACACTCTGAGAAAAAAGCAATAGATCGATTTAGCTTGTTCAGATCATAGTTAATAGAGTGGAATGGTTATGAAACCCGGCAAACTTCAAAGAGGCTAACAAAGGCGCTGCGATTTATGTTGGAAGGGGGCAAGACAAAAGATTGTGCAGGATCATAGTTCATTAGCGTCCCCTGAACGACTGAACTCACACGTTTCTATTGGCTGATTGATTAACACATTGGAATTTCTATTGTGTTTTGTGCAGGGTCACGGTTGAAAAAAGCTAACAAAGCCATATAACAAAGAAGGTCGCAGGGTTTCATAACCATTCCACTCTATTAACTATGTTCAGATCACCTAACTTTTTCCTTGAGTAATGTTTCCTTGTTTTGCTGTATCCCAAGAGGAAATGTACACATTTCTCTAATTGGAAAACAAAGCACTGAATCCTCTGGAGAGCTGTCGCATGATCTGAATTGGGACAACAAATGTTTTCATGTGACGTCATAGCCGCCATGTTGGTGTACAGTTAACAATAGATTCTTCGTTAGCTTCTTTTGTTAGGTACATCAACATGGCCGCCATGCCCTCTGTAATTTGAATCTCTGGGGATTGAAAGAAACCCATCTATTGTTACTTATTTTCGCGGTAACTTAATTTCGTGAAAATGGAAGTGGCAAATTTCGCAATTTGAAGGAGAAAATTAAGTCCCGCGAAAATGGTACAAGCTTAATCGGTCTATTCCCGCCAAAAGCAAATCCCGCCACGGCCGCGGTCGCGCGCCAGTTCGTCATGTTCCGATAACAAGGTTTGCGGAGTTACCGGCTTATTTATTTATTTATTTATTTATTAAGCTTCTGACAGTGGATATATACAAGGAAAAATAACAATATAACAAACAAGAACTATTGTCAAGAAGGGGCTAAACAGGTGATAAACACCTATAATATAAGTCTTCCAGATAAGAGTAAATGCAAGCAAGAAACATTAAAAGCTAAGCAAGAATTAGGTCAAGAAACGACTGCAAAAAATTACGATCAAATAGGTCCCAATAATGTGATGCTAGATAACGTCTAAAGTTAGATAAGTTTGTTGATGGTGCGTTCCAGAGAGGAATAGTGCGGTTGAAAAAAGAATTACAAAAAGTTACCGTATTAACTCTTTTAGCGGTGTACAGTGGACCTAGTAGTTCTAACGGGAGCATACGGATGCATGAACCTAGATAAGTCAGTACACAGGTATTACACTTTAATAAAAATGAGGTCAATAATTTCACGGCGGAGAGAAAGTGGAAGTAAGTTACAGGAGACGAGTCTGGATTTGTAGTGAGCATCAGAGGAAGTTATAAATCTAGTAGCGCGCCGCTGGACTCTCTCGAGTTTCACCAAGTTGTGCTTGGAGGCGGCAGACCAGACTGGCACACCCGTTTCCAATGTACTGCCAGAGAAGAATAGAGAAGCTTTTTTTGCCGAGGTATTATTTCGGAAACCACAAGTGCGCTTGATGCAACCATTTAGAATTTACTCTCTCCGCAGTGGCAATTCGCCACAGGACGCTGGTGGACCGGAGTTGTGCTGCTTTCGGGTTTCATTTTATTCATTTTTTGGGGATTCGTGTGGTCGCTGCAATGAAGTGCAGCACGAGGAAGGAGCTCCATTTATGCAACAGGTACACAGAAAGTCTTTATTTCACTGAATTTTGAGAGTCAAGAAACAAGATGATAGGGTTAGTATCGATATAAAGTGAAGAGTCTCGGACAGGCGTGAAAACGTTTTTGTGTGCCTCCCCAAGGGAGATATTTATTTGTTTATATGCGTGCCTGGGAATTCGTTCTGTCCGTCAATAGGTTGTGTAGAATTTTATATTCGCCCGCTTAAACTGAACGTTTAAAGAACTATTTATAATATAAGCATCAAAAATAGCATATTATCCGGCTAGTTCTGAACCTATGATATCGTGTATAATATACGTGAATATAAACTACAGGGAACATGTAACTTGTGTATATTTGGACGACACCGAGCGAAGTTTTAATGCCACGCGTAACTGGGATTTATAATTTCACGAAGTGCATGTGGTTAAAACGCGTCGCCTGCTCGCTATAAACTGAACGTTCCTAATATTATTAGCATGAAATAGAGCAAATAATCCGGTCATGCAGTTCCCTGGGTATGTTATCTAGCTATAATATACGTGCCTATGAACTTCAGGGAACAAGTATTTATTAAGCATGCGAAGTTTCAATAACAACGTTGCCCGTGCGGGTTGGTACTTTATTCTAGTCATTTTCTTTGATTGTTTCACGAAATTCAGGTCACTTCCAGTTTCTTTTCACGATTTCCAGATCACAGTTCTTACCGGTCTGGCTTAACAGTACAGCCTACATATTTCCAGTCAAATCCATACGGCAATATTTTTGACGGGTTCAGTTCAAGTTACACTCCATCCCATGCAACTGTTTTACGGCATATAAATTAAGGCAGTGGTAGCTTATAATGTTAATTTAAAAGTTCATTTTCATGCGTCTTCAAGTCAGATCAGGCCATATCCGTCCGGTAGTAAGTTTAGGGCTTCGTATAGTTTGTTTCGCACCATCGCCCGTCGCGTCTTCTTCAATTCAACAAAGGAGATTGAGCGAGTAAAATCCGTGAGGAGCTGGACCGAATCTGAAAATAGCATCGTGATCTCGTGACTTCCACTGAACCAAAAATAGATTGGCGCATACTATCATAAAGGGTACTGAGTCGGTTCTCGTCCCCGTCCCCCCCCCCCCCACCAAATCGGGCAAACGTGGGGCATTTGACAATTCAGTTCAGTCCCGGGGGTGGGGCATTTCCCAGCAAGAAAAGTTGGGGGTGGACATGTAGACAGTCAGGTTCTTTTCGTTAACTGACTTCTGATCAGTGTTTTTGTGCCGTCTTTTGTTTTCCTTTTTCGTAACGTCGTCTCGCTTTTCTCACCTTTCTTGTACCACAACATATCATGGGCATTTGGAATTGATAGAGCCATTAATGTACTCGGCTGTTTTGTAGGTAGATAACCATCCATTAAAGCAAAACCTCTCCGGCATAATGGATAGCTTAAAATAATCAGTGGCTTCTTTGTCGACTAAGTTTTGAATACATGCATGTATATAGAAATCAACTGTCTCCGGTCTGTTGACTAGAACATTTCTACTTTACTTTAATTATTTTGCACCATTGATTACATAAATAAGATATATATAGACACAATATAAATGAGGAAAAAGAAGTAGTATACAAACGAAAAATACAGAATGATATATTAAATATTCTGAGGAAGGGCGTGTTCGACTATTCTGGAATAGCATGTACTAGCATGCCAGCAGAAGGCCGTTTTCCGCCTAACTGGGCTTCCTATTGGACGTGTTAGCGAACTAATAAACGTGGATGCAATGAAGGAAACTGAACTCAAGGGAACTCAATTGTAGACCCTCTTCAGTTAAATTCAAAGTACTGCATGATAATTTATAATTTTCTCAGCGTCTATAGTGAATGTTGAATTTTGCATGGCATTTCATGATTTGGTGCGGAAAGCCAATTGAGTGCAGCTGTCGCGGGATTTGTTATCGATAAAGTCTAAGCAGAATTAAACCGCCTTCAATAGCCTCTGATACACTCAAAAACGTTTAAAAGTTATGAAGACGAGTTAATGGCCGGATATTTCACTGAAGTTGATATCAACTAGCCTTGCGACTTTTCTGTGAACATATAATTATTTTCACTTCTGATGAAATGAACATGTGTTCACAGTAGAACGAGTTTATATATATATATATATATAAGCTCTTAGATGTAACGTGCACACACACACACACATAGCGTATTATTATATAACGGATTGTACTGCCACACGGTATTAATACTCTACGAAGGAGAACGCAAGACCAACGCTTTAACCGTGAATATTATCATCTACCCTGTACGATAATTCATCTAGATGTTTCTATCCGTGAGATATCATAATTATTATCAGTAGTGTTGTTCCCGCGGATTTGATCTTGGCTTTAAGTTATTTTAGTTACATGTTCCTGCTAAGACTCGAACTTTCTATAATAGGTTGTTTTACAAGGGTTTACGAAACTTTTGATATAATGATATAGCTAGTTCCTTCGTACAAGTAAATTTATATGGAAAACGAGGTATTTTTACAGTTAGATGAAGAAGACTGGAGAAATGAATAACAGTATGTTCGAACGTGACTACGGAGGGCAATAAAGTCATTTAGGATAAAATACATTAGATACTTCGTTAATGAAATCCCGCTGTCAAGTCGCGTATATCAATGGATTTAAGGTCATGCGAAGAATGGAGAAATGGTTGTAGACTCAACAAGCCTGAGTGTTATCCAATAAAACAAGAATTGCTGAATAGCTTGGTTAATCGACTTCTACGCCGTGGGATCAACTGCCATAAACATTGTAATTAATGAAGTGTTAATTTTTTTTTCATATTAAGTGTTACATCTCATTAATTAATACGGATGCACATGGCGTTTTTGAATTGGAGTACAGTATTTAGGATTGAAGATTTCCTCTTTTGAAAGGGTTTACTCGATTTCGTCTCAGAAGTATATCCATTGGTTACTTGTGATTACTAATACAGTAAATGATTATATTATGAAAAACATAAACTCGCTCTAATAACAACTGATTGTCAGCAATGGCTACAGATCTCGGTGACCTCGGCCGAGATCGTAAACACGTACAAATATGCTAAATTAAAGGTTTCACTGACTGACATTGCCCCGACACTTAAGTGAAATAACTAACGAGAGTTCTAAGTCAGAATTGATTTCTTGCTCGCGTGATGTAAATTGAAAATTCACACTTCACACTTTATCTTCTTTTTTTTTGTGCTGGCACAAACAAACTAGTAGCCGCTATAGTGTCAGACACGCAGCAAGCCGGTACAAAAACGACCCAACTGCTACACAAAAATCGCGAAAGAAGCGTTTCATGTGTGGACAGGAGGCATAACCGTTATAATTTTCATGTCGACACAAAACCTATCTGGTATGGTGTAAACATGGCCTATGTTTTACGGTTAAAATTGAATTGTTTGGTTCCAAAAACAGTAACACATGCAGTACAACGTCATGGACTATTTTATACCAGCTTGGCTCTTGAAGCCGAAATATATATTACTCGAGTTAAGAAGAATGTCATTCAATAATGATTGAGCTTACTTACCTGGGCTAGCCGTGTTGTTCATGGTAGCTGTGTTTTGGTAGCTTTCAGTAGCTCACGTCGTTGGGTTAGTTGAACAGTCCTTGGCTTCGTTCTAAACTGCTCTAAAGTTACATAGCCTGGTGGCAAGATGCCCGGGACGTGTAATACCTGGAGGACAGATTAAAAACGGTAAATTAGAGGGTTATATACAAAACTAACAAGTTGACTAACTGTTAACTGTTACCTTCACGTCTACTCAATGAACAAGCTGTACTGTACAAGCCGCAAAAGTCGATAGGACGGCAAAGACATCAGCAGTTCGACTTATATAGAGTAGTAGTCCAGCGGAGGAATTATGATAGGCTAAGGGACCACGGTATAGCAGATAGGAATCTGAAATTTAATCCTCGGTTATTCTTTCTAAAATTTCTATCACTGTTTGCCGGTTCAATAACTCTCTTTGGAGTTTAAACAAAGAGTTTGAAGAACTTTATATGTATATATATGGCTAATTAATTAAACCTATTAGGCTATTAAACTAACACACATAACTCAGAGAAATTATACCAATACAATACATAGTTTTATACATTACATTAGTATATATACCACACCAGTGAATATCACTTTTCGCGCGCTCTGATTGGCTACTCAAACAGTGAATATGAAATAAAAAATAAAATAACTATTTGGTGCTGGCTATTCACCTGGAGTGTGGTATTTACTAAAACAATTATTCACCTCAGTGTTGGTGAATAGCGGTGAGCGGCTCGGTAAATATCCACCACTATATTCACCTCCACTTCGGTGAATAATTGTTAATTATCCTAGGCTTGTGAAAAGCAATTAATGGTGCCGTTTTGTGATCATCGGGAATGGGCTTCCGCTTATTCATCTGATTTGATCTTGTTACCTATTACATTACGAATAAATATTGTAGGGTTCCTGGCTTATCGGAGCCGGTATTAAAAAGTCTTGAATCGAAAACGATACCAAATGCATTTTCGCCACTTAAAATATTTTTAGTCCGATGAACCCGAGGATAAAGAGATTATCCTGTGTAATTTGTGAGCAGTTGTTTCTTGAATGTTTCCAATTGAATCATCTGGAAAATTCAGATTAAAGTTGTCTCACAGAACCTATTAAACCAAGTGCAGATGCGACTGCAAATCCATATATGACGATTAATAATATTAAGTGATCGGGTTTTGCCGCCGGCTTTTCAGTAGGACGTAACCCTCCTACTGAAAAATAGTAAAAAAGAAACCCTCTGTATTTCTTATCAATAGTAAAAGAACCGATGCTTTTTAAACAAAGTTGTTACCAGTTTTGACGTCAGCCAAGAGGAAAACAATGATAGTTAGAAATATGTTTGAAATTCAAATAAAAAGTGCTCGTTGCTCTTATTTCATATTCTGTATACTGACGCTCCTGACTTGACTTCAGTGTAGACTTGTTGTGAATAAGTTCTGGGTCATTGATTTTAGGCTACCAAGAAGGTGTAAAAACAATGAGGAGTTGATGGTCCAGGTATGGTACAATAACTTGAAGTAATTTTCTCTGTAGCGATTATCAACGACAAAAAAGTGCACTTGACCATTGAAACCCTTTTTGTCGAGCTCGACAGTATCGCTCGAAACGAGCCTCAGTATTGGCTTACCCAACAATACAAAACACCCTAACCTTTAAGGCTGGTTCTCATATGATCGTCCCAATCGCTTCGATCGCTTGATTCTTTTGTTCTGCATATTAATTTACGCTTCGATTCACACCGAACAAAAGGTTCAGCGATCGGGACGATTATGAGAACCAGCCTACAAAAACAATAGAGCTACAGTATAATGTGATAATGGATCCAATCAGAATACAGGTATCGATGGGTGTAACTGTTAGACTGTGTTACTCTTTTTGTCTACATATACAGTCAAAAAGGTACTAGAAAAGTAGCAAATAGTGTCAAAAGGCAAACAAACAAACAAATAGTTTGACTACAACAAGATTTCTGCCTTAACTATAATGATAAATTATTAATAATAACAGTTAATAACAGTGCTATTACATGGCATAGCTATAAAGTAGATTGCAATAGATTAAGGCGTGAATGTGAGTGTTTGCACATAACAAGTATTTTTCTAGATCAAGAGCCCATATATAACTAAAAAGAGAAATGATAATCATGTACTGGCACAGGACCGTCCGGCCTCCTTAGATCACGACATGTCCCGGCGCAAACGAGGAGTAAATAAAGTTCGCGGGCCCTAATATAATTAATTATACATGCAAATCAGAGGGGAGAAGGACCAGACTGTTTATTATCGTAGTTCAGTTCCTCTTGTCAGAAACTCATTAAGGCTTGGACACCAGTGTCATATAGTTAGTCTGCGCCGGAGAACTAGAATAACATCGGGTCTTTCAAACAAAGCTTGTTGCTGCTGGCTTATATAAGACTCTTGAAATGCTGCTAAATGTACTCGCATTCCGCTCGTTCACCGCAGTTTTTCAAGACCTTGAGCGTGCATTATTTTGTTATCATGAACATGGATAACCCGGCATTTTTTTTAGTTTGTTCAAAAACTCCTGGCCGGTTACATTGCCCTGTTTGACTGAGAATGTTATCTTTCAATCGTCATACCAAACAAACCAAATAATACAGGCGATATGTAGGAAAGAGAACTGTAACTGCTATGTCCCCCCGGGACCCCTAGCAGACCTCAGTAAAAAATCAAATTTCCCTACCTATCTGAGATTAACGGGTTAAATTTCGTACGCCATTTCAGATCGGAAATGAGTCCATTAGCAAAAGGCTCTTACAAGTGATAACAGCGCTTTCCGCAGTAATAGTACCAAATTAAAGATAAAGGCACTTTGTATGCATAAGGACAGTGTAGACCAGGGCCTTTTAGACTATAGCCAGCTCATGGGTAGCCTGCTGTGCAGACGGATTTTTTCACTCTCTTAAATTCGAAGAAAAAAGTAACGTCTGCTTAACCGAGCGCTTTAATGAATTAGTTTCCAATATGCAAACACGACGTCAGCACGTTTGTTTTATTTTTCTGCCCAATCAAAGCCATTGTTAGAATTTTAGTGAATTGGCGCGCGCCAGTGAGCACTCTCCTATGATTGGTCGATGGCAAATGTATTGTCTGAATCCTTTTAAATGCAACATTACATCACTTTCCAGGATATGGAAGGTAAAATCTGATTGGTCCATAACACAATGAGGTGTGCATATTGGAAACTAATTAAGCGCTCGGGTAAGCAGACGTTACTTTTTTCTTCGAATTTATGAGAGTGAAAAAAT
The DNA here is from genome assembly GCA_030867875.1 of Actinernus sp. WN-2022. Lineage (NCBI taxonomy): Eukaryota > Metazoa > Cnidaria > Anthozoa > Actiniaria > Actinernidae > Actinernus > Actinernus sp. WN-2022. The sequence goes on along the minus strand of JAOWCC010000577.1, from coordinate 69,279,659 downwards.
ACGTCTGCATAGCAGGCTAGCTCATGGGCTGTTATCGCAGTTCGGCCATCTTGGATAAAACAATAGTTTTGGCCCCGGTAGTCTCGCACTGGTTGGTTTCAGAACGAGTTTACCGGACGAAAACAAAGGTTTTTATTCTCCTTGGACTCAACATGGCCGCCGTGCTATGAAAGCCCATGGAAAGGAGGAGTTAGAAGACGCTATACAAATGTGAATTACGCCTCTGCATTGATGAATCATTAGGCTTGGTCCATGTGCACTCTTTCCCAACGCAATTGAAACAAATCATACTCATTGGGCGGCTTTGTTTATCTAATTAGGTTCGGCACATGAGCGCAGCGGCATCTGAAACAGGCGTAAGATATCAAATTTAATTTTAACACGTAGCTATATAGAGAATTGACCAATATTTATATATTGTGCGTCCACAATTTGTATTTGTATTTAATAATTTCGCCTTGTAAGCTCCTTGCCTGCAAACAGATCCATGGAGGGTGTTTTGGTGTTTTTGTTTATTTGCGTCACCGAATTCCTTATCGAAACACAGATTATCAACGCCCGGAAAAGGTTGCAAAACATTTCTAATCTAACAAAAATCCCGGTTCTTTGATAGGAAGTTTTTTCTTAGGCTCTCTGAAATACAAACCACGTGTGAATTATTGGGGTCCCTGTGGTTAAACCAGCACAGGCAACCCATCCCTTTCAACCAACAACAACAACAACAACAATTTATTATGAAACGGAAACACTTACAAGAATTAAGTTACTTGCCAACCCGCAAATTAGCAAAAACAATACTATTCGAGGCGGGGGCAGGGGAAAGATAATTAAACAATACATTATATAACTAACTAACAGAAGCTTAATTATCTGCGAGAAGAAAGCCGAGTAAAGAGAGAGTAGTTTATTTTGTTTTACAGTGCGTTTATTTTGTTTTCAGTGCCTTCAGCCGACTGTGCGATCATAAGTCTTCAACATCGATCGGCAGGAACAGATCTCTCATCTCTGTGATACATGGTACGGTAAGTAAACTGTTTGATACGCTATAAATGAAGTCGCTTTCGTATTTTGTGTAAATAATGGACTTAACAGAAATTTAAAATCTTCAATTGAAATCGATCTTTGAATGTGCCGAGACGTTCCGCGACGTTCAATATAGCGGTTTCTAATGCTACTTTTAGAGCAATGTGAAGAATTGCTGTTGATTTCCAAAGACGTATTTCAAATGCAGCAAATACATGAAAGCGAGGTTACAAAGGCCTCCGTTGTTTTTCTCTTACAAATGGCTGTAACTTCATTGCTTTTTTTGTTGGTTAATTCCGACATTTTGAAAGGGTGCAAACATGGCGTGAAATAGTGTTTGTATGGGAATGCATGCCAAATAATTTCCGTAAAATCGAATTTCTGAAATATTTAGTCTACAAACTTGAGATACCAGGTAAAAGATTAACTGATCAAAATTTGAAGGATGTAGCTGTGCTGGGAAGCGTGCAATCGTGTTTTACGTTTTCCATACATTTGTGTCTGTAAATGTTCCCGCGGACTTTGACTCGTTAACAGACAAACGTATGTAAAACTGAAAACACGATTGCAACATGTTTGCACCCGGTCTATTACACACCGGCCGCCCGCGCCAAAAGGGTTTGGAGACATCTGACAGTCAAATGCTTGGGTTCTTCGCGATTCGCGAATCAGTGTAGATTGACCTTGAACGCGGAGGACCTCGATATTACAAGAGGGTCTGAATGGGGTTAACTGACTTCTGACAAACGGCCTTAAAAATAACTGACAACTGACATTTTTTTTTGTGTGGGTCAAACATTGTAAATTTTCTCTAGTAATGATTAACTAGGGTTAACTGACAAATGGCCAACATTTTAACTGACAACTGACATGTAGACCCCCATTCAGACCCTCTTACAAACATCACTTTGATGTTGTTGTCTACGGTAAAAAAAGTCAATAAAAAATGGATTCTGTTTATGTTTTATAGCCAAGTAAAATTATATAATTTGTGATATTTTAGGTTGAAGAGGTAAAGTCATGTCAGTGGAAAGATCGCAAAATCTTTTCATTCAAAATTTAATCCTTCGACTTTTGTATTTCATTCAACATCAGTCTATCAGACATTGCCTATTATCGTAAAGTAATTTGATAATTATCGGACAATAACTGAAGCCATGTCATGATCTCCAGTCTGTTTTACCGTGCACTGTACTGACCTCGTTGGTAATCCATTATTAACACATCATTACTACTAAATGAATTGATCTACAGAATATTAAAGGTTGAATGTTTTTACTTTCGGCGAAAAATACCTTATGTTGAAAATCTCAAATAATGACTGAAAATATGTAGCTAGTCGTTATCAATAAGATTTGAAAAGGATTAGCTTTGACAAAGAAAAAAACTATTCTTAATATTTCTTGACTCCTCCCACCAATTTCTCCTGATTGCCTTTGAGCCCCTGCCATTGAAATGAATGCCACCCCATTGTACACTGGTCCCAGGCCCATCGACGGTGGAGGTTCGACGGTTCGAACGAGCCCCCCTCCCCGCTCCCCCCCGTAGGGTCTTTTTCTCTACTGACGCATGGAATCGAGGTAGGATTTTGTTCCCACTTACTTCACGTATCTTCGACACATGCACGTCTTCGACACATGTACGTCTTCGACGCGACTCACTGAAAACGAACCCCCCCCCCCCCCCCCCCCCCCCAATACGGAGTTCTGTAGACCGGCCACGACTTTTGGGGTTCTTTGGTTTACAGAAATGTTCTATCTAGAATTATTTACAAAGCGGCCAGTTAGTTTGGGTTGTGAAATAAAGTAATTGATTAAGAAGGACGCAATTATGCTAACATCAGCGAAAATATTGCACAAACAACATATTAGAAGACGAACAAACGAGCACCCCAAACAAACACGATCACAAACTACGAAGTATGACTTTGAATTCCGTAACGTAGAGTCACCTCAGAAACAAAATTGCAATAACCAAAGTTAACTTTAGTTGGCTGGTCGATCAACTGATTTTAATTAACAAATAGATTCCATTCTGCCGTGCGTCTGTCCTCGTGAAGAGAACAAAGAAGTGCGCTACGAGACACAGTCGAGTGACATAACTGATGTTCTCTTCACGGTTTGGCGTCATATCGGTATGTATAAGAGGACAAATGCACGGCAGATTTTATATAATAATTGCAAACTAAAAACTATGAAAATATCCAATCAAAACGAGTTGAGAAATTGGTTGCGCGCGCTCGTGACGCCATCCATGTGTGTGTCCTCTAATAACACACGGCTGATTCTTATATAAAGGTTTAGTATATTTACTAACTGAATGTTAATCGTAGAGGAAATCACATGAATTGCTTGTGCTATACGTGATTTATGGGCACTGAGTGATATTTTAAAAGTTCTGATAACTGCATTCATGAGCCTTCAGGCGAATGCAATTTGAGAACTTTCAAAATATCATCAGTGTCCATAAATCACGTATAGCACGAGTAGTTCATGTGATATTTTGTCTATAATATACTGAGAAAATATCTGCTAAGAGCATGCGACCATGCACTCTGTAACCTTTTTATGCACTCGTTATTAACTAATCAGAATCCAGATATTGTTGAGTATAATATGTTAAAAACGCACCAAAACAGTAGTTGCTTAAGATTTTTCACGCAAAATAAAATGTGAAAGATATGGGGAGCAAACGTTCATACTAAGAAATTTATCTCAAAATTTAGATAAACATAATATAAAGAAACTTACAGATCGACACACTTCACTTGAATGTCAGAAAGTATTAAGCGCTTCTCCTCTCACCACTGTGGTCACGGTTCGAGCCCCGGTAACATGTGAATTGAGTTTGTTGGTAGAGCGGTTTTCAATTGAGTTTAGTAAAACCAAACGCAAACTATCCACGGCCAGCCAATCATAGGAGCGAGTAATCACAAGTAACTCATAAATGGCTTCCCTGTGAGCCAAGGACAAACCAAAGCAAAACCAAAACCAATTTGCGTTTGGTTTTACTTTGGATTCTGATTGGTTGGTTTACTTTCTCAGCCAATAGGAGAGCTTAGTAAACGCAAAACCAAAACACTTCTAACAGTCAATTAGTGAAATCCGCTCTATCTCGCCCTTGCTACGAGGGTTTTTCTCCGGGTTCTCCGGTTTTCCTCCCTCCACAAAAAGAGCACACGCTAAATTACAATTCAGTCTGTGGTTTAGCCGATCAGCCCCTATGGTTGTTACAGGTCTCGTTAAAATTCAGTGTGTGTCACTGTGTTTAAAAAAAAATGGTGAGTCGTTTAGTCAAGTCCGTGTATGACAATATCAAATCGGAAGGCATTCACTATTTCTCACTGAACACTTTTGCCTTCCGCATTTGCTGGACTCGCTGTATTTGAATACTTTGAAATAGCTGTATATATCATCACACACACGGAAACATCAACATCTCATGTCGTTACGTACCCGATACTGGGTGACATTGATATCAACGTGGATCTTGAATCTATAGTGGCATTAAACCATCTAATCGAAAACTCAACAATAAAACACAAATATAAACACAAAAATCAACAATATCCACATTTATCAGTCATTTACAGCTCGAGGTATTACATCCTCGTACGGTGATATCTGTGAAATGGCCTGCTTTAATGTAGTAATGTACATATGTAGCCTGAATTTCAGCCGTCTCCTCTAGTTCGTTCGTCTCTCTCGGGAGGAACGAACCAGAGGAGACGGCTGAAATTCAGGCTAGTACATATGTAGATATTGGACGGATTATTTCCCTGGCGTTCCCTTGTGATTTGGTCACACATCTTGTACGAATTGCCAACATCTTGTTCAAATCACGAGGATTATATTTAAAAAGAGGCATACAGCTGTGCCGAAAATCAGTTGATTGATGAGATGTAAGGTTTCTAAATTTACTTGCACGTAACTGAAGAACGAAGCCATGGAATATTTTATCACAACAGCTAGAATGAGTTCTGTTTTTGATCTGATGTGATATATTTGGATTAGTTAATTTAGTTAACCACATCAAAGAATAATACACAGAGCTGATACAGAGGTAGAGCAAGAAAAACGATGCAAGGCTGTTTGTACGGTTTGGGGAATAACAATATATAACCAATATTTCGGCTGGCATGGCCAACCTTCATCAGAGGTAGAGCTAGCAGAGCAGCCCTCCTATTTGTTCCGGCGATAAGTAAGTTGAGCTGGGGATTGCGCTTTGCGGCGAACTTTCATTGTGACAAACAAAATGAAAAGAGCCGCAACAAACGCAAGATACAGCATATGTTATATAGGGATCATATTTTTTCAACAGATGCAAAGGGGGTAACATCTTGAAGCGCGGCAAAATACTCCAGTACTCTATTTTCGATTCTCACTCGAAACTAGTTGAGAGATTGGAGAGAGAGACAAATCAATAAAGGAACTGTCATTCAAAAGGCTTTTACACAATAAATACTCAGTGATTTAACTGTGGCTGGCCCGTGTTCACAGGCTAAAATGTGGCTAATCAAACAGACATACACGCGGAAAAATTGCGCAGCAATCGCTGTAACACAGATAGGTTCTAGATTACTATGAAGAGATAATAGTATATGTAATTTACCAAGAAGTTAAGATACACGGCCTCACTGATCGTGGGTTAATCCTTTTGGCACTACTTTCACGCAAGAAGTCAAACGCCTTATCTTTCAACTTGTATATAAGAGTACACTTGATATTAAGTGCAGTCTTGATAAAGCCAGTAGAGAGATCTAGCTATACGCAATCCCATTTCCTTTAACATATCAAGTAAAATAGATATTCCTTTTCGCGATTCAGAATGAAGGAATGATTTGTCAAGTAAAATAGTACAACTTGCCTTTCGTTGCGAATACCTTGAAGCTTTCAAAATGGTACTTTCTTTGAATCTTCCGTTCCCGAAGTACCTTTTACAGCTTAGTGTCTGTTTGAGTAGCTTACTAATGTGTTGACGATTCTCCCTCAAGTTGTGCACAAGGTGACCCGAACATATAGTAAAACGATATGTTTATTCTTTAGCGAGACGCGCCCTCTATTAGAAGATTGAAGGCATGGGTCGTAACATTTCATTGCACTGACATTCTCCTGATGTGGCCCATCAACACCTTTTGGATTGTGCTCAAAGGGATATGTCCATCGAATTGAACCTTCACTTTCTTTAATAAAAACAAAATTACCAACATAAAACCCTTAGTTCGAAGATAAATACCATGTGAATGTTCTCTAGTGATATGCTTTTCAAACGTTTTCGATAGAGATGGCAATTAAAAATTAAGATTATAAAAGCTAACTAGACACAGTAAATTAAACCGATTGCAAGTTGTAATAAAATTATCTTAAAAGTAGTATTTTTCATCCGTTCGAATCTTTGGCATTCTTCATCAAAATTGTCTCAAATATTCTCCAGTATACCTAGATAGCATACTCTGGTAATGTGCATATTTCAGTTTTTGTCTTTCGTCATGAGATATTGTATCTTCTTGGGGTCGACAGTGCCCCTTTCAGTAAGCGCTATTCGCAGTGTGAGGTACTGATTCACACAGCGTTGTCGAATGCCAAAAATACTGGGAAATGACTGGAAATTCACACTCGTGAAACAGCACACTGACATATATCCTATATCTATATTCAGCTTGAAATCTCTAGAGATTAGAAATGAAAGTAATTTCAGTTACACGAGGTTTGAGAATTTGGTGAAACCGTTCCAGAATTGAAGACTGAATTCCAGAAAGGGTAACCTTTTCATCTCACACTGGATATGAACACGTTCATCTTAGTTTAAAGGAATGCGAGGTATTCTACGAAGTAAAATAGCTTCTCCGTAGGTGAGATCATTTCTATCAGAATTTAATCCGACTTTAACGGCATCCTGTAAGAAATACGATTTCCTCATTCTTTTAGGTATATTTGGCCAAGGCCGCAAGTCCCGTCCCGCAGAGTCCGGTCCCGATGAGTCCAAAGACAATTTAATGTATATTCTCAGCAGACAAATATCACCGGCTTTCATTTAAAAAGGAATTCTTGGTTTCAAATTAATCCGAAGATATGGATAACGAATAACAAAGATATGGCGGCTATGTTGGTTGAACTAACAGGAGAAGCTAACGAGAATCTGTTGTTTACATCAACCAAAATGGCGGCGAAGACGTCACGAAAAAGGTTCAAGGTTCTTTATTTTACCACAAATAAGTATGGATTGAGATAGGATTATTGTAAAAAATATATCATCGCTCCTGCGCGGCACGGCGCGGCACGGCACGAGCGGAGTACCATACACATAGCGATGTCATCGAAATAATTCGACCACCCGCCGCAGCCCTCCCTACTATTTGTAGCACTTTTTGTCCGCTCGATATTAATTAATGTCGCGATGGCTCAGCCGGTGTCGCACACTCTAAACTTAGAGTTCCCAGTTCGCAAGGTGGTGGGTTTGAGTACATGACTGAGGCATTGGTTCTTTTTCCTCATTTTTTTTTACCTCATTCTGGTAATTTTCTCAAGCTAAGGAAAAGAAAGCCGAAAAAACCTACAGATAGTTGGTCTCGGACTCGGGTTACTTGCTTGTTAGCTTAAGTCTTTGCCATCACTACCAGATGACATTTCAATGTAACAAAAAAGAGCTTTTTTTTTTTCCCCTCTAATTTTAACCTCTATTTCCATTTTCACTAGCTGTAATCATAACAGGAGTAACTGGAGCTCCTCAAATAGGATTGCCTATGTATATATATATAGAGAGAGGGCCTGAAATTGGGGGGGGGGAGGCCAAAATGTCAGTTGTCAGTTAACCCCATTCAGACCCTCTATATATTAAGATGTACAGGAATTGTACAACAACTGCGCCCTCGTGTTTTTTAAACCTGATAAAACACTACTGCTCGTTTATTACTGAAATATACACAAAACGATTTACAACACGACACGCTAAATATAAAGAGTAAATAACGTGGAGGAGCATAAGCATAGCTGCGAGAGTTACCAACTAAAGTTTCTTATGTATTTATCAATAGAAAAGAGGCCCCATTTTGGCTTCCATCGAGGGCTCGTTCCAGTCCGTCCGTGAGAATACGAAACGTGTTTGCTGTATCGTAATCATTTCGAACAGCTAAGGGTGCATGTAGTTATGTCACTGAATGGACAATCCAAAAATGCCGAGTGCGCTTTTGCGTAAATTTTGCATGAGAAACAGATCAATCAATTTTCAGCTGTCACAGTGACGTATGTAATGAGTACAGTTGTTAGCCGTCCCAACGCACATAATTAAATACAAAATATTAAAAGGATCTGCTTTGGAGTTATCATAAGCTTTTTTTTATCGGACCTGGATACTACTACAAGTATATCGGTCGAGCTCAAACAAGATCAAGTTTAAGAGGTTAATTTGAAGTTAAATAAATATAATTGCTTATTTTGTTGGCAAATTGTTTCTTTGAATTCAGCGATAAAGTTTTGGAGAGATACTCTTTGCTCTTCATATACCTTGCAGTGGAGTAAAAAAACAATAAGATTTTTATTATTAATACGTCCAGGTATCCCCCCTCCCCCTAGAAAATAGACAACATGTAAATGTTGCTATGTTTAGAACATACATACAAGTTTAAGATTAAGCTTTGGCACAGTGAAGAATCTCCGCTTAACAATAGGTGCTTTACCGTTTCGCAGCTGAGCCATTTAGCCTTACTTGCCTTACAAGGCAATGCGTATATGGAATACGTACGCTATATTTCTTGACATCACACATTTAAATTAAACAAGAAATCAATTACGCCCAACGACGGCATCGATCCGGCGATTATTGTGCACGAGGAAAATTCCTCTATAATTGAATTAGGATATGGGCACGTAGTTGTTAGTAGTTAGTATGTACGTCTTCAATTTATAATACACCTGGTTCATACAGATTTCAGAGACTTATCAAGCACAATCCACACTTTTAATTTCAAGGACTTGTTTCCACAGGCTCACACATTAATGACCTCAAAATTCAACGCAATTTAAACCCGATCAGTTTGACTTGTTTGCACAACGAAGCATTCTGTGCCGCTCTAATTATAACAATCATCTTGAGGCAAAAAATGAGTCTATTTCACCTGTTCTCCTCAAATATCCGATGAGGTTTCATTCAAGGAGTTTTGGTATAAATTCCAGGTCTTTTCAAGGACAAAACTGACCTAATCAGTCAATGCAAGGACGTTTCAAGGACTTCGCATTATTTCACTGAGGTCTGAGGATTTTTCAAGGTACACAATCACTGGAACAGATTTATATTATAGCTAAGTTCTTGGATTTAGTAATACTGTTACAATATAATCGGGTGCTAGCTTAACTCTGAAAATGTATACAATATGATTCTCAGACAATTTAACTTCAGTCTTGTAATTAGGTATTGGTATTTCATCTATCATCTTTCAGTTCCCCCACCCACTAAAAGAACTGAACAAAAATGAACAAAACGTTGCGTAGGGTTGCGCAAGTTGTAAGCCTTTGTAGACTGGGTTCGAGCCCCAGTAATTAACATGTGAGTTGAGTCAGTTTGTTGTATCTCGCCCTTGCTCCGAGGATTTTTCTCCGGGTTCCCTCCCTCCACAAATTTCCAATTCGATCTGTGGTTTTGCCGGGTCCTGTATGACTTTGACCAGCCCTCTCTAGTCAGGTCCCGTTAAATTAGTGTTTCCATAAAAACTGCGTAGTGTTTAGAGGCATCGAAGTGAGTTATTAAAATGGATTGAAGTTGAGCGATGTAAGAGCTAGAGACGTAGTAAAAAATATTAGACTAATCAATGTGTTACTCGTGATTTTCAAGTTTTTCTTTGTTCTCCCAACATCCCGCGTGTTTGTAACCGGCAGAGAATAAAGACAGGGCAAACGAATTCATTGCTTAAAACAATAGAGAAAAGCATATTCTATTCTTTCTTTTTACAACAACTGCTTAGTTGGCTCGTTTTATTGGCAATAACATGAGGACATACCACGAACTGCGTCATCGATCGCTCAATGTCGATTGTACGATAGCGCGCTAGAATCACCCCCCCTACCACTCCACGACTTCCCTCGTTTTCAAGGCTCTAACCCTTGATTACTGCTCCTTTGGTGTTGTGAAAACACATTTACGATATTTTACCGTGGTATGTCCTCTTATTTACCACGCTTTTTGTCATTTCATGGTCAAAATTGGTGTGGATACTCTCAGCTACCGGTAGCGCCTCGTGACTCCACAACAATTTTGACCATGTGATGACGCAAAACGTGGTAAATAATATCGCACACCACGGCAAACCTTCGTAAATTGGTTCTGATATAGCGTATTCTCATCGTTAATGTCATGTTTTCAGATACCAATAATTTTTAATCGCATTATTATAATGATATTTTTTAATGCATTGGAAAAAAGGACTCCACTGAAGCCCAAATTCAGTTTTATAGCTCGTATTCCACAGGCCAGTGAGAATATTTCGAAGAAATACGCACGGTGCTGGCTAGTCGACAGATCCTTAATACCTTCATTTGTTTAATTCAGAATCAAAGTGCAGCAAAAGAAACTGATAGCGCGTGAAGTGTACAAAGGACACTGGTTGAGACGGCTCAATAATACCCATCAGTTTTAGCTTAGAGAAATAATTATGCGCCCTTTTACAGGTTTTTAAATATGAAAATATTCCAAGATGGCCGGAGAGGAGAGGCCTTCATTCATCCAGTTCGTGCTGGCTGATAACTATGAATAACACACGGGATTTGTTTAACTAGACGGAGAGGGTTGAGAAACTCGTTTAACATAATGTAGAGGTTGGCGTTTCTTTGGCAGTACGAGAGAAGTGAAATTAAAGACGGCCGAAATGTCGCTATATAATAATTTCACTTCTCTGGCGGAGGGCTTACATTAGTCGAAGTCTCATCAGCTTCGAAAATACGAAGTGTTGTTGAATTTTCGTAGCCTATAAGCTGAGGAGGCGCCTTCGGGCTGAGGAAGCGAAGTATGACGAGGCGTAGGCTGACGAGAAGACTGAATTTCAGGCTAGGTTTTTCAATGCAATGGCATCTTATAAAGTTTATTCGTGAAAAAGAAAATATATTGTAATGGTTGTTTTTAGCTTTGAGAATGAAAATGCTTAACGGCTTGCCAATCAATCCAATTCATGTTATCAAAAACGCCTTTGTTTGAATGTTTATTTTACAAGCAATTATCATTCACCGTTTCTTTCATTTTCCTGAATGACATGTACAACTTTACCAAAGCAAGTGTTCCTGAATTCCGAACCAAGAAATGTTAAACTGAAAAGTCTCAAGAACTGGCGCATGATTGACACCTTTTTTCAGAGCAATTGTACTGAACCTGGTTATAGTTGGACTTCTGATGTAACTTTAGTCTGAATAAACTCTTTATTATGTCGGTTTACCAGCTACTGTTCGAATAACACTTATTAATTTTTATCAATGTTTATAAACAACGTTCAACATCTGTGTCGCCTGTCGTAATTTACAGTTGACGATTAAAAATAGTCAAATAAAGCTTACCTTTCGTCACTGTCTTGTTAAGACACTTTGGGACAGCTTTTGCGAGTTAAAATCTTGATGCCGAGTGTTTCTTTGCTTTTCCTGTCCACATTCATGGCGCTCGACTTTGCAGCTGTTTTATCTTCTAACTTCACTTCATCGGCTACCAAATCACTCAGCATGTATGCTTATTTTCTAGTACTTTAGATTATCACCAAATTAGTACGACAATAATAGTTGATATTATCGCAGCCGATGAGAGATAAACTTACCAACACATTCTACTCATTCTAGCACGACTCTCGCGTCCGCCATTTGAAAAAGGAATACAAAACTTCGAGCATTGTCAAGTATGGTAAATTAACAAAGAATCGATGAATACGTATTCCATAATGAACTTTCCGTTCCATTCAAACAACGTACAATACATAGCTCAATTGCTTTACCTTTAATGTCCTAAGGAACAAACGAACTTAAAACGTTGTACACGGTTTGACGAACATCTTTATATCGTGAAATACTGACGCATGATTTCAATTGAATCAGATTTCACTAAAAGCTCAAGTTACACAACAAGAACAAAGACAAGTCTTGAATGATAGAAATGTAATCCCACTGTTTTATGCCAGTAGTTTTGAATTAAGAATACAATAATAGCTTTATTGATGTTTGGAGTTTTGTTAATCAGTCTTATGTGTATAGTTTTCACCCTTCATTTCCTGCTTTTTCGTTCATTAAGAAACACCATCGAAAGCCGACATAAAATTGTTAAGTAACCCATTCAACCCACATCTTTTACTGTATAGAGCTATGTCGTCAGTAATGATAGCCGTTCTAAGCCTCCAGCACGAACGTAACGGATGCTTTCAATCCCTTTGAAAAGCGTCAGCTACTAAAGGTTGTCAAAGGCGTACATATACTTGATAAGTTAGGAAATATTTTGCACCAACAAATGCTTAATGTAACTCTAATCTGCATAAGTACAAGTCTATTCTAAATTGTGTTCTTTTGTAGTACATTGAGTTACCCTGGATGCCAGAGGTTCTACAACCCTCTCTAAGCCAAAGTTTAGGTGCGAAGCGGCGAGGAACGAAGCGACGAGGCGGCGGGAGAACCTCTGGCTTCGCTTCTCGCTGACTTTGGCTGAGAGAGGACATTAGAACCTCTGGCAGAGGGTGACGCAGTGGTTAAGTGCTTCGCCTCTTCACCTCAGCGGCCCAGGTTCGATCCCCGGACGCGGCACTACATGCGAGTTGAGTTTGTTGGTATCTCGCCCTCCAGTTTCCTCCCTCCACCAAAAACCAACGTGCTAATATAAATTCCAATTCGATCTGTGGATTAGCTGGGTCCTGCCTTTGATCAGCCCCTATGGTTGTTTCAGGTTCTGTTTGAAATTCAGGTATATTTTTGGGGCATCCAGGGTAACATTGAGTCTATTCATCCTTGATTTTATTATTACCACAAACCACAGGCAACCCAAGCTCTAATGTCGAGTTGTTGGTGTGTCAGTATAAATGCTTTATATGTATGGAACTACTATAAACGGGGAAAATTCAAATCTTACCGTTTTTGAAAGGTTAAAATCAACTGAACCTTTGCTCTATCTGTTGTCCTTTATTAGCGATTTGGGTTTTTAAGGGGGAAAATAACAGGTGAGGCTGCGTTGACGGCTAAACGACCTTCGTCAAACGATTTCAACATCAAGACACTTGAATGTTAGACTGTGCGACTACTGTAACTGTGATCACTTAGACAATAACTGACTAAACACATCGCAAAAAGGATAATAAAGCATTCCAACTTACAAATCCTAGCAGATCCACACGATGTTCTTCATTCAAAAGACTTCAAAACTAGTCCACAAAATGTGCCTTTTTCCGGATCGAAGCTACCCTGCCCAGAGGTTTTCTAGAGAGAGACAGCCGCGGAGAAAGAGCCGCGAAGCGGCGAACAGCGAGCTGCGAAGCAGCGAGAAGCGAACTGCGAGTGGAACTAGGGTAGATAGAAGCTCGAGCAAGTTGAAATGCTATTGTTTTGTACTGAACACTATTGAGTATTGGATGAAATAACCGTTAGTTGGAATGCTTTGTTTTCGTTCTGCAATGTAATTGGTTCTCGTTATCTGTGTCCCCGGTTAGTGTAGTCACACAGTAACTAAGTAACAAGGATTACGTCATTGGTATGGCTTAATTCACCTGAACCGGAAGTGAAGGAAAAGATGGAAATAAAATCAGCCGTTCCACCTTATGAATGCTTCGGACTTCTAATCCTCTGTTAGCAGTGCTGTTATTATCTGCTATTGTTCTCGAAAATGTTTTCTGGCACGCATGATAGCCAGAAACAGGAACCCATGGGCACCTGTCGTGTCAAATGGCTTCAACATTGGCTTCAACAAATGTTGTACCTCGTTTGACTGGGATTTTAAGGAAAAAATACTGCTCTCTACCTTCGCGATCTAAGGCGAGATAATTAAGGCGAGTTACTGAGATCCGAGGGCTAAAAATATACATGCAAGCAGGCCCCGATGCAAGACAATAATAAATTAAATATGCATTCAGAACTGGAAATTGTGCAGTTTGGGAAATATAGTGTGAACCAAAGTTTCATCTGGCACGGCCAACTCGCTTCATACCCTGATGAAATAAACATCGACTCACGTGATATTTCCCAAACTGTACAATCAGTATTGCATTATTCATTATTATCGAAAGAACGTTTGGTGACGTTAGATCCCATCCAAGGTGAACCGCGGACTTTTAGGGCCTGTGACATGAACGGGAAGGTAATGCCAGGATGAGCTTCGTTGTTGTCGATATGCAAAACAGTCTCGAGGGATTACAATACAATGAAGAACAAGTTACCTTAGGATATTAGAACTGTCATTGAACATAAAACCAGACTTATGACATATGCATTGGATTAGAAGGGTAAATTAGATTATTATTATTATCATTATTATTATAAATAAGTTACTGCTATCAGCAGTTTTAGTCCCATAATTTTTAACTAGTATCAATTACATAATTTACTATTATGTATTTATATTTTTTAAATTTACTTGTTACTACAATTTATTAGACCTGCTCCAAGTCGCATGCTCACATCTTAGTACGCGTGGAGTGGCAACCATGTACAGCTGTTTCCACCCCAAGACCACCTATGCTCTTTAGTGAGGTCTTGGTGGCTATAGCTATGCCATGCTGATGAGGCCTAACAAGGACGAAACAGCTGTACATGGTTGCCACTCCACGGGTAATAAGATGTGAGCATGCGTGTTAGACGGCTAGCTACGTCGTAGCGTGTGTTCGGTAGTAGCAATAATAATAATAATAAAGACTTTATTTAGCGAGGGTAACACATAATAGCAACGCTAATAAACTTGTGGCCCTCCTAGTAGTTAAAATACAAACAGTGATAAAAAGCTCTACGTTCTACATATACAATATTAAAATCTAAAAAACTACTAATCTATAACTAGCTAAATTTAAGTATAAAAATGCAAGAATATATAAAACTAGACTAGGCATAAAAATGGACAACAGGAAAAGATAACGGATAAAATTGAATTAAATAACAAAATGATGTATAAATTTCTGCTCACTAAAAATTCGATTCCACATGTTACGTCTAAAAGAATGTAAAGAGTCTTGCTTCCTTAAATCTAATGGTAGAGAGTTCCACAATTTACAACTAGTAACAGCAAATGTTCTACCTCCTTCAGTTTCTCTAGAATAACGGGGACAAATCACATTAATACCAGAGTATCTTGTGTTACGGGCATGTAATTGATTATTAAGCTTGATTTGCTCCATTAAGTAGGATGGAAGGTTGCCATGGATACGCTTATATACAATTGAACATTTACTTATTTTTGACTCTTCATAAAAAGGTAGCAAGCGCAGTTTATTAAACAGTTGCACCGATGGTGAAAGTCGATCTGCAAATAAAATTACTCTTGCAGCTCTTTTCTGTAATTTCAGTACTCTGCCTAAACACTCTTTATCACAAGCTGCCCATATAACGCTTACATAATTCATTACTGGTCGGATCA
Organism: Actinernus sp. WN-2022; assembly: GCA_030867875.1. Classification (NCBI taxonomy): domain Eukaryota; kingdom Metazoa; phylum Cnidaria; class Anthozoa; order Actiniaria; family Actinernidae; genus Actinernus; species Actinernus sp. WN-2022. The sequence goes on along the minus strand of JAOWCC010000577.1, from coordinate 69,264,071 downwards.
TGGCGTTATAAAAAAGAATTCTTTGTGGCAAAGGTAAATATGACCTTATTTTTCTTAGTAATGCTATGCGTTGGGAAAGTTTCTTACAGAGTTTGTCTACGTGATCGTTAAATGACAAATGACTATCAATCACCAGACCTAATAGGGTAGCACTAGTAACGTTTGCAAGCTTCTTTCCATTAACTGTAATATTCGGATGTTCTTCAATCCTAGAGGCAAGTCGTTTACCGGTAATGAACAAGACTTTCGTTTTATCCTCATTAAGGACTGGACTCTCTTTCCCGCGACCTTCAGTCTACGGAGCGGTCGAAAGAGAGGTCTGCATGGTCAGGACTCGGGTAGTGCCATGCATTTGCTTGGTTTAACTGATATTCGTTGTGCGATCAGCTTTACGTACTATAGTCCTCGAACGCCTGTTTTCTATTTTCATTTTTTGGCTGATCAGATCTCACTGCAGATCCAACGTACCATTTAACAGGATTATCGTAAACGGTTCTTGCTGTTTTTCTAGTTATACGGAAAAAGATGGCGGCCGTACGTTCGACCACAATCCCTTGCGAACCTAACCCAGTCAAAATAACACGTATAACTTCTCTGTTCTCTTCAATAACAATATATTGGCAACAGCACTTGTACTGGCTTGAATTTAACATTTACAAACTCTCTACCGCGATTTCAAAACAGATTTAAAGATTTTCGCGCGCAAAGGATTGTGGGTAAATGTACAAGCCGCCATTTTTTTTGTATGGTGAATAGACCATTTTCTCAAGTATGCGCACGCAACAGGCTTGACGGGCCGGTAAATACTTCACGTGGGCAATCACGTAGTGGTATCCTATAACCCTCCCTATTATTTCAACCAATATAGCCTGCTTGCCGGCTCTTCTGTATTTTTTTCGGTCGTTTTTTTCGGATTGGGTCACCTGTGGCACGCGGTCAAAATGGGGCCATCATTTTTGTCCTCGCCCCATTTTGACCGCGTGCCACAGGTGACCCAATCCGAAAAAAACGGCCGAAAAAAAATACAGAAGAGCCGGCAAGCAGGCTACAACCAATACTAAATCCAAGCTGCCTACATGAAGTATTTCTTGGCGGGCCGTGACTTTTGTTAGCTTTTGTTAGACTCGTTCTGATGCGTCAGCCTTTGTTATTCAAATTATCGGCTATTGTTCAAAAATTGGCGGCTATTGTTCAAAAAGCGATTTGGCGGGCCAATATTGCGTGCGCATACCTGAGAAAATGGTATATTGATAACTATTAACAATATAATTAAGGATAACTACCACTATATATCATTATAAACATTTTCATAAACATCATAATCTTTACCGTTATTATCATAATATAACTTTTATTACTATTACTATTATTACTGTAATAATTAATATCATTTTTATTATCGTTATTATTGGTATCATGACCCATTGCGCGAGTGAATTTCGTACGATATGAAATTCCGAGCTGGAGAGCGTAAACCCATATAATATAACAGTGAGCTTGAGAGAGTAAACCTATATAATATAACAGTATATAAATAGACGGGGATGATCGTCGAAAATTTTGAAAGGAATCTCAAAAAGGTACCAGAATGTCATTATGTGGATGTGGCTCAAGTTTATTTTTACCCCATTTAACACTCGAACTGCTATAGATTCCTCATAATCAAAGCATTTCAAGGTAATAAAAAAATATATATTGTAAATGGCGTAAAAGTTATCTCTTTCTTGGTTCACGAGAATTTATAATAAAAAAGCAGAACATGACCTGTTCTCGCCGTGGTTGGTTAAAACCGTATTTAGAATCACTTATAGCGACTGATTTGAATAGACACCTCGTCGATCGGGCGTTAATTCGAGACCCGGCATCTAATCGAGTAAATACAACTAGTACTTAGGCCTAGCAATGACATGGCTTTCCATTGGTCAGTAAACGATATCTCAACATTATTCCTGTGGTTGAAAAAAAGACCAAAACTTGTCATTATGTGAATACCCTGGATGCCAGAGACTCTACTGCCCTCTCAAAGCAAAGCCAAAGCGCGGCTCGCGAGGAGCATTCGAAGCGACGAGACGATTCGCTCCTTCGCGACTAAACCTTGGTTTAGAGAGGGCAGTAGAATCTCTTGCATCAGGTTACTATGTGAAATAAATGCATTTTTTCTCAGTTTAACTCTTTGTCATCCGGCCCTGTAAATATAGGTGCCCTGACACCTATATGAGAAAAAAATATTGCATCACATCTAGACATGCCGGAAAGACGATGTTCCGATATTATGTGAAGGGATGAATGGCTTCAAAGTCAAAGCTATAACAGGGATCGCTTGACTCTTTCACTATGGAGAAAAGCTCATTTGTTTTGGCGTTCGTTTTTGTTTCTTCGATTTTCACGAATTCTAAGGAGCTGAAAATCGGCTCAAAACATCCTTTCCATTCGCACTTGAAATCAAGAGCAAACACAAAATCAGCACTCAGTCGTTACAGTACCTTGTTTAATCTTTCCAACCAGTAGGTTTTTTTGCACAAAACACACCAAGCGACTGTGAACCACGCCGATGTTTACACTGCATTTCTCTCCACCACGTTCTCCTGTACCCACCTCCAATTGCATGCTAGGTAATGGACAACAATTCCACAAGGGTCCCCCCCTTCTGGGACTCCGGTAGGTTTTTTTTATAAGTCTTTTACCCCTACAGCCAAGAGCGGTGATTTGGACTCAAGCCGTTGCTTTAAAGTGACAAAAACACATCCTAATAAGTTGAGCAGGGGTAAAAGAATGCCAACTGCAGGATTTCAAGGATTTCATTGAATAATTTTTTCCCGTGTCTGAAAGCACAAACACAACGGAAAAACCCTGTGAAATCCCCTCACAAGGCCTACTAAAAGCAAACCAAGTACTTTTCAGCCATCCTCAGACTTAATGATGTCTTCAAGCTCTCTGACAGTGGCATTTTTCTCCAAAATTAGAGCACATTTCATTGGAAACCCTACAGAAGCAGCCATAGACCCTATGCATAAGTCCTGGTAACTAGCATGTCAACGAGGCCAGTAGGTCCTCTGGAATGTTGAAATTGAAGCGCCCGGGGAGATTGTGAAATGCACTGAAGGAATGTTCAGTAAAACAATATATGCCGTTAATTTGCTATGCGCCTGGCTGGTTGTACTATAAAGAAACATTTTTCAACTAAACAATCATGTTCAACACGTTTCACACTTCCTGCTAGCATTTCAACTTCAACATTCCAGAGGACCTACTGGCCTCTTTTTCGTGTTGTGACCGCGCGAGTTATGCATAGTGTGTATACCTACCGTCGACCAGTACGTAGAATTCTCCCGAATGGCATTGTGGGGCAAGTTTGAGCCCTTGGCTTAACAAGTCAGCAGTATTTAATTACCCCGGGCTAGCCAAACTGGAACTGAGGGGGGAGGGTTTAGTTAGCACTCAGGATTTCACCAATTGAGCTCACACACGATCGGACGACAAAGAGTTTACTGACCATTGGAAAGCCATGGCATTGCTAGACCAGGGTACTATGTGAAATAAATGAAAGTAATATTTTTTTCTTTTTTTTGCATTTTTTTCTCAGTTTAAATACGTCAAAGTTGTCAGTCTCATATTTTCGACTTTATTCATTTCTCGGTAATTAGATTGTGTTTACGTGGTCGACTATATATATTATAGTATCCTTAATTATACCAAATGTTCTGGTCCATATGGTTACATTATGATTTCACTGCCAACGGTTCGAATTTCGAAACATCACAACAATGACAAAGGTGCAATATTGTCACCTTATAGGCATTAAGCCTGAATATTTAAGCCTGAATATTTAAGCCTGAATATTTAAGCCTGAATATTTAAGCCCGACATTGACAACATCGTTACTACCATCCAAATTAAATGTCTGTAAATGAAAATTACAAGTGTGATATTGCTTCCTCGTCAAAAACATGAAGCAAGGTTGATTGGTAAATATATTAGTTTACAGTAGATATGATATATGTACATATAGCTGGATTCGTGTCAGAGCGGTAATACACACTCGATTACAAACCATGCATGTAGACTACAAGGCAACACCTCCTTTGCCATGCATATGAGAGTACATACAACAAGATGAATAGCGTTTGATTAAGGTCAGAGTTCGCAGAAGTTGGTCATCTGTGAGAACAAAGTCGTAAAAATGGACTAGAAATCAAATTGTTGGATAGTCGGTCCGGTCAGTTACCATTTTTTACATCCTAAATAAAAAAAATCAGATGTTCCCATTATTTCTTTTTTCTTTTTGGAAATACTCAAAATTAGGCGGACTTTTGAAGTTTTTGAGTTCGTTCCTGACTCGCTGCCATAGCTACATGTACATGGCGTTATTAGTCGGTTAAGCATCTAATTAGGCTGTATTTTTACTTGTCATCCGTATTTTGGCTCGCCTGAAATTTTCTTTCCATACCGAACCAAAACCCTTGCGCGTGCTCGAGAAATGGGATTTACCATATATGGTGATGATTTACCATATATGGTGACAGAAGAAAGCCATTTTAACGTAACTACCCAAAATACGGCCTCGTATTTCGTGCGTTTAGTTGTGCATATTTCGTGCGTTCTTGGCAGAAGTATATAATAATTATCAGAATAATTAACAATTATTCACCGTAGTGGAGGTGAATAGTGGTGAATATTTACCGAGGTGAATAATTGTTTTAGTATATACCACACTGCAGGTGAATAGCCAGCACCAAATAGTTATTTTATTTTCTGTTAAATGGACAAAAACTCGCTGCTTCGCTCGGAGGTGAATATGAAATCATATTCACTGTTTGAATAGCCAATCAGAGCGCGCGAAAAGTGATATTCACTGGTGTGGTATATACTAATAATATATATTCATACGTGACTTAATGTCGTACACAGCAGCTTGCAATTGTTTTTTTCTAACTACACTGTATTGATATTGATCATTTGTCTCATGCTTTACCGCTTCCTGGTTAACTCAGTAGTAGAGTGCAGTCTTGAGGTTGCGGGTTGAAATCCCGGCCGCGTCCTTAGGCAGAGACGGCGTAAAGCCGTTGTCCTTGTCTCCTTACTCTTCTAATCTTGTATTCATTTATAGGTATCACTAGTTTTTGTTTTGTTTTTATACAATTTTAGATGCTCTTGTTGATTTATCATATATATTTATTTAATTCTTAGATTCTTAGATTGAGGGCCACACGTTTATTAGTGCATGTTATACACTATTTAGTGCTCACCCTCGTAAAATAAAGTCTTTATTATTATATAAATGTTGCCTTAGAAAGTGTTGTAAACTATGCAAGAACCTATAGTTGGTTAGTTGGCCTTTTCAGCTTTCAGCATTTGTGTTTTCGTTGAAAAGCAGAATTGCCGGAATCTACCACTGATTGATACAGAGTTTGTTCCCCCGGAAATAAAACGAATGTTAGAAGTCTAGCTTACCGTGGTTTAAATAAAATAATATCAAATTCTATATAAATTCTAATGAGTTCGTATCGATTCCGGCATTCGATGCTACATGAATTTGAATAATATCAGTATTATCTAAAGGACAAGTTATAAATCAACTACCCAGTTAATTCGTTTGCGACCAGCCGCTAGGATACAAGCAACGGCATGATCTTATAGCCGAGAAGACGCTCCGGCCATTTGTGGTATATACTCACGAATACGCTGCCCTGCACCTCGAACCACAGACATACTTAATATTTTTAATAAAATTAGCACTCGTGTCACATTCAATCCAATTGCAGCGCACATTCTGTGGATCATTAATGATTGTCAAAAGGAGTAGAAAGGAGCTTGAGTACATCGCTCGCAGTATATGTACCATCTGTCTTCGGCTCACGCAGATCACTTCATTAAGAGCTCTTCCTCTGAATTTTATTTTCAATGGACTGAGAGCAGAAAAAACAAAACTTGAAAGGTTTGTAACTGGAAGATTCTGTTAAGTTTAGTAATTAATGTTTAATATGATTGTTTAAAATGCTGTTAGATAAGAAATAGTGAATTTTGTCGAAGTTTGGGGACGAAAAATCCCATAGATTTAAACACCGATGCCAGAGAAGGCCTTTGTTGCCTCTTTTATGAAAATAGGAGTATAATATTGGTTTTGGGAAGAATGAATTGGCCGAATCTTTTCGCAAGGAATAGTTTTTGCGTAACAGCCTAAACTAAAGGTTTTCTTCACAAGGCGCTCCAAAATCAGTGACATTCGTATTTTTTCGTACCATAATTTTGTTATTGATGACTTCATACTTAGCTAGCTAATTAGTTTCTTATGCAAACAAAGGGGTCCTAATAATCCAAAAACCACAGCTGATTGTCCTCACATGCCAGAAAGTAGCGACACGATTATATATAAGTGTCAGGTCTTCTGAACAGCTGATTGTAGTCAACAGAAGGACGCAATCCCAAAATGTACTGCACTAAAATACTTCATTGAGAGCAGGAACTGGTGTCTAATGAAGTAACCGGTTAAAATAGTCGGTTTAAATATGAGGTGATATACTAGTTTGAAATTCACGATTGGTTGTCAAAACTTTGCATGGGTTAGTGGCTTGATTAGTGTCGAACTTCCACCGACACAATTCATTAGGTTGCTAAGAATGTCGAATGTCGTAATATATAAGAAAACAGTTGCAGAATAGCAGTTATTGTTGAAACCTATTAATTTTGATGAATTAAACAAACACAGTTTTCAATCAGAAATATAATATTGGTTTTGGTAGATATGGACTTCTGGTTTTGCAAGAATTTGGGCAACGGGACTAGCTCTTTAACACGTTGGGTAACTAGTTCCTGTAAAAACTAGTGTTGGTCTGCGTCGGCGGGGAAGATAAACACTGATATAATCAGGAACCTACCTACCAACTCCATAAAGACTCTGTACGTAGCTCTGGTCAGATCTCACTTAGGATACTTTAGTCAGTTATGGGCTCCTCAATCTGTTATTAGAAATATTATGCTTATAGAATCTATTCAACGCAGGGCAACTAGATGTATCTGTAAAACTTTGCCTCGACCTACCTATATATAAGGATCGTTTGGTGTCCTTAAACCTTTTACCTATCAATTACTGGTTAGAATACCTCGATCTAGTCCTTTTTACAAATGCAAGTCTAATGCTATTAGTATTGACATCACTAAATACGTGAGCTCGTGTTCCGGTCGTTCCCGCCGTGCTTCCTCTTGTTTGTACTTTAGGCAATCTGTCATTCCCAGGACGTCCAGCTTTAGGGATTCGTATTTTTTGCGCATTGTTAACTTATGGAATGTCATCCCGGATGAAATCAAATCATCCCCAACTCTATCGACCTATAAGTGAAAACTCAGACACTTCTTTTTTCATAAGCTTAAGCATGTATTCAACCAAGATGACATTCGCAGCTACAAGCTTGTATGTCCTAAGTGTCGCCGTACCAATGCTTTTATTATCTGTTCTTGCTAGATCCGATCCTTCTTTTGCTTTATTATTATCTTTGCTTTACTATCTTATTATCTTAATCCGTAGGTGTAACTGGGCATGGGTGTGATCGGTATTTTGGGGGGATTTCGTGTCCTTTTGTTTCTACATGCACCATACATGTTATGCTTAATCCTTAAATTAAATTAAATAATAAAATGTATGCTAACCGCCGTGGAAAGCGGAATAGCATCTGACGTTTTGAGCGCTAGCCCTTCGTCAGAGCAAAAGAGGGAATTGTGGGTGGGGAGACGGTTTATAAAGTGTTGAGTGCATGATTACCGCTGAGGAAACATGTACTCGGATCAATTGGGATCAAAGAAAATTGCGCCATACAAAGTGTTAAAGTGCCACTACGACGAAAATTTACCATTTCGATTTGCCACTTTTTATCAGTGGTTAGTAATATCCGAAATATTCCCAAGTTAACCACAAAATTTTCGGTAAAATCCTGGAAGCCCTTCTCATTCTTCAGCGGAAGTGATGTCATACACTTAACACGACAACCACGTCGCGCGAAATAGTGTACATAAAAAAGTAGCCAACCTCGCAAAGATAAATATAACTTTCTTCTTGTGTTCGTAAAGACATTTTTAGTAGAAATATGCCTCCAAGGCGTTGTGTCGTGCAGGCGAGCGTTGAGCCGTACGACATCTCTTCCGCTGAATAACCCTTTGCGGTATAAAGCTGAACAAAGAGAACGGCCTCCAGTAATAGATTCAATATTCGAAGTTAAAAAATTGGACTGACTGTCATCGTATCCAAAAACGATTTGAACTGGTAATAATATATCAACTCTACTTTATGAATATGCAAAAACATTGAAATGTCAACATTTGATCGTATAGGGGCACTTTAGTGCATGATTACACATGGAAACGTGCTCGGATCAATTGGGATCAAAGCAAATTGTACCAATAATTGAAATGCTAATAGCTGTAACAGGAACAATAATGAGTGTTGATGAGTAAGCTAAGGTAACATGCTGATCTAAGTGTGAGTGAATACGTGAATTCTGAAATTAAATGAACGAAAAGCGTTCATTAATACCATGAGGTGCCAAAGTGCCTAATTTGAAAATAAAGTTCTGTTCTTTGCGTTTACGGGTGTCGGTAGTACCTTGATGAAGAGAAATGCCGCATACAGTCATGTGATTAATGCAATGACCAGGAAGGTTAAAGTACAGCTTTGGCGAGATCCTTGCTGTTAGTTCTAACATTCTTTGTGTAACAGCCTAGTTTAAAGGTTTTTCCTTCTGAACGATAGGGGAAAAAAGCAAACTTTATTTTGGACCCTAATTTTGTCATTGATGACTGCATCATTTTAATATATAGCTGGCTAATTAGTCTCTTATGCAAACAAAGGGGTTTCAATAATCGAATTAGATTGTCGATTGTCGGCACATGCCAGAAAGTAACGGCGATACTATATTAAGTGTCAGGTCTTCTGTACAGGTGATTGTGGTCAGTGGGAATTCATTTGTATCGGGTCGTATTCACACGGCGGCCATGTTTAACCCCAGGAGAATAAAAACCTTGGGTTTGGACCTCTGAACTCATTCTGAAACTACTCAGTACGAGGCTACACGTGGGAAATCTATTGTTTCTACCCACTATGGTGCCACGTGATAAAAGCAAATAGTGTAAGGTTTACAATTCGGCTGTCTATGTATTAATTGGTTTAAAGTTAATGTTGTTCCCATCTTTGTAAGGCTACGGGATAGAAAAGGAAAGAAAACCTGTCTCATTTAGCGGTTTTGGTTAATTATGTACTGAAAATGCGGTATCAACCGAGCATCGTGGCATTGAAGAAAAGGTTTGAACTTCATGCGTATCGTATTTACTCGATTAGACGCCCCCGGCTTCTATTCAAAATTCGGCCTTGTCGGCCCGGCGTTTATAAATGGGGTACATTTTCCGTTATTTTTCAATCTTACTTATTTCGATTTCTGACATTCATTTAACACTCGAACTGCTATAGATTCCTCATAATCAAAGAATTTCAATGTAATAAAAAAACGACAAACAAAACTTTTTTGAATGGCGTAAAAGTTATGCCTTTCTTGGTTCAGGAGAATTTATAATAAAAAAGCAGAACATGACCTGTTCAATACTTGGTTATTGTGTAACAAACTTTCCCCCAATATTGATAAAACAAATTTTGTTATTTTTCATCCGCCACAAAAAATGTAGACACAAGGTTAATTTATCTATAAATGAGAAGACTATCTCACAAGTAAACAATATTAGATATCTAGGGATTTTTATACACTCAAACCTCAATTGGAAGAGCCAAATCAAACATGTTTCCAAAAAAATCAAAAGAAGTATAGGTGTTCTATGTAAGATTCGCCATTATGTTACCCCCAAGAGTATCATTCAATTATATTATTCCTTGATATACCCTCAATTAACTTACGGATTATCTGTGTGGGGCAGCACCTATCCTTCTACCCTGAATCCTCTAACAATCCTACATAAAAGAGTGGTGCGAATTATAACTTCTTCAAAATATGATGAACATTCAAGCCCTTTATTCAAACAATTAGATATTTTGAAACTTAATGATCTCATTTTTCTATACAATGCACTATTCATGCACATACAATGCACTATTCATGCGTACACAATTACAACACTAGGCTAGCCTCTAGATAATTCAGTAAGATCAAACTATGGTAAATTTGGCCTTCGGTTTCAAGGCCCTAAGACCTGGAACTCTATTGATGACGACCTAAATAATCAGAGCAAATTAATCTTCAAAAACAAAATCAAAATAAGTATAATTAATGACTATTAGACTGTTTCTAACGCTTTCCCCTTATTAGTTTTTTTTTTCAGACAAGCCTTGTGTAAATGTAATTGTGTGTATTTCACTGACCCCCTTTTTTTGTGTGTTTCGTTTTTGTATGTGTGCGCCAAAAATCCTTTTGATCCATTATTGTTTACTATATATTTGAATGGTTATCGGACTCGTTTGGCGTAAGCTATTTCCGTTAACCTGTACCATAATTTTAGTATATTTACCTATTGTAATAATCTTATCCGTGCTGATGCAAATAAATATTGTTGTTGTTGTTCTCGCCGTGGTTGGTTTAAAACCGTATTTAGAATAGCGACTGATTCGAATAGACGCCTCGTCGATCCGGCGTTAATTCATAATAATAATAATAATAATAATAAAGTCTTTATTTACAGAGGGTAGCACTAAATAGCAAAGCTAACAAACTTGTGGCCCTCAATAACAGACAATACAAACTAGTTATATAAAAAGCTAGATTACAAAACTATATATAAGATAAAAACGAGATAAATACAGAACTTCATTAAAATATTATTATGCTATATATATATACTTTGTGCAATACCTTAAAATATTAATAATAAAATAGAAAATGACAGACTGCCAACTACACAATAAAATGATTTAGAGATTGTTGCTGCCTAAAATTCGAGACCCGGCGTCTAATCGAGTAAATACAACTAGTACTTAGGTCTAGCAATGACATGGCTTTCCATTGGTCAGTAAACGATATCTCAACATTATTCTTGTGGTTGGAAAAAGGACCAAAACTTGTCACTATTTGAATACCCTGGATGCCAGAGGTTCTACTGCCCTCTCAAAGCAAAGCCAAAGCGCCGCCAGCGAGGAGCGTTCTCGAGAAGCGACGAGACGATTCGCTCCTTCGCGCCTAAACTTTGGCTTAGAGACTCCGCCGGGCAGTAGAACCTCTGGCATCCAGGGTACTATGTGAAATAAATGAAAGTATTTTTTTTTCTTTTTTTGTATTTTTTTCTCAGTTTAAAAACGTCAAAGTTGTCAGTCTCATATTTTCGTCTTTATTCATTTCTCGCTAATTAGATTTTTTTACGTGGTCGACTATATGTATTATAGTATCCTTAATTATACCAATTGCTCTGGTTCATATGGTTACATTATGATTTCACAGCCAACGGTTCGAATTTCGAAACATCACAACAATGACAAAGGTGCAATCTTGTCACCTTAGAGGCATTAAGCCTGAATATTTAAGCCCGACATTAACAACATCGTTACTACCATCCAAAGTAAATGTCTTTGAATATAGTGAAAGAAAATGACAAGTGTGATATTGATTCCTCGTCAAAAACATGAAGCAAGGTTGATTGGTAAATATATTAGTTTGCAGTAGATATGATATATGTACATATAGCTGGATTCATGTGGAGCGGTAATACACACTCGATCACAAACCATGTAGACTATAAGGCAACACCTCCTTTTCCATGCATATGAGAGTACAAGATGAGTAGCGTTTGATTAAGGTCAGAAGTTGGTCGTCTGGGAGAACAAAGTCGTAAAAATGGACCGAAATAGCGGCAAGGTAGGCCGGCTAAACCTAGAAATCAAATTCAACTGTTCCTTAAATTAAGAGTTTTGCAGCTGGAATTATATATTTTTTCTTTTTGGAAATGCTCAAAATTAGGCGGACTTTTGAAGTTTTTGAGTTCGTTCCTGACTCGCTGTCATAGCTACATGGCGTTATTAGTCGGTTAAGCATCTAATCAGGCTGTATTTTTACTTGTCATCCGTATTTTGGCTCGCCTGAAATTTTCTTTCACCCTTGCGCGTGCTCGAGAAATGGGATTTACCATATATGGTGAAGGAAGCCATTTTAACGTAACTACCCGAATTTCGTGCGTTTAGTTGTGCGTATTTCGTGCGTTCTTGGCAGAAGTATATAATAATTATCAGAATAATGTAACAATTATTCACCGTAGTGGAGGTGAATAGTGGTGGATATTTACCGAGCCGCTTTGGCGAGCCGCAGGTGAATAGCCAGCACCAAATAGTTATTTTATTTTCTGTTAAATGGACAAAAACTCGCGCGAGGTGATCGCTGCTTCGCTCGGAGGTGAATATGAAATCACATTCACTGTTTGAGTAGCCAATCAGAGCGCGCGAAAAGTGATATTCATTGGTGTGGTATATACTAATAATAGATATTCATACGTGACTTAATGTCGTACACAGCAGCTTGCAATTGTTTTTTTTTTGTAACTACACTGTATTGATATTGGTCATTTGTCTCATGCTTTACCGCTTCCTGGTTAACTCAGTAGTAGAGTGCAGTCTTGAGGTTGCGGTTGAAATCCCGGCCGCGTCCTTAGGCAGAGACGGCGTAAAGCCGTTGTCCTTGTCTCCTTCCTCTTCTAATCTATATGAGGGGGATGTAACAGAACTTGTGCTACTTCACGAAAGAGTAGGCGAATTTCTCCGGGCACAACAGCCTGTAGCTGTAGGTACGAACAACACTCATGATTGTAAACTGCTTTGCAGCACTTTGCGCCACATTATTGCAGTCCATATCTGAAGACCTCCCCTGTGAAGCACGTTTGATTATACACCTATTTCAAACATAGGGCCCCTAAGGGCAACTCGCAGATGGTCAGTGAGCTATTTTGTGTTGTGTTATTTGTGGACGTTGTTGGCAGAGCCAATATTTGTGTAGTGGCATTCAGCGAAATACAGTGTACAGCGAGCGTCAGCCTTGTAGTCTTCATAAGCGTATATGTCAGGACATTAGTCTGCTGCCATATGTTTTGTCGGTTTTTAATTCTAAAAACAATCCCACAATATTTTCTTGCAAACCCAGCAAGACAGAATGATATAGGAAAGCCATTTATTCAACTGTCCGAAACCGGAAATGCCTATTTCTCGTCGCTATTAATACAAATTGGGATCGTGCGAGATTATATTACTAGCGATAAACGGCTGAAATGGCACGTCTGTATAGTTGTAGTAGAACTACTGCATGGATTTTCACCAAATAAAAACTCCCTGCAACCTCCGGAAATTTTGGCTTAAACACACGTTTTTCGACACGAAAAAATTCACAACAGACTTTAGTTCCTATATTATTTATACCAGCTTGCTAGCGGTCACAACCAAAGTCTTCAGTACATTTGCCTCAAAATAAAATACAACTTGGCAGTTTCTGGACCGAAAACGTAGCTATGCTGAATCGCTTGACATCCTAGTCGTAAATAATCTGCTTCTTAGGCAATCCAAGGTAAGTTAAGGCTACTAAAGTTTGCCTAGCCTAGACATCGCTGGTTGGACAAGACAAGAAAGCTGCCATTTTGTCTTTCTCTCTCACTCAAACTGGCGAGCGTTTTGTACGCAAAAACTCATTTCTGCACCGAATTAAGTGGAATAAAAGCTATTGACAGTTCTCTTGGGTAAATAATATCCAAGCGTAGTACAATATTTGGCCATAAAGTCAGTGTTTCCACGTCAAAAGTTTGAAAATGTTATACTCGTCCATTCACGACTTTCGCTTGCCAAACACTGGCGTAACGTGTGGTTTGTATTCAAGTAGTGTAGCAAGATAGACACAGAGACATGTACAACAGAGATACTTCAGAGCACTAATTTACAAGTCATTTCGGAATATTTACCGTAGAAAGCGGCATATCTACACTACAGCATGACCTTTCGAATGCTTCGACGCGTCTTCTCCGATAACAGTTGTTCTCACGCTCACAGCTACCACAAACGACCGTCAATACATCTTCGGATTCGGAAAAGGATACACGATGCTCCGAAAAAGATATACGCTAACGCCACGCTCGGAAATGAAATCCACTTAACCCCAATACCTCGTTCCTGCACATGCGTGCATCCACGAGTTAAAAGCGACATTCCCAGCCCGAAATGGATTGTGGTTGTAGCTGAAAGTCTGTTAAATTCGTTTGTTTTTGGGTCAAAAACTTTGAGACGAATATTAATGGTCTCCTGTGAATCAATGTTCCGACATGATTACACTAGTTTATCCGATTCGCACAGCTGCACAGACACAATCCATTTCGGTCTGGGAGCGGTGTCGCTTGTCGTTTGGCTGAGACAGGTATATACTTCATGGTAGTGTTTCGTGCCATATACATGTAGTCTACTGTTTTACAGTATTATGCAGGGAGACTATATGGAACGAAACACTACCATGAAGTATATACAGAGAGACAACCTTTTCGTATACCAATAGGATTTGCGCTATATAATTAAATAACTTTATTTCACTTTACTTTATTACTTGTCGTTGTTAGAAGTAACAGACATGAAGGTCTTATATAATTAAAATCAGTTTTATCTGAACTCTGAAAACTCTGAATTTCTAATGTCGCCTGAGACAACCATAGAGGTTTATATCAAAGCCAGGACCCGGTTAATCCACAGATCGAATTGGAATTTTGCGTGTTGATTTTGGCATAATAGTGCTAAAGTTGATTACACAGTTTGATTACACACATTTTGTTAAGTAACGGTTGACTCTATATCCTTGTCATTTTACCATTACGGCTGACAATGGTGAAAATATATAAGAAGCCACCTCTTGCCCTTATATATATAAACACGCCAATCTTTTGTCGAATGCCAAGGACGACTGTCAGCTGTTTCGAAATGAGGGATGGTCTAAACTATTAGTTCACTTGTGAACTCTTTCCTGAGTACCAGAAAAATAATTAAACACACGCGCGTTCACTCGTTCATTCGCAGCTTTTCAAGATTTCGAGCGTGCATTATTGTCAGTTGTTTTATAACATAGATTTGATAGTCTGGGCGTTCTGATTGGTTGAAAGCCGTGTTTCTAATTTACAATTAGACTATGAGCTCGAAATTTCTATTAGACAAATAGTGTGTTTGTCTCGAACTATCGGCTGATAGTTGCCTGCGGAAATTTAATATAAGAGTTCGAGGGCTTATATGCTAGTAGTAACAACATCAAATTATCAGCCGATAGTTCCGAGACAAACACACTATGTTTGTCGTTATTGTTCATCACAAAATTGTCAGTTTCGCTCTCAGCAGGCAATATTATATAAATAGAATGTGTCCGTCGAGAAACTATCGGCTGCCGGATAGTTGCCTGCGGAAATGTGATGTTCTTAAAACGAATATAAGCCCGAGAACACAGAATGCTAGTTTAAGAACATCAAATTTCCAAGGGAAACTATCAGCCGATAGTTCCGAGACAAACACACTCTATTTGTCGTTGTTGTTCATCACAAAATTGCCTGATAGTTTGCCTCCGCGGACGACAACTATCACGTCACGTGATCGCTTTTGGCCAATGAGCCAATGAACTATAACGGCTGATAGCTAACGAGGAGCGAAGCCGGCTGAGTCAACTATCAGCCATAGCTAGAAACTGAGAGTCAGTTTATTTTTAGTCTAATTGTTTTAGTAGAAACATACTAGTACATCATCCATCTTGCTGACTCATTACCATTAAGGTGACTCCCTGACGAGCAATACGACAAGGAGCACTGACGAGGTGCTAAAGTCATCAACAAGAAGGGTGGGTAGGGTGGGCGCCGACTTTGCAGGGAAGAGACATGATCCCGGTAACTACAGGGGAATAACACTCCTCGATTGTATGGGCAAACTAATGATAGGAATATTAACATCTAACCTGTACAAATATTGTGAGGAGAATGACATTCTAGTTGACAATCAGACCGGTTTTAGAAAAGGCTACAGTACGATTGACAATATTGTTATCTTGAAGACAATGATTGACAAAAACCTGTCGAAGGGAAAAGACACTATGCTTCTTTTGTAGATTTTAAAAAGGCATTTGATTCTATTAATAGAAATATGTTATGGCAAAGGCTGATGAAATTGGGGATATCACCCGGATATCTAGGCCTAATTAGAAATATGTATGCCTCTGTTAAATACTGTGTTGAAATGCATCATGGAATTTCTGGATTCTTTGAGAGCTCTACGAGAAAAGAATAAATTTAATTTAGCACGGAGCCTCGTATTGAAACCTTTGTGCGTGACAACTAAAGCATATCGCGGAAGTGGGCTATTAAAGAGACGGATTGTAATTATTGGTTGAGAGGGAAAAATATAAAACTAACTAACGTATTCACTTATATTGGCATTACGTTTAACACGTCAGAGGGTTTGGAAACTAGCTGATAAAGCAAAGAAAGCGCTGTTCTCGCTCAAAAAGAGTTTTTTTCAGAACCAAATAATATGACACCATATTTACAGGAAAATTTGTTTGATTCCTTAATCAAACCTATTGTCCTGTATGGACAATAGAGGCTATACAATAAACGTAAATAATAAATAATAATAATAATAAATTTATATAGCGCCATATCCACTAACTGCACTATGGCGCTTTACATTACTACATTAAAAAATAAAATGAATATTTACAAAAAAGCTTTCCCAAAAAGGTAAGTCTTCAGACTTTTCTTAAAGATTGTAATTGACATGTCAGGCCTTCTCATATCGATGGGCAGAGCATTCCACAGGCGCGGGGCAGCTACCGCGAAAGCTCTGTCACCATAGGTCCTTTGATTGGACCTGGAAACTGCAAGTAAAGAACTATGAGAAGACCTGAGATTACGGTTAGGGATGTATTTCTTTAATAAATCACTGATATAAATAGGAGCTAGGTTATTTAGAGACTTACAAACTAATAACAAAATCTTAAAAACAATACGGTGCTCCACAGGTAGCCAGTGGAGCTCATAAAGTAAAGGCGAAACATGGTCAAATTTAGATAGGCGTTTAACAAGACGAGCAGCGCAGTTCTGTACGAACTGCAACCTCTGGATCTGATATTTAGGCAGTCAGTACAAAAGGGCGTTCCCGTTGTCTAACCTACACGTTATGAAAGCATGTATGAGTGCTATTGTAGACTCTTCAGATAGATAACTTCTAATTTTAGATATTCTCCTAAGATGGTAAAAAGCTAATTTACATATAGCACTAATGTGCTTCTCAAAAGTTAAACCATTGTCAAAAACTACACCCAGATTACGAGCAGACGCCGATGACTGTACTACGGAACTACTAATTGTAAGCGAGTTCAGAAGTGGACGAGGCCGATAACGAGAACTAATAACTAGCAACTCCGATTTGTCGCTGTTAAGCTTAAGCTTATTACTACACATCCATTTGTCTAAACGTAAGCAAATGGATCTTAAAAGTTAATACCAAAGCAAGTCATCAGCTGTATTTTCGGAGTTGGGGCGTTACCCACTGGAAATAGATATAAAGAAAACAATTATCCGGAATTGGTCGCAAGTAATGCAAACCGACCCCTCTAGATTAATAAATCAGGCGTATAAAGTGTCACTAGACATGACAAATAAAGGATTGAATTGTTGGGCTGCTAAGGTGCGATCGATACTGAATGATATTGGCTATAGCTACATGTATATCTGCAAGATGCAAGAAATAACGCTGACAAATTGGGTACAAAATGATATAATACAAAGATTACGTGACTCCCACGTTCAAAAGTGGCGAGCTGAAAAGAATCAAAGCAGAAAGCTAAGTATGTATGATAAGATTAAGGTTACTGATTACGACAAAGAAAGTTACTTGACAACTCTAAAAACCCCAGATAAAAGATCCTGCGTTACAATGTTTAGAATTAGTGCCGAATCCCTTACCAAAGACTGAAAGGTACTGTATGGTATGTGATTCGAAAGAAGTAGAAGATGAATTTCATTTTGTAATGAAGTGCAGCAAATAGACTCTTTGCGCGTTACGTCATAGCCGCCATGTTGGTGTACAGGTAACAATAGATTATTCGTTAGTTTCTTTTGTTCTGTACACCAACATGGCCGCCATGCCCTTTGTCATTTAAATCTCTGGGGATTGAGAGCAAACCATCTATTCGAAAGGCAGCGAAAAATGTTATTTGATGAGGTTGTTAAAACAACTTCCTGTTTTGAGAATATGAACAGCTCGCAAACATTGTATTACAATGCTAGAGAAGATGAGGGATTATTCGCGAACTTCCTGTTCCAGTGTTTTAAAGAGAGAGAATTATAACTTAACACATTTTTTTTTTAATTTAAAACTTTTAAACAATTATTAGTGTAATTTAGTAATTTATCCTGCTTGTTCAACGCTACGCGTTGTAAAATTTCAATCAAGTTTTTATTATTGCTATAGCAGTTCTAATCTGTAAGCGGGTCCAAATCTCGATATATATATTTTTTTTTACCATAATGCATCACTTCTATTGTCTTTTTTTACCACACTGCTTTGCAGGCATCTGATCGTCACGCGACATTACACGAGGTGGATCTGCATTGTTTGAGCTAACTCTTTAATGCATTTCTGTGTACGCAATCTTTGTGTAATCATGAATTTGTTGAAGTATAGACGTGTAGGCGAACTCATTTCTAACTCTGTGTGAACTATCAGTTTCCAAAGGCAAAGAGCAAGATCTCTCCTGTTATCAAGATGGTGAGCAGCAAATAATTTTCTTCTATTGGCTTCGATAAAGTCAAAACATTTACAACTACATTCTCAATTACAGTTGATTTCCGGTATTTAAACTTCACCTGGGAGAACAGCAGTTTGTTGTGACGGGAATTGGTAGCTAGGCTCAGGGAATTTACCGGGGATCGTTGATATGTCGGGACAAAATGAAAATAAATAGTGACAACTTTTGAGTTACACACCACAGCTCAAACAGGATTCGGTCGCACGATAGCCCCGAAACTACAAAATATATTCATCTAACACCTTGGCATTTTTATCACCTAGTAATCTATTTTTCCTGCCAAAGTGCTACTGTAGGTTCTCTTCTAATACACTTCCTTTACTGAGTGTAGCAGCATTCACTACCTGTAAGGTATACTAGTAATTAATTGTACCTTATATAATGCTCATTGCGTCATCCCGAGAGATAATGAATATACAAGGTTGAATATAGTTTTCTCAGTATGCACATACAAACAACTTTTCTGCTTTGGCATAAGCAAATACATTTTCTGTGTTATATTGAGGTATTGGAAAAGCGTTCTCCTACATACTTTCAGACCAATGCTTATCTAACTCGCTGATAAATTATTACACCCGCCATGTTGGATTTTAGTAACCTCGTTCCCAGGGTTTTCTGTCCAGGATGAATCTATTGTGGCTTCTGATTGGTCGAAATCGGGGAATTGCAGATATAACAAGGATTGTCCTTGCACATTCGCTACTCGCTATCTATCACAGAATAGATAGTGAGTAGAGAACCAATCAGATTGCTGGATTTGCAATAGAACACCAGTATGTTCCTACTAAAACTATAGAAACATAGAACGGTTTCGCGCGCCCTTGAGCTAATTGGGATAATTTACGTTTTGATTACTCAATAAAACGCGCGCGTATTGTTGCTCGTTTAATTTATAAAGGAAATAGGAACACTGTTTCCGCGTTCCTATAGAGTTATATAAACACTTGTGGAAGATTATAGCAGAGGAAACACTAGCCCTTCGGGCTTGTATCTCCACTGCCATTTCTCGTTCTCCCAAAGTCTCACTCGTGTTTCTATAGCTCTGTGTAAACACGAAATGTTTTCTGTTTCTTAAATAGAACGTGGAGAACCATCGACTGGTTGTTAAATAGATCATTATGTCAACTATATTACTTAGTTTTTCAATATGCAATACATCTTATTCAATCGACAGCATA
This sequence comes from Actinernus sp. WN-2022, assembly GCA_030867875.1. Classification (NCBI taxonomy): domain Eukaryota; kingdom Metazoa; phylum Cnidaria; class Anthozoa; order Actiniaria; family Actinernidae; genus Actinernus; species Actinernus sp. WN-2022. The sequence goes on along the minus strand of JAOWCC010000577.1, from coordinate 69,244,114 downwards.
ATAAGCTGATATTGTCATTTTAAGGAACTGGCGTTTTTCTAACTGGCCCGGCTGGGACATGTCGGAAACAGTTGCCGTCATTAATATCTAGTGCTCAAAATGAGGGGTTTACAAAGTCTGGGAATCAGACACATGCATATGATAATAGTAAACAAGCAGAAATGAAAAACGGAACTGCACCAGTGTTTTAATGGTTCTCGTCAATGAAACCGAATAATCTGGTTATTCCTAACGTAAGCATAGGATTTACAGTCTGCCACGAATGACTTATTAAACGAGCGACTGAACGACTAATTCTAATCACCCCTCCCCCCCCCCGGAAGTGGGGTTACTCTTCTGTTATCTATGCAGGGACGTACCAATGGATAGGGTTTGGATTTTAGGTACTTATGTCCTGAATAGGGTGTACAAGTTTTCTTCAAATGTCTTGAACACGGGGTTCTCTTGGGAAGGCCTGAACACTAATACTCGGATAGGCGGTATTTCGGGTGATCATATTGTTTCCCAGGACGATCTCTTCCAAGACGAAGCATGTATATTTGATGGCCTGCTGAGTCGGTCATCATTCTTTATTTACAGTACATTTGATTAAACGCTGGTAGGGCTACTGTGGGCTACTGACTAAATACAGGATATGATATTTGCCTCGAGTCTTGAATAGGGTCCTAAATTTAAGCTCTTACTCTTAAAACAGGGTATGGATGTTCCAAATTTCTTGTCTTAAACAGGGTCAGCGCTTGCGAGACTGTACTCAACGAGCTTCAGCGGCACCCTTCCACCCAAACTTTAATTAGTAGAGTACACCCGAGCTAGACACCAAAGGCTCCTTGATCTTTGAGTCAAATATGCAGTCAATCGGATCTTGTCCACTATGCTATTATATAATTAATATTAATATAATAATATATATTCGCTTGAATTAGTCGACATCTGAAACAGATGAAGTACGCCAGTGGGCCGGAGGATCCTAGAGAACTCGATAATTTACTTTAAAATGCCTACTTTGTGCGCTTCAAGTTGTGGGGGCGTGGCACGATCACCCGAAAGGCGCACTGAAGAGACTGGGAGAGGTGGGGTTGATATTTTCCCCTTTCAGAAATTTTGAAATTGTATGTACATGTACTCTGAGTTAGTGCATAATAGGAGTCATATTACCTTGGTTCTGGTGCTCTTTAATATATCACAACCGCTAGCATACACAACATTCTGCATATTCTTGAAGAAATCGTTAGAAATCTTAGGCTTTAAAAATATTCTTTCTGAAAAATGCCCACCCCACGTAGCCTACTCTCATAAGGCTCCAGCCTAGGTCCCCTATTATTCTTATTGTATATAAATGATCTCCCAAATTGTTCCAACAAATTTTTATTTAGAATATTTGCCGAGAGGATACAAATATATTTTATTCATCAGATAATCCAAATGATTTGGAAACAGTTGTAAATGAGGAGTTAAATAATGTGCTGAAGTATCACGTCGGGCATAAAGTACGTCAAAATCGGCATCAGTGAGCGTGGACAAATAATTAAAATTAACACCATTTCTTTACTTATAGTCTCAATTTGAAGAAATGTTGGTGACTTGTTAACAAAATGAAACTACATATTTTAGGTGTTTTATGTTAGTATGATGACGTTGTTGTGACGTCATAAGTGATGCCTCCTTTTCTGGTAAAATTCCCCCTTTAATAGATGTTACAAACAGACTACACCATCAAAGGGCCTTCATGACACATTCCTTTGGCGCAAATTTGAACGTTCTACGGCTATTATAGCAAAAGTTATAGAGGAATGACAGTTGCTATGACGTCATATTTAGTGACGTCAGGTGTCATACCTAAATAAGGCTGCCTATTGTTAAAAAATCAAGAAAAGAAAAGAATGTGGGTTTTGAGTGCCAGACTAGCGCATTTCATCACTAAAACTCGAAAATCACTCAAAGGATTTTTTTCTAAGGGCATGTATAAAAAAGTATGACGTCATAATGACGTTGCCGAAAATATGACTTCAATTTTAAGCCGGTTAATGGACAAACAAATCAAAATTCAAAAAACATACGATTTTAGCCACCAACGTGTTTTATGATTGGACAAAATGTCATGCAACAATATTTACAACTCTAAAAATTGAATGAAGCGATGTTTTCATAAATGCTTTTGTGTTGTTTATTTCCTTCCAAATGTTGGCGGGAAAATGGACAAAATTCAAACTTTCATAACTTTTGATTTCCTTAACCAATCGACATCGGGTTTTTGATTCCTTCATTCTCATCACGAGTAGATTTTAACAATATACGACATTTCGTTTTTAGAGATAATGAACAGTTGCAAGAAACGTATTACAAATGGATAAATGACGTCATTGTGACGTCACGATGGTAGTAACATAGCTTAAAAAATCAGGTTATATTCCTTTTGCGATTCTACATCCTTCTACCAAAAGTCAATCGTCTGCATTGAAAACTTTTTAAAATATAGAACTGATGCCGTTTTTATGGTCGTTTGTGCCCACCGTGATTGCTCAGTAAATAAACTTTCAACACATTTTAAACAAATGATATGCTTATAACTTCCTCAATGAAAAAAGCTAGTATAAAAATAACCTTATGTAATATAGAACAGAAAACACAGATTAAATATTTAGGAGTGTTTATTGATGAAAACTTACAATGGATGCTCAAATTAAGCATATAAACAATAAAATAGCAAATAATGTAGGAATTACATCTAAGTTAAGATACATGTACCCTCCAATGCAATATATTGAAACAATTATACTACGCATTTATTTACCCATATTTGAACTATGGACTTATGAGTTGGGGCACTGCAACCCAAATAGACTAAAAGAATTAAGACTAAGCAATATAAATGTCTTTGTCAACAACCTTGAAAATGCCACCCCATATTACAAATTGTTCGAAATTTTAAATCTGGGAAATATCTTTAACCTTAAAATGTCCTCCCTTATACAAAAAATACAATATGACAAACAAAATATCCCACCTGCCTTAATACTTGAGCTAATTACTTCTGCTAAAGATATCCATAACTACAACACCAGATATGCGGCGAACCAAACTTTGTACAGGCCAGCCTCCAGAACTAACTATGGTCTATCACGATTCAAAGCAATTTCATCAATAATCTGGGAATCAGTACCTCTTACTATCAAAACCTTGCCCAAAACCAGCTTTAAGAAGCAATATATCCAGTTCTTACTAGAGAAACAGTCATAGTATTAAAATACGTGCATTATCTATGTAAGACAAATTTATACAAATCCGCTACTTTGCTATATTGATATTTTTTATCCTTAAGATCAAACAATAATGTAACCACCTTCAAAATTTATACATAACTACATGAATTCATTTAATATCTCACTTCGTACTATTCTTTATTATTACTGATTAGCTATATATTCTATTTCTATCCTCATTTAGTTTTATCAATGTAGTGGCCAACTCGAAAGCCATTGCTACTTTGGCCACTACGCACATGTTTTCTAACAAATACCTATTCTTTTTTTTCCACTTTTATTTCCTTTATATATGTATATTTATATGTTGTAAGATAAGGATCGATGCGGTTATGTGCAAATAAATGAATCTTGAATCTTCCCAAATATGACCCTCCGTGTCTTATTGTTACTCAACTCTGTGTAATGCCTTATCTTGTGGGCGAATATGACATTAAACAGGGAGGTGCCCCACATTAACTGATCATTATAATGACACGGAAAGGTACTATTTGTAGAATATGGTCTCTTGTGAGCGGCGGTATTGGCATTACATTGGGGTTCCTTAGCCAGTTGAGCTATTTAGTACAGGAAATTAAAAAGATTCTCATTTATAATTCATTTCTGAAATTAGTTAGCCGTATACAGGGCGCGTTCGATTGACCGTATTCAGGAATAAGAATACAAGAATGATCCGCACTACAAATCGTTTATATCGGGATTTTTTTAGCCACTGGAATATACTAAATGTATCCTGAATATCACATGTCAGCAAGCTTTTGTAGCTTACATGTACAGTGTAAAATGAGCCTGAACCAGTGATTTCCAGAGACTATTCCATGTATTCTTATTCTGGAATACAATCAATCGGACGCCCTTAAGTAATTTCGAATCTAAGAGTTTTATAGTCGTAATCCTCAATTTCCCTAAACTCTCTGCACTTGTCATATTCCTGTTTGTCTTGTATGATGAATATACTTTCCGATTTTTCGAAGGTATGGAAATATGCCGGAAATATCATGGAAATTTTGATCCATACTATGGAACAATAGAATAATGTTGGAAATTCGACTTCACAGCATTTCCCCATGGTTTTTACTATGGGTAGTGAGTAGGTGCGGCAAATTCAGGAAAGTGGCGCTCGTATGTATTATCTGTAGGCTGCGCGCGCATGGTGCAGGATCGGAGTCACTGAACCAGCGTAAAAGTCAGCTAGTATCTCTGCCTATTTATATTTAGAAAGTTTAGAAAATGGATACTAAAACAATTAGTGGAATTATGCTGACCCCAGTGTGTGTTATCAACTTTACTTTAGCTACCATCCATAAAACAGACTTTGGTGTTTATAATTTTCGCTATCATGATACTCAGCTTCATATAATAATTGCTTATTCGCAAAATATTCATCACAATATTTTGTCAGTTTTTCTAAAAGCGTTAAATGGCAGATAATCAAATTTGTTTCGTTTCTTTTTAAAGATTGTACTGGTATTGTAAACATAAACGCTTATCCAGGTAGCTTTTCCTGCAGGGAAATGACATCTTTAATTTTATTTGTATCCGCTTCGACTTGGAGAAACAACTTTGAAATAATCATGTGAATCACGAGAAATAACTAAATAAATCTAAAATTAAAATTAACAACGATAAAAACGTACATTTCCGATTTAGAACTTAAATCTGTGTACTTGCGTTCTAGCTATGGTACTTATAGATTTGCGTTTTGAAAGGTCTTGCAGTGTAGGCAGATGAAATACCTAATTCAAAAAGCTATACTGATTTAAAGAGATTGAGAAAATGATATTGAATTCATTGACGCGAATATGAAAAACACTTGGGGCATCAAAAATATTAAAAACATTACAGTTGCAGCATATAAAGTGAATAAAATATTATTTCCAAATTTGAGAATAGATAGCCAAGCACTTCACCAGAACGCATTGTTTAAAACGTGGCAGTCGACGATTGCTTTCTAATACTTTGCATATTGTTTTGCTTTGGTAAAACCACTTAATATTTAACGGGACATGAAACAACCATAGGGGTGAACAGAGTCAGTACCCGACTAAACCACAGATTGAATTGTAATTTAGCATGTTGGTTTTTTTTGGAGGGAGGAAAACCGGAGAACCCTTGGAGCAAAGGACGAGATACCAACAAACTCAATTCACATGTTACTGGGGCTCGACCCCAGGCTACAGTGGAGAGACAATGCGATTACCACTTGCACAACCCCGGCTCCCCTTAATTTATTATTATTATTCCATAAATAGATTATTAATGGTATTGTCATAAATGTACTTAGAAGCTACATCACAGGCAGCAAATATTAAAAATAAGTGCTCCATTTTTATCCAAGCTGAATATAGCACTTTCATGTGACAAAATTCTAAGGATTGCACCTTGGCTTTGCAGCCAGCCAATACAAACATTAAGTGGGATTAAATGTACCTACTTTAAGTTGTGTTACAGTTTGATGCAATGTGTTTTCTACTCAGAACATGAACTACGAATTAATATAGGGCAGTTGAAGTACTATTAAGTAACAAATACGGATACCACTGTAGAACATGACAGTAAGTAGATTGAGAGCTATTGTGAAGAGATCTACACAATATTGATCTGGTCACTTGAAATGACAATTAAAACACAAGAGGAATTTCGCACGCACTGAAATAAAGTGGAGCGAACAGGAAGGGACTATAAAGCTAATATCTGACAAGTAAAGGATATAGGTAAAGCTGTAGGTCGGTATACGAGAGTAGATTTAAACTGAAATCTAGGGATGTTACTTGCTTCAGATTTTTAACATTAACTGTTTTTATCAAATCAAGAAATTGTATCAAACACATTTAACTCTGCGATCACTCCAACGAGTTTGCCAGACTCTCATTTCTCTCCGCGGTAGAATTTATGTTTCAATTAAAGCGGAACCCCTTAGAACATGTTAGAATAAATCTTAGAAGAGAACTTTCATTAAATTAGCCATCGAGATTTTGTAAACTGATTTCGCTTATATTTAAAGACCTTTGCTGTTTATAAACTTTTTTGTAATTCTTACCTTTATCGACTTGTAAGCTTTAGTGACTGCAGTCAACGCCAAGGCAGCTTAACGAACACACAAGTATGCCAGGACCGCAATCTAGACTGAACCGAGAAACCCTTTTATAATGACGTTCTCAATACAATAAGGCTTCGGATTAAAAGGTTAAGAGCTCGCCCAAGGCCTTGGATAAACACGTGTGCACGAATATTGATGTTAGTTCATTCGACAGTTAAATGCATTTATACCTTCCTGTGCGTTCGTGGAGTCAAACAGCTGCAAACTATTTACTGAAAGACGAGTCGCAGCAGCTCATGTAGTGAAGTTATTACATATTTCTGAATGAAGCAGATGAATAATTTTCAATCCAATTTCAGCAATTTTGCCCTATCTTCTATTACTTGTTATCAAGAGATTCAGTCTGTGAGGCGGTAACTTGGCTGGATAACTGTTTTTGAAGCACTTTATTTCTTTCATGTTATAGCGTGTATAACCGTTAATGTTTTCGTCCAGTTCTTTGATCTTACCGAAACTCGGCAAAATGAGAATCTCTATCTTTCCTGGCCAGACTTTCCATGTGAAATTCATTAATGTTCGAAGTACCAGTATACTCTGAATGTATACCAGTTTAAAATATATTTTAGAGGGTTAACCCCACGCAAACATCATGAAGTTAATCGCCTCTCACGTCTGTGCCGAGCATGCAGGTTCGATATCCGGACGCGGCGCCATGTATGTGAGTTGAGTTTGTTGGTATCTTAGTCTTATCTCGTCATTGCTCCGAGGGTTTTCCTCCGAGTTCTCCGGTTTTTGGCTCCTCCCTCCCGTACAAAAACCAATACGGTAAATTCCAATTCGATCGGTGGATTAGCTGGGTCCTGACTTTGATCAGCGTCTATCATTGTTTTAGGTCCCGTTAGAAATTCAGAGGGTGTATTCCGCGGAGATCGAATTGAAATGTGTATTTCATTAGTCATCCCTTGATGAAGAAACTCTCAATCTAACATTGGCTTACGAACTACTGAAGTAATTGTAGTCAGGGATAAAATAAAAATAGACAAAAAAGGAAAGGCTGATTCAACGGTAGTGTGTTTTTCTTCCAATATTTCTATATAAAATAAAACGTCTTCATTTGTATTATACTTCGATAAAAAAATCTGTTAAAATGCTCTATTTGTATCAACGTTCCTCTTATGGGTTTGTTAATTCGTGTGTTAATCCGTGTGTTTAGGCTTCCGCCTGTGTTCTAGTTTGTGTACATCAGATATAAGTGTACTATTCACCTTATAATATATATTATTTCTTACAGCTTACAGCTGGTGGGGCCTGCTTTTACTCCTCACACACTCCTCACTACATTTGCTGTTTTGGAAACACACTACACTCGACTCACGGTTGATTTTTACAGAGGGAGGCAAACCGGAGAACCCGGAGAAAAACCCTCGGATGCAAATAAGAAATCACCAAAAAACCTAACTCACATATGGTGCCCGAGGCGGGAATCGAACCCGGGACCGCAGCGGTGAGAGGCAAGTGTTTTACCACCACGCCAACCTGCATCCCCATTTATATCTTATTTATATCTCATGCCCGCGCGGGAAGAATTCTAGTAACAATGGTATCAGAGCGAGGCCAGTTGTCTCAAAGGAGTCTGTCAGAATTTGTTTAAATTTCTGTCGTACCGCCTTGTTGTGTTCTATTGTGTCATCAGGAATTTAACATTATTTTCCGCCATCGAGTGTAGATTGTTCTCTTCCTGTGACAAGCTGATACAACGCGACTCACTTTGATTCCTTTATGATTAACATCAATATACTAAAAGTATGACTGATTATCACAGGAAGTTCTTGCAAAATACATTAATCTTATCTGACACATTATCACATATAGCTAGTGGCTGTAAGCGAAAGGCGATGACTTTTAGGAGGTCGTTCGTTCTTGATTTTTCATAAATCATTTTATTAAGTGACAGCCGGTGTCAGCCCCAGGAAGTCTGAACCAGTGTCCTCTGCGCACCTCACAAGCTATCAGTTTCCTTTCCAGTAATCTAATTCTGAATTAAACAAATTATAAAGGATTCAGGATCTGTTGATTTGAACTGAGGAGCTCAAACTATAGAACTGAATTTTCTCTTCGCGTCATTTTCTAGGGCATTAAAAATGGACCGAGACTGTCCTTAATTAAGACAGGACAATAAACACTTTCTATTCTGTTTGTTCAGTGCCAGGCTTATTGACAAAACAGGCCTCTTATAGATGATTGATATTTAACAATGATTAGACTGCGAGCTCGAGTTTTCAATCGGATGCGCCCCTCGCCAACTATTAAAGTCGATAGAAACCAAGAGCGAGAAGTCTGATTAAACAAGCCACCGTTCTATCAACTTAGCGATCGAGAAACTGTGAAAAAACGCGCAAAAATGGATTTTTATATGTGATTTTTGTCTACATCGCGATCAACTATCGACGATAGACGGCGCCTGGCTAGCCAATAAGATGGCGAGTTTGCCAATTGACGGCGGCTGGGTTATGCTAATGATCGATAGTGTTCAGGTGCGAATTTGTTTTTTCCTACGAACACAGTTTAAATCAACTGACTTCGTGTTAGGGGGTGTTGATATGAAAGGGGGTGGACCCTAGTGCAAGGGCTACCCTAGCACTAGGGTCAAAGATAGCCCGCGTTTACAAGCCAAATGATTTACAAGCCCGGGTCAACTCAACACGATGCATGCAGTCACCAAAATCACTCAAGCATAGAAAACAAAATGGCGGACACTAGTAGAGATTTAATTGGCGGGTTTTGGTGGATTAACGTTGATTCTTTTTTTTTCTGTGGTGCACTTTATTGCTGTTGTCTAGTGTCCTATAATGCTGTTATGTTACCTACTAATTGCTACCCTGGGTGCCAGAAGTTCTAGCCAAAGTTTAGGATCGACGAGAAGGCCTTCTCCTCGATCCTAAACTTTGGCTTAAAGAGGGCAGTATAACCTCTGGCACCCAGGGTAACTAATTGCTAGACAACTCCAGCAACTTGCAATGTGAAATTTGGCTCTAGAATAGTTTTCCTGGGTAGGCGAGTTACCCTAGCGAACCGTTTACATGAAGTAACGCGTGCAAAAGTTGACCCTATAGTGCTACGATAATATTTACTAATTTGCTAATTAACAAGAACAAACTGGAAAACTTGAAACGCTTCAGCTTACGGTACAACTTTAGAATATCCGGTCACTAAAACTCGGGAGTCATTAAAAGTAAATCAAGATGGCCGCCGAGCGGGAGTGGATTGTAGCTCTTTTTCAGGGACCTCTCACAGCTCAAGAAATACCACGATTACTTTATTACTTCACACCATGGACTGATATTATTCAGTGGCTTCTCTGAGCCCAAATAACACAAAACCCAGACCACAGAAAGAACGCTACAATTGCTCGTTCAACTCTGTCTTCAAGAAAAACGAACCATTTCGAAATGTTCATATGCGACTGGAAAAACGCCAAAAATAAGGAAACTTGTGAATATATAAGCTTTATACTTCGGCAGAGAACTAAGGAGGTAATGTGTTTCAACATATAAAATACCATATTCGAGATTTTCATACCATTTTTTAAAACGAAGCATTTGAAGTTACAGTGTCAGTCAGGTGACTAGACTGTCTACAGCAGTAGAAATCCTGGAACGACGATCATTACCAAAGACTGTAAGTAAAGCTACAGAGTTATTGTCAGGAAATTATACAATATTTCATTTGATTTGGTTATTATGTTATTACATCGGCATTTTGATGAATTAGTTGACTGTTTTACCAATGTCAAGAAAACGAATTTTAATTTAATATTTTATAATAATTATTGTTCTGTTTTCAGAAAGCCAACAATAAAACATAGTTGTAATCAAATGCCTTTGGCAAAGTAGTTTTGTGTTCATTTAATTTTGTTCATGTTTGAAGACTGGGTTGACACTAATTATGTTGTGTGGGATTTTTGTGTTGTTTTGTAAGAGAGGTGCATGGTTGGTGTATGAAATCGTAAGAGCCTGCATGTGGACTTTCTCACCCAAGCTTTGCATTGTTTGCTTTTATACACATTTTATGCAGATCAAGCAAAGAAGCAGTACCTCTGGTCTTGTTTATTTTCCTGTAAAATAGTAAAACTTGATTCTCTTCCCGATTCACTCAGTGTTTGTTTGCTGTTTTGGAATATCTGGACCGAAATAGTAAAGGAGCACCTGGTTATACAGATTACCTGTTTTGAAATACAGACTTCAAACACTATTATATTTCTCTTTATCTCTATTCTTCCCAAACAAAAGCAAAGTCAGGCAAATACAGCAAACTTGAAAACAAATACAAACGTTTACAGTTTTCATCTATATAATTTCTCATTATTTGAGACTATAAGTGTTTTAAACCTATTTATTTTTACTGTAGAAAAAAATTACAATTATCTGCATGGTTCCATATTTTAACAGCATTGAAAGGAACACATCTATATGGAATTAAGACTAAAAAAATGTATACTTTTCAGCACCATCGCTTCTCTTCATCTTTATTCTCCACCAAAAACCAGAACACTTAAGTATCTAATGAAACATTAAAAATAAGCTATTTTCTTAAAATATGCAAAAACTATTCTATAAAATTTAATTTAAGAGGCAAATCATGTATGTGTTGGTGTTGTAACTCAAATTTTGAGCGAGGAAGGGTAACATTGTAAGTGTTGATTGAAAGAATGTGATAGTTGATTCAGTTTAATATGTGGGCTTGATAATGTATTTGGGAAAGAAAACTCATGATGGCTATGGAGGTTAATTCCGATGAGGTTTCATTCATGATACTAACATAAACAATCAGATACATGTGCAAAACATGACATAAAATAACTAACTGACTAATAATGATTATCAATACTAACAATCTCTGCTCACACATACATTGCATGTTCATGTTAATTCAAATCACAAGGGTTTTTAATTTTTTTAAGTTACATTTTTGACATAAAATTATAATACTAGCTATCAAAATACTAATATAATAAATTACATATATATGTATGTTGTATCTGAACCTTAAATTCAGAAATAGTTTACCATCTCAGAGCATCCCTGAGCTTTAGGTCATAGGCAGACCTCCTAGCCATTTAAAAAGGGTCTGCTTAATACAGAATGCACACTTAGCATTTTAAAACTTAATTTAAATTAACATGCATGATCATAAGCAGAGACATTCTTAGCATTGATATCATTATTATAATAGAACTATTATTAATTACTTATTTAATAATACACACTGTCTGATTGTTATTGTTATAAAATGGAAGCCATTGGAAACATGTGCTTCATTCCAACATACTTCCCCCTCATTGCTTTCCTTTCCCAAATTAATTGTGCTTATACAGACTGGACTATCTCATTCATTCACTGGGCACCTAACCCTTCCCCCTCCTACCTCAAAATTATCCAATAAAAAGCTGACCCTCTTCCTGCATTGATATGATTTATTAGGTGCATTAGCATATACACATGATTCACCTCTGAAATAAGTTCACATAAAATAATATATAAGCACTTGATAAAGCCACAATTCACAGTTAACCTTTAAAATAATTTCACATAATTCATACAAATTTCATTTAAAAAATTAAGTTTAGAAAATATGTTACTTATTATTATTGACATGTTTCTTAGATTAGCCCTACACATAATTTCAGAAAATAATATTCACTTAATGTTCACACACTTCATAAAATAAGTATATTACAGGTGTACAGAAAATGGGGCCATACAGGAAATGGTCACTATAATTATCAGGGGTTTCAAAATAACCTGGCTACAGCCAGTGCTCCAGCACTAGCATGTATCTACATTGCACCTAGCCTGAAATAGCTGTATATACATGTATAGCCAGCTACACATACTATGTTTGTATCTTAACATACATTTATTACTGAAGGCATATTCACAGAGCTCGCCTTTCAAAGTCCAAGCCAGCTACATGTACACTGAAAATTGATGAACCTGACTGCATTATGCTAATTATGTAGTTTCTGTGAAACTCCAAAAAAGGCTCATGAAAGAGGAAGCTACCACGTTTCTCAAAGAAATTAACAATTAATTTTATTATATGTAATTGCTTATGGATTCCTGTACAAATATAATATTATGTATTAGTAACCATTAGGCAAATGAAAAAAAGAGAGATACACACAAACAGTTTCATTGTTAGAATATTTAAGGCTAACTTTTGTGGAAAGTTATTGCATCCCGTGTTATGTCACCTATTGGTTGGATATAAACTCAGCATGATAGTAGATAATTCTGCTGCATGTTAACAACATTAAAGCAAATACTTTAAAAAAATCTTTGTAGTCTTTCCTCTGTTACAATTAAAAACAGGTTTTAACAATTTTAAAACACTCAAATAAAGTACACATGAAAAATGTAAATTTGTTCTCATACATGTGCATGAAGTTTGCTATGGAGGCTATTTTATATCTCTTTCAATTATCCTACACATGTATTTGTCTCACTTTACTTGTGCTTGGGGAGAATAAAGTGAAGATCAGGAGAAGTGATGGTGCTTGAAGAGTCTCCATTTCTCAAGTAGTCTACACAAGCAAACATGCTCCTTTGCTGTTTAGCCTAGATATTCAAAAACATCAAGTAAACACTGATGGAGCTGGGAAAGGTATACTATTGCAGGCTTCCTTTTTTCTGGGAAAACAACAAGAAGTACTGTTTCGTGTAAAGCACAAAGCTTTCGTGTAAAACACAAAGCTTGGGTGAGAATGTCCACATGTAGGCTCTTGATTTCATAGTACACCAACCACCACACCTCCCTTTATACAGAAACGCACAAAAGTCCCACACAACACAATTAGCGTCACCCACTTCTAACATGAACAAAATTACAAAACTACTTTGCCAAAGGCATTCGATTACAACTGTTTAATTGTTGGCTTTCTGAAAACAGAACAATTATAACATATTAAGTATTTTTTACATGTATATATAATACTTCATTTTAAAACAAAATTAAAATTCGTTTTCTTTACATTTGGTAAATCAGTCAACTAATTCGTCAAAATGACGGTGTAATACCATAATAATCAAATCAAGTGAAATATTGTATAATTTCCTGATAATAGCTCTGTAGCTTTACTTACAGTCTTTGGTAATGATCGTCGTTCCAGGATTTCTACTGCTGTAGACAGTCTAGTCACCTGACTGACACTGTAACTTCAAATGCTTCGTTTGAAAAATGGTATGAAAATCTCGAATATGGTATTTTATATGTTGAAACACATTACCTCCTTAGTTCTCTGCCGAAGTATAAAGCTTATATATTCACAAGTTTCCTTATTTTTGGCGTTTTTCCAGTCGCATATGAACATTTCGAAATGGTTCGTTTTTCTTGAAGACAGAGTTGAACGAGCAATTGTAGCGTTCTTTCTGTGGTCTGGGTTATGTGTTATTTGGGCTCAGAGAAGTCACTGAAGAATATCAGTCCATGGTGTGAAGTAATAAAGTATTCGTGGTATTTCTTGAGCTGTGAGAGGTCCCTGAAAAAGAGCTACAATCCACTCCCGCTCGGCGGCCATCTTGATTCACTTTTAACGAAGTGGCTAATGCGCATGCGCTCCGTTTTTCCGCTCTGTCGTTTGGGATATATATTGCTGGTTGCACGTGACGTCATCGCCGCCATCTTGGTTGACGTCAACAAAAGATTCCTCGATCGACCAACCATGAAAACAAACGAATTTCTTTGTTTGATTCAACCAACATGGCCGCCACGTCTTTAGTTGTTATTTGAATCTCTATACTAGGGATTGATTGCAAACCAGCAAAACGTTTAAAGTGCAAATAAGCCCTGGCTAATTATTTTTCTTACGAAGAGATTACATTCCATAGACAAAGGATTCCGGAATAAAAAAATGATTTGATTGATTTGTTATGGTGTATTGGCCGTTCAAAGTTGGGACGAAATTCAAGCGCACGAGAGCGCTTTACAAAATTGGCACTGGGTCTAGTTTTGACGTCATCAACAGAACCCGCTCGATGCGCCATTGCATTAAAGGCTTGCCGACTAAAGCTCTCCTAAACGTTTAGCGCGATATTATCATCTTTCTCGGTTATCTATTCAATTATATTGCAAATAAGCCAATGCTTTATACCCGCGAAGAGACGAGTTCTGTTGATGACGTCACGTTTTATTCTCGATCCAGTCCCCGAACATGCGCGGAAATTATTCTACATTTGGAAGTTTAGTCGCTAAAAAAATTATGAAAACATTTTTATTTAAATATTTCGGCATTTTTCCCCTACCTTTTAAGGTCTAAGCTGTCAAAAAAAACATAACTGGCCAGGGATTATATGCACTTTAACGTGGTCACAATAGCGATACTTAGCACGTCATCCATTGTTATTAATGTGCCAACAACAACAACAACAACAACAATCTTTTATTCGCTCACACTATAAATTACAAGAATGATATAATATACATTATAAGTTATTAAAGGAGAAGACAAAGAAAAATAGAGTGTTTGTTTGAGCCTAGAGGCTAAGGGAACCGTGAGGTTTTCGAGTTAGCCCCTAGTAGCTATCTAAAGTTTGAGTTTTTTTTTTTATAAAAGAAGCAGCAACTGAGGAAGAGGAACTGGGACTAATAAATAATGTTTAATGGAAAGGTAACTAATGACTTTTAAAAATGAAGAACGTATCTATTTAAGTTTCTTTGGGCGTTGTTCTGACAGTAAGTAATGTTTTATTTCTTTGTTAAAGGAAAATGTACGGAGGTCTTTCAGATGGTGAGGGATCTCGTGCCAAAGATCAGTTGCCTGGTAGGAAAACATTTGTTTTCTAGTTTGTACGAACACGTGGTTTACATAAATTTTGTTTGGATGCATACCTTGTGTTGTACGTATGCCGGTCACTGGCATATTGAAAAAGATCATCAAATAGGCTTGGCAAAAGCCCTTTATGCCACAAATGCGTAAAGTTGAGGGCGTGGAGGCGGTAAACATTATTTACAGTTAGAATGTCTAATAGGTTTAGGAGAGGGAGAGCGCTTTCAGTATTGGGTCCAGACGTTACTGTAAAAAAACATTAATCTTAGGACCTTATTTTGCTTAGATTGTAATTTTTGTAAATGCGTTTTGAAAGCACTTCCCCAAGCTATTACAGCATATGATAGATAGGGGTAGATAAGGTTATAGTAAATTTGTTTAAGTTGATGAATAGAGAGATAGTGCCTTAGTTTTGAAACGATGCCAATATTCCGTGAAATACGAGAGCAAATGTAGGAAATGTGATATTTCCAAGATAGCGAATCGTCTATCATAACACCGAGATATTTTATATGATCTTTTTTCTCTAATACATGGCACGATCCATCTGTGTTCTTTAACTTAATTTCTATATTTCCATCTCTTTTTCTGGAAGATTTTATTACCATGTAATTTGTTTTTGTAAAATTAATAGAAAGTTTGTTTACATCGCACCGTTCCTTGATTTTTTCCAAATCAGAATTAACTAATGTTTCGAGGCTTTTAAGGTCACGAGCTGAGGCAAAGAGATTTGTGTCATCTGCAAATATTCAAAAAGTCAAGATCTCCGAGCAGTTGGGTAGATCATTGATATAAATTAAAAATAGTAAGGGTCCTAACGTACTACCTTGTGGAATTCCACAAATAATCACTTGTTTTGGTGACTCTGCATGTGTGCCCTATAGCTACATATTGTTGTCTGTTTGCAAGATAACTTGCAAACCATTTCAAGGAAATCCCTCTAATTCCGTACGATTCTAATTTCTTCAGTAGTATTTGGTGGTTTACAGTGTCGAGAGCTTTCGAAAAGTCTAAAAATAACCCACAAGTGTATAAATTATTGTCTATTGCTTTTCGTAGACTATCCGCAATTTCACTAACAGCTTGTGCTGTTGAGTGACCTTTCCTAAATCCAAATTGACATTGGAAAATAATATCATGTTTTTCAATGTAATTAATGAGTTGCTTATATACAAGCTTTTCAAAGATTTGCGTTAAAGCTGACAAGGTAGAAATAGGGCGAAAGTTTGTTGGGTCCGTTAATTTGCCCCCTTTATCAACAGGGGTTACTTTGGAGACTTATAAAACATCAGGAACAATGCCTTGTAACAAAGATTCGTTAAATATTAATGTTAATGCTTCAGAAATATGGTTTCCCGCAAGCTTTATACATCGCTGCGGAACACCAATACATGATTTTTTCAATTGATATTTGCAATGGCGTCATAAATCTCCTGCGTACAGATACCTCGAAACGTAAAGCTCACTTGAAATGATCGTGTAATGTAACAAGTAGGATTCGTATCCGTTCGAGGAAGTTTATCCGCCAGGTTGCGTCCAACGTTTATATAATAAGTGTTTAGCTGGTGACAGATACTAGCCTTGTCTATATAACATTTGTTATTATAGATAAGTTTTTTGATTATCGGTTGTGAATTGGTCTTTCTGTTTATGAGCATTCCAATAAGTTTCCATGTAGTTTTTAAGTTCTCCTTATGCAAATCAAACTGTGTCCTGAAATAGTTCTTTTTAGATATTTCTTTGATTTTGTTCAACTTGTTATTATAAGCTTTGTATTTCTTAACCTTTTCTTCGTCTTTACTTAGGAAGTGCGTCTGAAAGAGTTTTTGTTTTCACTTAATAGAGATCAAAATTGCATTTGAAATCCACGTTTTTTTTTATTGCTTTCTCTTTTGTTTAGACGCCTTCCGCACTGGTGCATGTATATCGGATATTTCTTGAAGTGTTTGTATTACTCTATTCATACTTTCGTTAACATCTTCAGTGACAAGGCTGCTAAAGTTAATATCAGCTAAGGCATTTAAAAAGGCTTCATTATCGGAGTGCGAAAAGTCATTGATAATAGGAAGTTTATTTGCTACTTTACAAAATACAGGTAGATGGTCAGAGATGTCGGCTAAACATATTCCTGCTGTAATAATCTTTTCTGGTACGTTCGTATAAATGTGATCAATTAAAGAGGAGGTGTGATCTGTGATCCTAGTAGCTTTGGTTATGAGCGGCATGAAACCTAAATCAAGTAGCATGTCAAGGAAATCGGAGGTGTAGTTGTCAGCATTATATTTGAGGAAGTTAATATTTATATCGCCTAAAATAAATACTTCATGTCCGTTGCTGTTTCGGTTTTCTAATTGAGTCTTTAGTGTTTCGAATAAAAGATCACGGTTGCTAGAAAGGTGTCTATACACGCGACCACTCTTTTGTCTTTTGCGTGTTAGTTCGATCCAGCAGGATTCTACGCCGTCCAAGCGTAAGTCAAGATCACGCCTTCTAGCAAACTCTAATTCCTCTGAGACATAGAGACCAACACCTCCGGCTGATGTTTTTGAATTAGTATTCAAAAATGTATAGCCAGGGATACTTATGTTAAGAAAAAGGATCTTACGATTTTAGACAAAATCCTACTCTAGGAGAAACATAATAATAAATTAACAAGTTCTAGTTTAGCCCACGCTCGACGCATCCAAAGCTGAGTTACTTTAATTAAAACATTCTTTTGTTAAACTCGTTTGGTCACGAGCCTGTATTTACTAAGGTCGCTTTCGATCCATTGACAACATTGAATAGAACTCATTTTCCAATAACCTGTTTGTTACAGGGAACTAATTAAGTATTGATTATATCTTAAGCTATCGGTAACAAGCGATCCCGACAACAAGCCAAGAAGATTTGAGTATTTCTAATTACAGTTCCGTACTTTGTCAGGTACCAAATCCATTGAAATTTTCGTCAATACAAATTAGTTACCAACTTCAAGTTGGATTTCTATGGAACATATCTAAAGACTCGTATAATGTTTTACGCTCAAACTATGATATTTGATTTCTAGTTTCACCTTTGACATATCTTATCTATGTTGTCGATCGTTTGAAACATCTTTCTTTCAAGGTCAGTTTTGCTTTGTTTGGGCCACGACCCTACTTACAATAGGAGTCCATGTAAAGACACCTGTTTGATTCTCAATAACTATTGTTTGTAAATGACATAAATACAGAACGAATATCTTGTAACATAGTCGAAGGAAGCAGAAGTCATGGTGAGTCCATGATTCTTCATGATCAGCCTCAATGGCATAGTCATGGCCAGTCATTGAGACCAGTAATAAAGTACGTTAAGATCCAACCTTGGTTGTCGTCACAGCTCTACGAGAATCCCCTCAGCTCAGGAAAAGACTCCCTGACACTTATGTTCAGTCGGCTGTGTTCGTTTAATTTTGCTTCGGAAATAGCGATTACGGTCGGAGTTTCTTTCACAGTGAGGAGAATATCTTGGAAGAGGGAAACGTTTTTACTTAAACTACGCATATTGCAGTGCAAAATGGAGAATCCATTTTGTTGATTAGCCTTATCGAAGTGCATGCCAGTTTTCTTTACTGAGCAATACTTAGATTCGATGTAATTCTCATAAGAATCGGCATCTCTATTTGGCGATTCAATGGCATCTTTGAAAAGATCTTTTTCGTCTAGTAATCGACTAGAAGATGAGTGACCCCACGATCCCGTTTCCCTAAGGAACTCGTCTAAATTTAAGTCGTAAAATGGAAGCTCATTCAAACTAGTGATATTATACGCCAGTCATATTTAAGTAATAACTAAATATCGTATAGAAGATACTGCAGCACTAATTCTAAGAACGATCTTACTTGTAATATAACGAACAGGCTTAGATATCTTCTTTCTTTCACGTCCATGGCGGCAGGGAGAAAGTGAGTTGGAAGATCTAGCTGTAGTGGGGCTCAAACTCGCTTTTGAATTTGGAGAGGTCTTCCGCTGTGTCGAAGCTATGGGTCGCAGCATTCTCGCCTGCTTTGAGGAAGATTCTCCCATTTTGGGTCCATATGTACTTCCATTTCAGTCTCTTTTTTAGCTTGTTCACTTCGCCGAAAAGGTGCTTTTTGTAGGGCGTCAAAGACTCGGAGACATATAAACCTTTTGTGGACGCTAAATCAAGATCGGGTAAATCGTTAGCTTTCTTGTTGACCAACTTTCTTCGATTCCCATAGAACTTATTTCGCGTAAATTTTACGATTATCTTTGGAGGTGCCCCAACTTTGTACGAAGGGATTGGATGAGTAATGGATATCTCTTCCTTTGTAATAGGGACGTCGATCGCTTTTCCGATGGAGTTGATGATATTCTCGCACGTGTACGCAATAGTAGGCTCAATACCTGAAATTTCCAGGCAATCCCTACGCATGTATTGGGCGAGTTCTTCAACTTGGGACATAGCGTTTACAGCACACTTCTTCACTTTACCTAGATCCTCCTTCACAGCATTGATGCTTTGTGTATGATGAGATAACTTCTCGTTTGTTAACTTCACTTGAGCGAGAAGTTCATCGTAGTTGTCAAATAGAAAACTAACCGCTTTGTTGAGTTCTTTGGAATTAGATGATAAGTTATCAAGCTTAGCATTTATATGACCAGTTTCCTTCCTTAGGAGCTCTTTTATCTCTGCTAATGTAGCCATATTGGCACTTAGCGTCGTATTTTTGGAGGAGCACTAAAGCACGCGACCAACCGCCATAACGACATATGCTAAGCCAATTAACACCCGCTATGAGGCACCAGCCAATCAGCGACTGGTTACAACATTCATGTAACTATCCACGTGACCTAGAACACGATTGACTCATCCGTAGTAGAGACCTCCTTTTCCTTCCTTTCAATGGATTTCGGAAGTCTGTGTACAGGCTACAGCATCCGCTGACTTGACATGCTGGCTTCATCCCAGATGAGTACATCGTGATTCTCTATATATTCGGTTCACAACCAGGCTATTTGAAATCGACCTTTCGACCAGTTGTTCCCACGGTAGGGCAGCGATTTGCAATCCATAGTGGGAATGCACTGTAGAAGCAACACCTGAATTGTAGACGGTACACCGGACGCTATCCCGCTCAGTTGAGCATACGATGGCAACTCTTTTGACCTTTGAGGTGAGAGTTGAAATTATTTATTTCATTATAGAAGTGATTTGCCAGTCCCAGCCTGACCGGTAACAAGTACATTGTGACCTGCACTGGCAAATCTCACGATCTTCGCTTCTCCAGCAGTTAAAATCATGAAAATACATATGATACAGTCGACGAGAAGTTCCTAGCAAACGAACATCTACACGGTTCTTTCAACATTGCTGATGTGTACGTGAATGACACGAAAGGCCGTAAAAGACTTTTCCCTGCGATCAGTGATGCCTACATATTTCTTGCCACGCGATTGGTTGTTTAGTACAATGAGTTATTGAGTACCTACCGGTGGGGACGGGGGAAAGGTGCATACTTTGCAAACTGTCCCTCTGCTAGACAGGAATTTTTGACAGCAGGACTGGTCGCTAAGGCGATATTTGAACCTCGGTGGCGAGGTCGTTAAACAGAAGAAAGCTATGGATTTGACACCGAAATCAGGACTTTTCGAAGGGTATGGATAAAGATCTTTGAAATCTGAACATTTGAGGGAGAAGAGTAATTATCGGCCTTCGTGTGAGAAAGGAAGATTTGGCCACAGGACCGATTTTCGTGAAAAATACCGGCCTCGAGTGCAGGGATGCTAAAATCCAAGTGTGCTGCCTTGTCTCTTTCTTAGGGAGAGGAGATCCGAAAAGGAAAAGAAGCCCAAATCGCTAATAAACGACAAAGGACAACAGATAGAGCAAAGGTATGTTTATTTCAGTTGATTTTAACCTATAAATAGTGGTAAAATTCGTGATTTTCCCCATTTAGTAGTTCCCTCTATATACTGAAAAATACATACAATTAGAGCTTGGGTTGCCTGTGACTTCAAATCTTTCGGGTCCGAAGTATTTCATATCAATGTATCTCCTCATGCGTTAACCAGAAATAAAAGAAACAATACACAAGGGGATGGTCACGTGATCTTAAATGGTCTGTTGCCATGGAGATAGCTACCCTCTAAAACAAATTAATAGTATCGTTTTCCCTCTATCATGTTTTACGACTAGCTTATCCCCGTTGTGCGTTTTAAGATGAGAACTAACGATAGATGGAACTTCACGAATCGTCGATACCGAACTCCTGGTCCTGGGACCAACATTGTTAGCCTAAGTATTCGGCACCCTTGTTTTTCATAATATTAAGGTTAGCGTATATGTTTTTTTTCTTTTTTCTCAAATGTTCTACAGTTCGCGATGATTAAGAATGCTAAAATAGTGATGAGGCCATCCTCCTCCTCGGGTGCAATGCCATAAAACGCTGGCAGATCTTTAATGTATCCAATTGGATAGTATGGCCGTGCATGGCGATAACAGCCAAATCTGCCATGCTCTCCATCATCATAGTGCTCCTTAGCTACGTCTGGATCCTGCGAACGCACGAGAATGATCTTTCAGCCTCTGTGCTACCCATAGGCAGAACTGCTAGAATCATAAGAAGCTCCCTGACGTTCGGGAAAAAAATGTGATGTCACGGCGACGGAAGGTAATGGTGTTGGCTGCTTCTTCCAGAGGTTTTGCCGGCACAACAGTTTACTTTCAACAGCTGATGGCAATGGCAACAGATGCCCCCACTTTTCAAATATAACTTTACCTAGTTCCACTGCCTCTTCTATACTCTTGGCTACGATAACTTCAGGGATAAGAGCGCACAGCTCATAATGAGCTCTCTTCGTTGAATCGACTCCTTAGTTACTGACAAATAACATCCAGAAATGGGATCCCTACCGTCCTCTTCCAGTATTCAGCAACTGTATCTGCAGGGCAGTTATTTTTGTTACGTTGTCTACTGCAAATTCTTGGTCTTTGTTCAGTTGAACCTACCAGTTCTGCTAGAGTCAAAGCTTTTTGTATACGTGCGTTGATACCACGCATCGATCTCATTACGGATATCTGCATACCAAATTCTAACTTCTTCGATTTTCTTGAAACCGAAGTAAACTTCTACGAGTCTGCCTTGAAGCGCGGTAACACGTGTCATCATTGGTTCCAACATCTCCTTTGCGCAGACGAAGCTCACGATGTGACCAAAGTTAGTCATATCATGATGTGGCGCAGTCCGATCCACTGCCCTTCGATTTCGTATTGGCATCCCAACTCCAGTCCTCCGCGTTGTTTGGATCAGAAGCGATCATCTTCTGTGGGATCACATATTTTGTTTAAGGTTACCACGATGTATTCATACAAGTCAAATTTGGTTTCAAATGTGGAGTGCCTTTCAACCCAACGCGTCTTGTACAAATCTTTCAGCTTGCTCTTTTTTTTCTCGGGCGAATGGCTTCTAGAAAATATTGTCTTTTAGGTGAATTGTCAAAGAACTTGAACAGTTCCTGACAAGAATCCATCATATTTTGAATTGATGAGACTTGTCATGCATGCCAAATGACTAAGTTGAGACTATGGAGGCAGCAGCCTTGATAATCTGCATCAGGAGCATGCTTGGAGAATAAACAAATAATGCGAAACTTTATCAATCCAAGAAAACGTGCTCACCAGCTGTATTTGATCACTCCAGATTTACAGAAATAATTTTGCCATTCTGAAGGGGGGGTGGCTAGCCACCCCCTTCACCACCCCTAGATCCGCCCCTGGCCGTTCAATTGATCTTTCACAGTACTTGCTCCTGTTCTTTCTTAAAATTCATCGCTGAGGGAATTCTCGGTATGTTTGTCGCCATACTATTGGCTTCTGCTCTTATCGCATCAGTGCCATGCATGAATAAAATTTAATGATTTCTGTCAATCACGCATTTTAGCCAATAGCAATACGCGGCCTTCTGAGGCCGAGAGTTACCAAAACAACCATGGCATGCCGGCAGGCTCTCTCTTCCTCTCCTCTTCCTTCCCCTCCCCCCTCTCTTTTATCTCTCGCCCCAATCCCCCTAATCTCCGCTCGCTGCGCTCCGATACTCCAAAGTACAATGCAGGCTATGTAGCCCGGTATCCCCGTAGCCCTTTAGTCGCGTAGCCATTAGCTACGCCTCCCAACTTTTAATGGCCGGGTATTCTAAAGTTGTTCCCACCTCACTGTCAACTCCTAAAAACACTGAATTTAACGGGAATTGAAACAACATGCTGATCAAAGTCAGGATCCGCCTTAACGACACATCGAATTGGAATTAATTGCCGGTATAGCGATGTTCACTCGTCTGCCACGTCAACCATTGTCATTAATGTACCAACCACAGAACCATTGGTTCCTGACACAAAACGGCCTTTTCAAATCATGGTTGGCACATCAGCATAAGAATTGTAATGTTTATCAACACGAAACATCACTATAATGCTGAATTAACAGACTTTATTAAGTATCAAATAGTCAATTATACTGGTCAATACCGACAACAACATACCATACTGATGAGACCTAAATTAATTTAAAATTGTAATAACTATATACAACTCTAAGGTAATAGGCACCCAGAGTAACGAGCTGGATGGCTGAGCTGGGTACTAGCAGATAATGCGCCATATTCAAAAGCAAACGACCAAAGAGTTCCATTGCCGCATCTCATGATAGAAGACCCTCCCTAATATGAATAAAGGTAAAGCCGTATAAATAGGATAGTTGATATGGTTAATGAAAATGGGGAATTTAAATGGGAGACTGTTAAACAAAAAGGGTTACAAGATAAGGATTTTATGAGCTGGGCGAGCATTGTGCACTCTTTGCCATATGATTGGAAAGTTCTTTTAAAAGCATCGATTATAACACATCAAGATATAATTGTGCCGGAGAAAGTTTTAAGGGTTGGTGAAAAGGATATTGCCATAGATAACATAAGACACACGAAGATTATATATCAATGTTTAATTGATAAAAAGTTTAAGTCACCTACTTCACAAGTTAATATATCTAAACGGATTGAACCAGGATTTGTAATTAATTGGAAGTCTGTGTATAACAAAATTTACACCACTTCAATTGATGCATATTCTAGGTTTTTTCAATACCGTATTCTAAATAATTGTTTATTTCTTAATTACGATTTGTTTCGCTTTAAAATTAGTAGTCATCCAAATTGTTCGTTCTGCCAAACGTATTATGAAACTATTGATCATTTTTTTGTTGAGTGTGTTGAGTCAAAAAACTTATATT
This sequence comes from Actinernus sp. WN-2022, assembly GCA_030867875.1. Taxonomy (NCBI): domain Eukaryota; kingdom Metazoa; phylum Cnidaria; class Anthozoa; order Actiniaria; family Actinernidae; genus Actinernus; species Actinernus sp. WN-2022. Next base: position 69,219,723 of record JAOWCC010000577.1, on the reverse strand, counting down.
TTGAAATTAGAACTTGGCTTGAAACTGTCAATATTAAGTTGCCAGAGTCCAATATAGTAAATATCATTTTAGGTGTAGATGATCAAGTTATAAATTATATAATTTTAGAATATAAAATGTGTCTTTATAAAGCTAGAGGAAAACAAATTCCGTCTATCACTCTTTTTAAGAACTTATTAAGATACTCAGAAAAAATTGAATTAAAAATCGCCAAAAAAAGAAATAAACTCCTTTCACATTATAAGAAATGGAACACAATTCTAATGGCAATAAATAAGTAATTAGAAAAACGTAGCGTAAATTTGAGTATGTTTTATAATTTTAGTTATTTTGTGTATAGTTTAGTGTTAGTAGATGTGTAATTTTGTAAAATTTATTAAAGAAAATAAAAAGAGGTTGTTAAAGACAAAAAAAAGGTAAAGCAACTTTATTTATTTGGGACAACACCTTGCAGTCACGTGGGCCGAAAGCCCGTGACTGCCAGCGAGCGTGACCTTCGCACTCACTTGTGATCAAGCTCTCAGTTGAGAACGAAAGCTTAAGGTTTTAAGTAAAAAAAATTGTACAGAGTCGCAAAAGTTGTAATTTCATTCGAGAATTTACATTACCTGTACAGATGAGTTTTTATCATTGTCACTTTATTTAAAGTCGGTTACTTGTGGCAGTCTGGCGAGACTGATAAACTTGAGGCCGACGTGGGACCTACTATTTTACGCCGAGAACATGATGTAAATGTCTAACATTTGCAGTTCGTGAACGAGATTATTTCACAAAGGCAGCAAGTTCTACGCACGCATGGGCATGTCGTCACATTCAGTCTTCGTTTATTCAAGCATGTTTTTTTTTATTTTCCCCACAAATACCCTCGATTTATAGGAGAAGAAATACAAGGAGGATATTAGATTAGACTAGGTTATCTATAGATATTAATTGCTGCGCGTTGGAAAAGGATATAAACAAGTGAACATGTTGTAGAAGTTTAAAAAAAAATGTTAAACTGAAGTTAAGTAAAAAATATGTCAAACAATATTTACATTTTTTTATTGTATAAAAGTATCAACAACTATAAACTGGAACTGAACTGAGAAAGATCTATTGACAGTTGTTGTAAACTGTAGTAAAATGACGCCATAAAGAAAATGTCGTATTGCATATAACCAAATGGAAAATCATTCAAATTTGGAAAATCATTCAAATTTCCAATTGTCAAATATTATGCCGTGTAATATAAAGTATTGGCCACAAAATATAAGAAGCAAAAGTCTTGACCATTTCTTCCTTAATATGTTAATATTGTTTAACTCGTGAGCATTTAAAACGGTAAACGATCGAAACAAACTCATAAGCGGACACTCAACAAACTTTTCAGCCAAAGTGCCGGAAACTGGATGTTTGACGCAAAGTTATTACGGCGACTGACGCTGGAAAAAGATCCTGGCAAAATAGAACACCCATTTATAAGACATAAAGTGAAGTGAAACTTCGTAGTTTGTAAACTTAGCAAGCGGTTATTAGCAAGGGGTTCTGTGTTTTAGCTAGCTAGATGAGTGAGGTAGATCAAGCGCTCATGACTGACGTGAGTCGTGTCGGGCTCAATAGCGCGAGGTATTTCGAAGGGGATTATCAAAATAACACAAATGAAAAGATAATCAAAATGAAACGCAAAAGAAAAAGATCAAGAAATGAAGTGATGTCAGGCCGGAGTAGGCTCAATAGATTTTAGCTACGAGCAAATTATAGGTTATAAACTCACCACAATGAACTATTTTCACACCTCGTCGTACGATCGTGTGTCAACACTAAATCGTCCCAGCAATGAAGATTAGTAGAGTTAATTCAAGGAATGAATTGGCTTAAATGTCACAAGTTGAATCTGATTCTCAATAGCTGAATAAAAATATATTTGTTTCCCAATTGGCGAAGCGTAGCTAACAGTAACAGCAAATCCAGCAAGCGCAAAGGATTATTGTTCAAACGAAATCAAGGCTACCGCAAAGGATTATGTGTAAAATGAAATCGAGGCTGAACGAGTCTCGATTTTTACCACCAAATACAGATTAGAACTGGTGGTCAGCCCGCTTCGCTCGCTGCGCAGCAATTAGGTTGTGCTTTCTTCCTCTTTGTATCGTGTTGTACGTATTATAGTATCGTTTCTTCCTTGTTTTTAATTTATTTCATCAGACAAACCGATAATCTAAGATTGTAATTACTGTTAATAATTCCTAACGATAATCATAAAAATAATACGATCATTAAATAATTAATTAATTAATTAATTAATGTTCGGTATCTAGCGCATAGTTAAGGGAATTAAAACCAGCCTATCCTATGTAGTTTCGTCCAACTAGAACAACATTTTGATGTATTACTCGCGGAAATGAAGTTTAGGGGGGGTTAAGGCGGTTTTTCTCGCTTTTTGCTTGGCCGAGCGGGGCCTGTGCAGCTGCTTAACGTTAATTCTGTCTTTCGGTATTGAACTTGAACATTTAGAAACCGATCAGTTTTGTCATGAATGACATTCCCGAGACATGTTGCCAAAAGAAATGGGCATACCGTTTCCAGGGGGGTGGGGTATGGAATATTTGTAATTCGTGGTTAAATGTTTGGCATGTTGCACAGAGCTAGGGAAAATAAAAGTAAGCCTATCCGATGTAATTTTACCCAGAGAGATTTTTTTTTTATGTAACGCTCACGCAAATGAAGTTTAGGGGGGGGTTAAGGCGTTTTGAAATATTCTTTTGCATGTCACTTCCCCCCCTGAAAGTTGACCTCAACCAAATTAAGAAGACCCCCTGCAGTTTTCTATGGGTAACATTTTGTTGAAAACCCCATGTCTCTACGACATTGTTTTCTACCCGTAAAAATCCATCGCCCTTTTCGTTTTGGCCGCAAAGCATCCTGGGACAGTTTCATTTTCTATTTCGCATTCCAGAACAGGATTTGATAAAGTTGTAGCATTAAAATCATAGTTTTAGTACTAAGCACGATGAACGCAACATATTGGCTGCAGATTTGGAGTAAGAAATGCGAACCTTGCAAAACTGAGTGGGGAGGGGTGGAAAAACCATATGCATTTCCTGTTAATAACGTGCCCTCCCCATTAAAAGTGTCTTGAATGAAGTTGCAGCGTTAAAATCATAGTTTTGGTAGTAAACACGACGAACACAACATATTGGTTGCAAATTTGGAGTAAGAAATGCGAACCTTGCAAAACTGAGTGGGGAGGGGTGGAAAAACCATATGCATTTCCTGTTAATAACGGTGCCCTCCCCATTAAAAGTGTCTTGAATGAAGTTGCAGCGTTAAAATCATAGTTTTGGTACTAAACACGACGAACACAACATATTGTTTGCAAATTTGGGGTAAGATCTGCGATCCTTGCAAACTGAGAGGGGAGGGGTGGAAAAGCATATGTATTTCCTGTAAATAGTGGTACCCTCCCCCATTAGAAAGGGATTGAATAAAGTTGAAGCATCAAAATCATAGTTTTGGTACTAAACATGACTAATACAACATATTGCTTGGAAATTTTGTGTAAGAGATGCGAGCCTTATGAAAGTGAGGGGGGAGGGGTGGAAAAGCATATGCGTTCCTGTAAATAATGGTACCCTCCCCCTTTAGAAAGGGATTGAATAAAGTTGCAGCATCAAAATCATAGTTTTGTTACTAAACACGACGAATACAACATATTGTTTGGAAATTTTGTGTAAGATCTGCGAAGCTTACACAAATCGGGGGGGGGGGGGGGGGGGGGTGGAAACCATTATACGATTATCGTTAGCGGTACCCACTTGTAATAATAATAATAATAATAATAATAATAGTTTATTTTACCACATTCGCAGTCAAGGATTGAATTACAGTGGTATTCAGCAGACACATAAGAACATTAAGATAATGTACGATGTTCCCACACTCCATGTGACCACATTCTCTCTTGGTGAACCAGACTAGATACCCCCACGTTTCGTTCTGGTTCAACCAACTCTATTTGATATATTAAGCTTATACATTATGTATTCTTATACTTTTGTCAAAGTAGCTTATGTTTTTCCATCTAGAGTGAAATAAATTGGTGTTGATAGATTGGTAGTTTACAAAGGCAGGAGGGTTACAAAGGTTAGTTTCTGTATTGTTTATCCCGACTCATCCCAGTCTTGCGCAGTTTACTCATTTTATCCCGAAAACTGACAGGTCTGCAAAATACTGTGCATGTCCAATTAGCGGTAGAAACCGTGGGAGCAGCTCTAAATGCTCCTAAATGGTTTCTGTTCAGAAACTCGACACTTGCAGAAAAAAAACAGGGTGTTAAAGGGGAAAATCGCTAGAGTTAAGTGTTTTATTAGGTGAGACATGAAGCCAATTAAATTGGGGACTGGTTCATGATAAGTAGAGAGCAGACATTATATCCGTGAAAAAAGGTACTGACTATTTAGAGCGTAAAAGTATTTTGTTATCAACTAAATAAATAGTACAACTAATAAATTACGAATTCAAGCATAACGAGCACATGGCATTTCATGTCTTGCAATAAAGATAATGATATTCCGGTTGAGTAGTTTGCACTATTTGTTTCAAAATAAAAGCAATTACTCGATTCTTTTTTGTTTTATTTCACGGATATAATGCGTGCTCGCTACTTAAAAATCGAAGCTTATACTTTCTCGTGACAACGCTTTGAAGCCCAAATTTGGAGTGAAAATTTAACTGAAATGACCGTGATGCGCATGCGTGATTTTGCTGGCGAAATTTACGCATGCGCATCTGTACAGGTAACTGCAAACTCGTCTGTTCAGTGCGTTATTTGTAAATTTGCACATTAAATAACAACTCTATTTATTTTGTCTTATTCATGCACCATCCAGCTGTTCTACTTACCGCATATCATCCCGGTGACAAGCTGTCTACTCGTATCAGATCTGCTATTAGCCCCCATTTAACCATTTTAGGCAAAACACTTTAATATTTCATTATCGATCAAAGTAACCGTTTTCATATACCTAAATCTTCAATGAATGTCTTTCTACTTAGGGCAGTTATGCGTTAGGCGGTTTTGCATTCGTTGATATACTGATTGCCGATCCTCCGGCTATGGAGACCCGCCAACTTCTACCTGTATTTCGTTGTAGATAATACGAAGCTCAAGACGCTGAACTAAACTGAGAACTGAGCTCTACGAATTGAGGGATCTGTACCAGATTTATACTTGTTCGATCCTTCTCTCATAACGTGAGAATGAGTCTAACTTTAGACAATTTAAAGAAAATATGGAATAAGGAGTTATTACCAAGTTACTGAACATTATAAATAGCACATTATTATGTAAATGTATTAAGCTTATGTAATTACGTACGTAATACCAATATTACATGTAATAAACATAAACATGTAATTACATAAACATGTAATATATAAACATAAACATGTAATTATGCAATATGTAAATACTAGAAGTAATCACAGATTATTAAAGTGCGTTCGACATGTTTTTTTGTAAGAGAAAGGACTGGGCTTCCTGTGCTGTAATGTGGGTGTACATGTAAATAATCCTTATCAAAAATGCTTGTTTTTAACTAATGTGAACATTTTGAATGTCTTGACTTTTAAATTAATATACAAGGGGATGCATATGGGTATAAAACTTTAAATATTTATATTGTGTAACATTAAATCCTTGGATGCATGTAGTGCTTATACATGTGGTTTATATGGTTATCATTCATTTGAGCATTTGTAGCACATTTTGCTGTGTAAAGCAATAAGTGTAAAGCAATAATTGGAGTTAGTGTAGAACACAACCAACCCTATAGCTAGCTACGGCTATTCAGATGTGTATAAACTGCATTCCAGTTCCTAGTATTAAGAATATTAAGTACACTCCAGTGTAGAACATAAACAATATATGCATGTGTATAAAGTACACCCCAGTTCCTTCAGAGCATTGGAATTATTTTTCAAGTGAGAACATGGTGGTTGGCTGCAGAATATTGAGTGGCGTTGTTAGTTGCAGAATAATTTATGATCAATGTTGGTAGCCGGGTCCGGGCTTTTATCAGCCTCTTATGGTTGTTTCAGGTCTCGTTATAAATCCAGTGTAGATTAATTGATTAGGGAATTGAACACAGCAATGAACTCAGTACTTTGATCATGAATTTCCCTCACCTTGTACTGTGTTGATATTTAAGTTCCTTGGCATATCAAAGTGTCATTATAGATTAACACTTTGCCTGAATGTAGTGTTAATTTGTATAACCAAGATGCACACATGCATGTGTCACTGATGTGTAGTGTCACAACTCACACAAGATACGGGTGTTTATAAAATTCAGGCCAGGTACTGTTTGTAGTTTTGGTATCTATTTTATTTATTTATTGTTGTATAATAGGACACGAGGTCCCTACTAAATACAGAACACCGCAACCCCCACCTCTATAAGAACATTGTTACTCTAGCCCCACTCTTACGCTACCCAGTTAAAAAATATATGTATATGTGTGTAGAGAAATGAATGAAAATAATTGATATATAGCAGTAAAGAAAAAAAGAAAAAAAAACTTAGACATATTCAAATGTATATAGGTAAATGTGTAATGATAATAAATAAATAAATAAATAATCAAAAATGTTAACTAACAGCTACAAACCGACATAGCATTAATTCGACGACAATTAGGACATAATAGCTTGTACGTACGAATATTGCCAGGATCCGATTGTGTTGAGTCTTTCAAAGAAAAAAGATTTAAGATTTTTTTTGAAAACTCCGAGATAAGTGTTAGATTTAACATCAACTGGTAAAGCGTTCCATGAGTGCACAATTCTGTTGAAAAATGAGTCTCTGAAAAGAGAAGTTCTTGATTTCTGTACATTAAAGTTGAGGCCTGATTCAGAGCGGCGAGTACGAGTATTACAAAAAGATAAGTATATCTAACTTGACATCGCCAGATTTACATTTAAAGAAAAAAAAACAAGATCAATGTATTCTAGCCAGTAATTAATGGGTAACAGGTCCAATCTCAGTAAACGTTCAGTACAGTTAAGGCCAGAGTTTTTACATATAAGCTCTTCTCTGGATTTTTTCTATTACAATTACATTATAAATTAAAGACTGTGGTACCCAGACTTGAGAACAAAAGCACAGATTTGAGCGCACCAGAGAAATATATAACAGTTTCAAGACGTCTTGATTTAAGTTTCCCGCACAGTTTCGCTTGATAAATCCTAACGTTTCATTGGCTTTGGCAGTAATTACCATAATGCGGTCATTCCATTTCAAGTCTTTGGAAATTATGATGTCGAGATCTCGTTCTTTGGTGACAATTTTTAGCTGACTCCCTTGCAATTTTTAGCTGACTCCCCTGTAAGGATATCTGACTCCCTTGATACCCTTGCAGTATCTGTATGTACAGTGAAAAGCAGAATCCAATACAGCGAGCCAGCCAACAGAATTTTCGATCGCAGATTCACTCGGTGGATATAGTTCAGCACAAATTATGGCCAACTTGATTGTACTGCAGACCGCGCCGACAAATTAAACAGACCATGTTTGACATCAGACTTTGTCTTATACTCCAGAGGTAGCACATACTTTCCGAATTTCCTCAGGATTCGATAAATTGTAGCAAATTAATCGCAGATTCACTTGGGTTTTACTGGATAGTTCAACACAAATAAATAATTATGGCCGAGTTTAATGTTCAAGTATTTTACTTCTTCGGGCCTTTCTAAGTACTTCTTCGGGCCTCTGGAACCCAGGGTAATGTTCAAGGTGCAAAACAGACCATATTGGACTTTGTCAGCCCTCCAGATGTACTGCACACTTTCCTCAGGCTTTGCTCAATTGTACTTGCAAACCTTTGAAACACCATTGCATTGGATTGTCGGAAAATAAGGCAAGTAACTTACCGATCGCGAGCAAAACAGAAACCATATGAGCGGCCATTTTGGTAAAATGAAGAAACCATGCCATGGCCATGAGGCGGTAAATACCTGCGTACGCATATGTGCCGCTGGGTACGAGATTGCATACCACATACATAGTCCCAAAAAAATTCGATTGGCTTCCGCCTGGAAACGTACAGGTACCCCACACATCACCACAGGGAGCGCCATGCAAGATTAGTATTCGTTCTTCTTCGTCGAACGCAATGATCCCACACTTCCTCTACTTCTCTCCCTCCACTTTCCCACTTTCTTAATTTCTGTACTCACACTATAAGGCTCTAAACTATTACTTATCATCCTCCCTCATTAACTCCATAATTGGCTATTATCGCACTTCGGCCATCTTGGATTGAAAGCGAGTACTGTAACTGTAACTGGTACTGTAACTATGTCATATAAAATTTATACATAACGGGCTCCTGACACATAAATTATATCATTATATATGTATATATAGTGCATGCATGTATGTAATTGAGATGATGATAATGACAGTAACTGACTTGCAATGTTGGGCCATTATCAACAAATGGCTACTCGGAAATTAACCAAAATTACCTGTAGAGAAAATGAGATATGGGTCATTTGACAATGGAAATGTTACTAGTGATGATATTAATGCAAAACAATATTGATGTTGATGACAGTACTAATAATGGCAATAAAAAATGCAAAAATAACCTTTTTTTTAAAAAAACACCTAACTTTAGTTTTCAAACTGTGTACAATTATTTTAATTTCCATAATTTATAATTGAAGTGAATATTAATAATTATATTAATATGAATCTAGATGTTCAGAATCAGCTGATCAGGTTGGAGTCTGGCAGTACCTATTTTATAAACCAACTATCTTGTGCTTAAGGGGAGCAGCCATACTAGCAATATACCATCCAGCTTTTGTATCACTATTAATATTATTTTTCAGTCATGTAAATAAATTGTAATATATTAAAATATATTGTAATAATAATTTTTATTATGTTAATAAATACTGCCAGACCCTAACACTGTCTCGGTTGTCTGTTTTGGTATATTACAACATTTTGTACAATTATATACTTCTGCCATAATCATTGCATGCAACTATGACATTTTTTTATAACCTACATGTAGCTAGCTGGATGGGTACTCAAACATCATTTACATTCTTTTTATCAATTTATTATAATTAATATTATTTCTTTCCAAGCAAAGCTACAGAAATTATGGAGGATAGCTTGATTTCAATTTATTCGCAGATAGAGCAGATTTTTTTAACCTGTTTAATCAAATAGACCTAGAAGTCAGGTTACTGGTAAGTAAAATCAGTCTAAACTCCAAAATATTATTATTATTATAAGTAATATTTTTAGCATGGCATAAGGGAAATTAGTTATCAAATTTCCCCCAAGAGTCGAGGGAGGATTTATGGCTGAGGGGGATTAGGGAGAATTTGCATAAATCCTCCCAAGGCTCGAGGGGAAATTTAATCACTAGCTAATTTCCTGAAATGTCATGCTATCACTTTGTAATACTATTATCACCGACTAATGAAACTAAAATCAGAGAACTTTAGTTTTTCCCTGCCTAAACTTGAGTTTAGCCGCCTCCGCAGGCAACTCTTAATTACAATTTTTTTTAAACAGAAAAAAAAAATGTGAAACCGGGTTTCCTGTGGTAAGAGAGAGACGAGCAAATATTAGAGTTGCCTGCGGAGGAGGCTAAGTTGATTTTTTTTTTAACATTTTGTTATTATGCTTGATTCAGCACCATTGGTTGAACTGGACCCTGCATGGCTTCCCTTGGGGATAAGTGTATTGTTTTTGTGAAGAATAAATAAAATGTCAAGTAAAATGTAAAAATAAAATGTAAAAATAAAATGTAATTTGTGGCTGACTAAATACTCAAGGAGCTGATGCATGCATGCATGGAGTTTAATCGTGTCATGTTTGTGGTTTTAAGTAAATTATCTCATGTATGGAAGAAGCGTGTTTGACAAATGAAGAGAAGATCTTTCTTGAGCCATAAAATAGGTAGGGTTGACAGGCATTGCACCCTGCTAGGGACTAATTTTTACAATGACCTGCCACAACCCTTGTCAGCATGCATGCCCTTCTAATTTTCATTCTTGCATGTCAAAGAGGAAAAATTAGAACATTAAGTATGCATGCTGATGAGGGAATTTAGAGTTTAAATGTCCCTGAACAAACAATTAAGAACAACTGAGGTGATCATCAGGTATTACTAAGAAAATCACACATGAAAATCCCAGATTAACTGGAAAGACTCTTAGCAACAAATAGCAGGAAGTGCCTGTTTCTATGTATAAGTTCCTAAAAAAACTAATAAATAAACCTTCATTTCATACCAGAAATTTTACAGTGATAAATATCATTTCATAACACCCATAACCATTCTAATAAAACCTCCCAAAATATTTCCCTTTGATTCAGTACAAATACACGATATATATTTTACACAAAATTTATTATTCAGTGACACACACATTAACATTTTCGTACAGATGGTCATGACACTTTTTCAAAATTAGTGCCAATTTATTATTAGTGGTGTGCAAAGTACACAAGTCTTATTCGTAAAATGAAAAATAACGATCAACGTCGCATCTAAATGAAAATAGTGCCATGTACACGTGCATTATTTAAGAATTATCAAAATATAATAAGTGGTGGCTCACAGGTACACGTGTATAACAATAACTTAACATGTTCCTGATTCGCCCTGCTAGGTGAGGTTTCTCTCTTCTTATTTTACCTGTAGAGAACGCTGCTAGCTGTGAGTCTGAGGGAACCTGTCGCACTTTAAACGAAGAAGTATTAATTATGTTTTTTTACTCACTCTGCCTCTGGATAGTTTATCGAAGCCTGAACTGAAGTGTGGGTCGACATCTCCGCGTATCTTCAAATTCCATCGCTTTCTGAGCTGTTTATTGGAATCAAATATGTGAAAAGAATCCCTAGATCTTCTTTTCTGGCTATTATTTGTACAATTGGAGTAACAGAAGTGGAGATGAAGTAGCTTTTTCATCCAAACTCGCAACCAACAACAGAGCAAATAGTAACCTCTACTTAACCGACAACCCGGAAGCCTCGCTTTCAATCCAAGATGGCCGAAGTGCGATAATAGCGAATGGTAGTGGTCAACTCGAAAGCTTTTGCTCCTTTCGCCACTACGCACTCTTCAACTAAAAAAATGTATTCTTATACCTAACTCCATCTTTACTATGTTATATTATCTGCTAGCGATATTTACTTTTATAAAATATAAATAAGTGTGAATAAAATGGACTTGAACTTGGATGTAAAATACCCGTCCGTTTGCTCTTGGCCTTTTCGTTAGCATATAAATATGACGCCCGAACCCTATTACTAAGCTGATAACCATTTCATGAACCATTTCATGAATGTAGTCTCAGCGTCGGAGATTTGACAAAACACCGCCGGGTACTCGAGCATGTCAAAAACCTCACTTTCTCTAAGAAAAGCATAAAAAACGTACATTTATAATTTTATTCCGACTTGTCATAGTCGTGTGCGTTTTACTCAATGTTCCTCTGCTCAAGACTTTAAACTTGCTTATATTCACAAGAACGCAGAAAGAGAAAAAATTCTTGCCATGGCGAAAAATATCATTAATTTCCTTATGAATGAGAAAAAAGAACACAACAGTGGGTTACTATGGAGGCCCGTTCTGGTCAAAATTGTATCAGAATAATATTATCACAGTGAATTATTGTTTTGTTAGTCTGTGTTTATTTTTTGCACACTGCTCATTAATTTTTGGTTTGTGAATTATTATTTTTTACTCAGCAAATATTATTTTGGTCTGCCAAAAATTTTTTAGGCCTGCAATTTTTTTTGGGGTCTGCGAATAATTCGTTTTGGGGAGGTACGATTTTTTGGGGGAGGTATACGAATTATTTTTTTGGGTTCTGTTCTGCGAATACTTTTTTTGTCCTGTGATGTAATTTTTTTTGGGTGCATGGAATAATTTTTTTGGAATCCATAATGCATTGCATGCACATAATTGCGCGAAGACTGAGTTCGAGTCCTTCCCAATGAAGTACATACTATACAAGCATGTCAGAATCAAGGCAGAATCTGTTCAAAGTCAAATCTCTCAAATAGCTCAAAATGCAATACAAGAAATCAACAGAATAGCTCAACTAGTCACTACGACTTCCATACCCTCAAGCTCTTCCTTTTCGAGGTTAAATGAATCGCTGTCTGGTCTCGCTGGCAGATCTACAACTACAAATATACCGACATCGAGAGGCATTCAGTCCGGGTCCACATCCACTTCCAGCATCTTATCTAGTAATCCTTCACCAAGTAATACCGGTTCCAGTAATCGAAATGCGCTGGGTGAGTTACGAAGAAGATTCCCTACATTTTCTAGTTCACATGGCCCTGTTAGAGCCGGTGGCGGATCTGGAAGGAGAGGTACAAGTAGCAACAGTGCTGGTCGGCCAAAGAAAGACTATGCAATCAAGGATATTGTTATTGTTGGTGCTCAGGTCCAAAAAACACCGATGGCTCGTCAAGAAAAAATACAATTGGAGAGAAAGAATCGGGTGATTACCGGTAGTGGCTTTACTATTGACAGAAGTTGGAATGAAAAGATTTTGTATGACAATGTAAAAGCACAATTCCCAGAGGACTGCAGAAAGGTCGAGTATGAATTTGTTAAGAACTGCTACGGAACACTGGTAAAGCCAACGTTAGCTACTGGTGTTAAAATCGATGGTAGCATACTTTTAAAATCCATTGCATCAGCGGGTGCCGTGTATGTGCGACTGTTTGCAGACGATCTTGATGACATAGATGACTCACGGTAGTTGTAGATCTGCCAGCGAGACCAGACACTCAGCGATTCATTTAACCTCGAAAAGGAAGAGCTTGAGGGTATGGAAGTCGTAGTGACTAGTTGAGCTATTCTGTTGATTTCTTGTATTGCATTTTGAGCTATTTGAGAGATTTGACTTTGAACAGATTCTGCCCTTGATTCTGACATGCTTGTATAGTATCAGTACTTCATTGGGAAGGACTCGAACTCAGTCTTCGCGCAATTATGTGCATGCAATGCATTATGGATCCCAAAAAAAATTATTCCATGCACCCAAAAAAAATTACATCACAGGACAAAAAAATTATTCGCAGAACAGAACCCAATAAAATAATTCGTATACCTCCCCCAAAAAATCGTACCTCCCCAAAACGAATTATTCGCAGACCCCCAAAAAAAATGCAGGCCTAAAAAAATTTTACAGACCAAAATAATATTTGGTGACTAAAAAATAATAATTCACAAACCAAAAATTAATGAGCAGTGTGCAAAAAATAAACACAGACTAACAAAACAAAACAATAATTCACTGTGATAATATTATTCTGATACAATTTTGACCAGAACGGGCCTCCATAGGTTACGCTTCACGCAATACTGACCGGCCCTCTCTAATTTTGCGATCTTTGGTACAACTGGCCTCGCTCTGATACCATTGTTACGAGACTTCTTCCCGCGCGTCATGAGATATGAATAAAGTAAATATGACAGTTTCTTTGCAGAATTGTACAATAAACAACTTATTAGTCGACTATACTAACCGCATAAAGGCTTGCTAACATACACAGCCGTAATCGGCTGATTAGCCGACTAGAAATGTTATTTTTTCGTTATCGCTTGGAGCCGAACTTAATGTTCAATGAATAGAGATGCCGGTTGTTTAGTCCTAAATTTTTTTTATTTTTTTATTTGATTGGTAGAAGTTTTTATTGAGTTTAAACACCTTTGTCGATGGAAAAAAAAATACAAGAAGCTCAGACAGTTAATAGTCACTTTTACTTAGCGTTCAAGTTCTCTCAAATCCTTTGGGAAAAGTTCTTTCTTCAAGAGGTTTCCATAACAATACTGTTGGAAGGTTAGTGCGGGGAAGGTACCAAGACTCTTTCTTCTTTGGTTTCACTCTGGTTTATTACTGCTTTTCTTTAGTTTACTAGTTTAAAGTAATACTACAACACCGTCTGCAACTTCGTTCTGAATTCACACTAGATATGTACTTGTATAAGTACAACTTTTCTTAGACATGTTTTGGGTTTACAACATTCCGTTGTATAACGGGGAACTGAGTTAGTCTAGAATGTCTCCCTAATTTGGTAATTGTTTTAATAACAATTTGATAAAGTCTCTAATGAGTTGTATAACTCGGCCCAAGGTTTTACCTTAGTCCGATACTCCAGGTGTGATCTGGACCAACTCAGTGAAGTTCGCACTAAAACATGCCTATCACAAATGTTCTACTAATTAGCGATATTGATTTCACCCTGTAACTACCATGTGACCAGCTCACGTGACATGTACCCCAAACTAAAATTCAACTACCAAGTTCAATTATTTTGACCCAAAGATTCAGCAATCATGTAATTATTGGAATTAACACATTTGAAGAACTTTAATAACTGGCCAGGTTAAATTCAAAGCTATGCAATTTCAACTGCGTCATAGCTCTCCCAAATCCTACATCAATTGCTATCTAAAATAGTGTCTAGAACAGTTTTAGTTTTCAGACATTAGATAAATTTCTGCGGAAACTAAAGTCATAACAAATGCACAACTATGCCTGATATTCAAAATAATTTTAAACAATCTAAATTCCATATATTTCGTAACAATAACTCCATAACAATACACAAAACCACGCTACATGTAATCTATAATGGGCAAATAACAAGAGTGTATACTCATGAAATAGTTACTGTGTTTATCATCATCATCATCATCATTTTTTATTCGCCATATGTTTTTTATATGAGTAACAAAGTAACAATAGTAATACTGACTACAATACAAAGCGGCCTAGCGGTGTGATTTGTACAGGAATATTATTGACAGGAGAAAGTAATAATTAAGGTCTTTGAATAGTTACAATAGATTTCTTATATAGAGAAATTAACTAACTAGTGTTAACAATTGATTTGACTAAGAATATTGTGCTAAATACAACGAACAGTTACTATTAGTTACAAGTTAAATAAGTGGAAGCTTAGGCAGTTATGGCGAGGAGGCCTCTGGAAACCACAGGGCTTATAGAGTAGAGACCTCCTCATAAGATTCATATAATAAAATGAGTTAGCAATTGCGAACAACAATGTAATTAAAGATAATTAGAGATGTGAAGGTGTAAAGAATGAAGTTTCATTTGTTAGTAGCAATGAGGTGGAAAAAGTTTTTTTTAAATTCCGGTAGTGTTAAAGACTTAGTTATGTAGAGGGCAGAGAGTTCCATATTCCACAGTTTACATACAATTATGAAAAGCACGACTGAGTCATTAGTGGGCGAAATTTTTTCAACTCTTTTGTGGTTACATATCGAAATTGTTTTCTATTTCTGTTATTAGATAGCAACGAGTAGAGTTTAATGAAACGCTTAATTTCTTCCCTTTGATATCATGCCCCTGTTTCCATAGCCTCATGCAAATCCGAGCGTGTACAAGAATCTATTTTATAGAAATCGAACGTATAACTAAACCTATACAGTTACCCTTGTTTCGAACAGCCTGGCCCAAGGCGTTACAAATATTAAAACCCTTTTAATAGGAGTAACCTTTTATTAATTGTATATGTGCCACAGTCACATAGTTTAATAAACTTGATTATCTAGACATTTTGGTCAATATTATGAGCAACATGCATTCGGGTTAAATTTGTGCGTTGATCTTTCGATCTGCCATTTCTTGGTCATCGCCGAGTCAACACCTTGAATTAATGTTTAAAGTTTTCAAACCGAAAAAGACCGGTAGATAAGACTGAGGGAATTAAAATCTGAGACTAGAAACGGTTAATGAATTATAACCCTCGATATCTTTTCTGATAAAATCGTTGATATGATTGTAATCTCTGTTGTAAATCACACATAAATAATGAAACATGTCATGCATTTTTAACTCGAAATCTCTTCCTATTTAACAATTATGGATCGGATAATTCTGACGGCCCAAAATCAGCCGTCTCCCTTAGTCTCACAGCCGAAAACTATAACCCGATAGTCTTCCTAACATTACGGATGATTTAATATATATTTCCTATCTTTCGCTGAATTTCTTATCTCTTCGCGAAGATCTCAAGTTTCAGTGTATTTTCATTTCATGTGACGAGCTTGTGGGATACGGCTGTATTCTCCCGGGGCAACATAGCTGTGTTCTGATTGGTCTTAAGCACTTTAATTGACAGGCGTGTGTGTTTTCTATGGGCTTATAGCGGCAAGTGACCAAGCCGAGTTTCGGACTCCGTGCTTTAGTATCAAAAATCATACCTCTATCCAACCGTTACCCATCAATTAATATCGAGGAAAACTCATGAGAGCAGATTTCTAAATGTGAAATTGTCTAGTTGGTGTTGATACGAGGTGGTCTGATAATCAGTGTCTTGTTTATACTAATGAAGGGGAGTTGATGGTCAGGCGATAGCACACAAAATTAAAATAGCTTCTTTTGGAGTTTTTACATTTTTCTCCACACTAGTGGTTGGAAAGATAAAAAATGTTGATGGCTTCTTTTTCCTAAAAGAATAACGTTACTTGCTCTTCCGAGTTAACTATAAAGTTGATAGAAACCAGGCTTCGTCCTCCACTATAAGCAGATATAATAAACCCCGAGCTTCCAGTTTAATTGTTAAATAGACAATTTTCATAATATAGAATTGTTTTCGAACAAGATATGATATCACAATGCCACGAGCAACATATTTCCCAAATTTACTGGTTTCGTGAAAAAATATACTAATTTTTTAAATTAAAAAAATTGGTTTAAAAAAGGATTTGAATTGAGCAATTTTGAAATCCTCAACTGATACTTTGCCAGTCTACTAATACCTCAGGATCGCTATCGTAGATTATCATTGAATGACTGAAATTTACCTTTGTTAGTAGTATCTTTGCTTCATTATAAGCCGGAAATATTTACATCCGTGAATAACCATGAAATCTCTCAGTAATCTCTCTTTAAAGGTACTTCAACTGACGCCTCTCTTCAACAGCTTACTAGCATTGACTAAATACAGTTGGCTTCACACTCTTTCGTTATAATATTCTAGTCCTAACTGGTGCCAATAGAAGGACGAGGGCTTATAATAGCACTTTAGTTAGTTCAGCTCTCTCTCTCTCTTAGACCACCAGGCAACTCGGCCCTCATGAGATCTCATTATTATTGATTCAGTTCACAATTTCACGAGAGTTTGCCAACAATTGAATGGATGTTAGATCAACTTCATGCCAATTGAATCACTTGAGTAATAGGTATAAGATTTAGAGCAATGCGTCACTGTACGCCACTGTACCAGCTGAGTGCGTCAACTCTCATGGACAATCGTTTTCGTTTGATAGCTTAAGGAGTCATTGGGCCCCGATTCCCGATGTTCAGACTCACTGACCCCATAGGTGACGATGATTGGCCGATATTATGCCGGAAATTTCTCATCACGTTTCTCCCTACGGCAGGATGTTTGCTAAAAGAGGTAATGGACGTGTGTTTAATCTCTCCAACCAGAGCTGCTGTTCTGATGGTTGGGCGAATACTGCTTGATTGAACTGAAGGGACCTGTACCAAAAGCAATCACAGTTGAATTACTGGGAAAGAGAGGCGAGCGAGACATTACTAAAGGTAGAAGGATGAGCAATTCCACTGGAGGTGCGTATAACTGAAATTATGGTGCTTTTATTGGTAATTTTGAGTAATGGTTGCTCACTGTCAATTGTAGAAATGAACATGTACAGGGGGAAAATTAGTGACTCAATATGTAAGAGTTACGATCAAGTAATTTCATTTTCCTTCTCATGAATTTGATTTTATCATACTCGAAGAAAAATACGGTAATTGAAAAATTGCAAAGGCTTTACGAGTACAAGTTATAAGTCGAGAGATTCAGTAACATTTCTGCTTATCAAAGTCGATAAAAAAATGTGAATTTCAAGAGCTCTTTATGGGAAGAAATGATGTGACACTGAAGAACACGCCACGTTTCTTTTGCAAATCGGAGACCTATCAGTTGGTAAACGTTATTTCAATATCCCCTTTTTTAAGATTACGAGAAACCTGAATGTGATTTATACGAATTCAAGAAATGCTAATACGAAATCCTAAAAACTTAATACATTACTATATAAGGCTGTTACAGTGAAAATAAGAAGTCGACCATTTTCCGTCCTCAAGTTTTCCTTCGTTATTATTTTCACAAAGGAAAGTGTTCTGTTTCCTTAAATCTAGTACTACTTATTTTTTTCTTTACCAATTAAACACGCAAGCATTTTTCTCTTCATTATTTTCATGCTCGTGGGTTTAGAAAACTGGAAGCGTCTGAATATTCATTTGTCTGTTCAGTTAAACAAACCCAATCGCCAACATCTACTCGTAGTTTGGCATTGTTTCCCAATCAGAATAACCAAAACCATTTTGATACAAGCAAAATAAAAGAGAATCAAATCTCAACTATCGACCAATTCCCAGATAAAACATTCATTTATTGACATATTTTCACGGGTTTTATCCGAAAGAATATAAGCGATTTTTACTGGCATTGGACTAAAACTCCCTAGGGTTTAGGGTTTAGGTTTTAAATTTAATAACGTAAAAATTCGTAGAGAATTTTCATAGTTTCATTTGAAAACAAAAACAAAAGTCAGGTTATGCCGCCTAAGGGCTTGAAAAAAGGGGAAAGGTATGCAGTTTGGAAATACCTGGAAAAGCGAGAACACTTCTTACTAGCATCAGTAGTTTGTCAATCCATTGTGTGGAGTTACAGCTAGAGACTACGTCCTCTCTACATTATTGAACTTCCAAACGGGATTATTAAACAAGCACCTTTCAATTCTTTCATACACTGTAGAAGTTTAGAAGTTTTATGTAACCACATTAATCGTTCATTATAAAATGAATCAAGATAAATTCATTACACTGCATAAGAAACACTTCCTCTATTTTCTCGATTTACGTTTAAATTCCAAACATTTGATTCCGGCAAAACATTACCCCCATTGTAACACGAGTTTTGTTAGTTGAGGTAAAAATACGTAAGAATTCGACTTTATGCTTTTAATTTCCTAAGGCTATTAACCAGTTACGAAAGGCCTAATCACAAAGTCTGTGATGCTAATCACTAAAAAAATAAGAGATTTTTCTATTAAGGTAATGTAGCTGTAATGTTTGCCGGCAGGATGGCAGACATCTCAAATAAAGCGTTCAAGTTAGCCCCAAGGTAATTGTAAACAAAACGCTCTTTAATTTCCTTTACTAAAGTATTTTAGGAGAACCGAATCGTCCTATTGTACTATTGAGAGGTCTTACTAGTGTTTAAAAAGCCGAGATCGAAAGTAGAATGGGCTTTGGAAGGGTTAAGTTGGGTTTAAAACTTTATATAGCTCATAAGCTCAAAGACAGTTTGTATATTCTGGAGAGGGTTTATGTAGAAAACTAAGTAAATAACTGTCAAGTACTTAGCTATGTTGATAATATATTAGGTATTCTAGATCTTCGACAAGAATGAAATATTAAAATGTAAACAGAAAGTAAGACGAAGATGTTTATTGATGGCTTTGTTTCGCATTGTTGGAGAATGAACTTTTCTTAAGCGTTTCATTTCCCGTATTTTTGTCATGTCGTCAAAAGGATATCGGCATGTACGTACGCCAATACAAAGCCGCAATAATATATTACAATTCACGGCAAAATGAATACCACCTAGCAACCGTGCTCGATGATCCAGCGGTTTTTTGCCCGTGATCCTAAAGGCAAAGCTATTACGGCACGAGCAAAGCACCGCAGGATTGCCGAGCAACTCAGACACTTTCAAGGCTCAATAGGAGTAAATATTATAATTATAACTTTAAGATTAATATTGTTGAATATAAATTGGAAAAACTTTATGTCTTCGCGATATCTTCTGTAATCTTGTGAATTTTAAAGCCTGAAATCAAATAAAATTACAGGAAATTACTTTCAAGGCTCCAAAATCTGAAACAGAGGACTGTACTTAATTATGATCGAAGCAACGGCAAAGGCTTAGGTGGAATTACATGTATAATGTGAACAAGAGCTAGCAATGCTGAAACGTAGTAACCTAGTTTTCAGTTTAAGTTATTCAATCATTAGTATTGTCAGACGATCGGTCCAGCTTTGGACGATTTTGGAAGGTTTTTGCTCTAATTTCTCTTATCGTTTTGTCAGTTGTAGTATTGGTTTGCCTAGTAGCACTTTACGTAGTAAGCATTTCATAATAGTATTTCACACACTGGCTCCTGGTTTCTGTCTGAATTCAACATTGTTATCTGATCAACTTCGCGAGCAACGGTTTCGAATACTAAGCGTCTTGATAATTATTTTTCTTTGACAAGTCGGCCCGTGTCAAGGAAAAACTTGTCATTGGTTTTGCCGTATAGATACAGGACAAATAAAAACGTGCAAAGGAAACCTTTCTAGAGTCCACTGGATGAGGCGGAACACAGGATATCGGCCTTGGCAATGAGAGATAATTTATCACATTAAAAATGAATTTTCCGCGGTACTTTTTTCATGTTGCACTGATAGACTATCTCAGAAATGGCTGCACTGGAATCAATTAGAGAATGACTACGTTGTCGGTGAATCTACAGATAGAAATCCAACGATCATCTTAAGCTTTTTAAGTCGTGTTCTTCTGTGCATAACGAGATGTTAAAATCTTTAAAATGTTACAAATGCGTAACGAGTTCATTATCTTCGGAATTCAATGCGCCACGGTACAACATCAAACATCATTCTTCCGTTTAGAGAAGTTGAATATCTGATATATAAATGATGATTATCATCCTTGAAGCGCTAAATAAATGAACCATTGGATTACCTTATTCAAAAGACGAAAATATAATGGAAGTATGTGACGCATGTCATAACTAAATAATTTACGCCTTATGTATGAATTAATGTGTGACACACACGATAATTTGAAGTCAAGGCTTCTTGACGAAGTTGAGAGGTTTCGCCAGTCAGAAAGTTGAGGTCTTCTTCAACAGTTAACTCGTGCGAAATTTGTTTATAGTAGAGTATAAAAGAAAATATACCGTAAAACCGTATTGATCATTTGTACAAAGAACTGCCAAACTTGCTCGATTTGCAACTAGACTCACGGTAAGCTCAGTGGTAGAGTTCCTGTCTTTGAGCCGCGATGCGTCGCGGTTCGAATCATGGCCGCGTCCTTTGGCAGGAGCGTATTAAAGCCGTTGGTCTTGTCTCCTTCCTCTTCTAATCTATATGACGAAGACCTAAACGAATCTGGTGTGCAATTTCGTTATAAAGAAAGAGTAGGGAATTGCTGAGTAAACTGTAAACTGCACGGCAACGCAATACGCCACAATTGCAGTCCGCATAGATCTTATTGGGATCTTTTTACAAGTCAGACCTCTCTCACAGTGAAGCATATTATCATATAGAATTTGCGCGATATGAATGAATAAAACGTTCCTTCTATAATGGCTGGAAAATGAATTGGAAAGAACAACAATTTCTTGAAAGAAATTCGAAATAATTCCTAATAATGATAATTCAAATAGTGAAAAAATTAAAGAGAACTCAGGCAAATTAGCGAGGAATTACTTTGTATTTCATGCCATGATATGCGCAGTACGCTCTAAATAGAAAAACAAAAACAGGACTTGCCAGTGTAGACAGTTTTCTAACCATAAGATGCCACATTTTCGACAATTACAAAACGCGAAGATGTCGTTTAGGTCTGCTGTCTCAAAACAACGACAATAACATTTATTTCACTCTTAAAGTTACAAGTAGTATGTAATAAACAAATAAAAGACTGAGTAGGAGGACCCGAAAAAAACCACGAAAGCTATCTAGCCGGGACCCCTTTACACACCACAAAAGACAAAGAGACGAATTTGCAAAGGGTTGAAAAAGGGAGAGAGGGGAATTGTATAAATTATTTTGCTTGGGTAAGTCTGTATATTATATCTAATAGATTAATTAACTAATCATGGCCAGCATACTGATTTATTAAGTATGATGTGTAATTTTGTTTAAACAAGTGACGCTTATCTGATTTGATAGAGTCAGGAATTTCTTTCCAAATCTTAATGCCGTTAAAATTTATAAACCTTTTTTTCTAGTCAGTTCTAATGGACTCCAGAAAAAATATTTGTTTGTTTTTCTGTCTTGTTTCATAATGGTGAATTTCATTTAAGGGAGTAAACATGGCTAAGAATGTATCAGGGATAGTTTTATGGATTACATCATGCATGAAAAGGCTAGAATGAAGTTTATGGATGTCTTTTAATTTTAGAAGATTTAATTTATAGAAAAGTGGAGTAGTGTGGCTATTCCAATTTTCATGTAGAATGGCTCGAAGAACTTTTTTTTGAAGACTTTCAATAGGTTTCAAAGTTGAAATAAGAGCATTACCCCATAATAAATTCGCATAATTTAAGTGTGGGTAGAAAAGAGAGGAATAAATTTGTTTTAATACTGGAAGAGGAGCGTAATGTCTTGCTTTAAATATGATCCCAACAATTTTGGCAAGTTTTGCTTTTATGGAGGCTATGTGGTCCTTCCATGTCAAATTTTTGTCAATAATGACACCCAAATATTGTGTTTGACTTCTTTCTTCAA
Source organism: Actinernus sp. WN-2022 (assembly GCA_030867875.1). Lineage (NCBI taxonomy): Eukaryota > Metazoa > Cnidaria > Anthozoa > Actiniaria > Actinernidae > Actinernus > Actinernus sp. WN-2022. The sequence goes on along the minus strand of JAOWCC010000577.1, from coordinate 69,197,135 downwards.
TGATTTCATCATTTATTTTTAAAGTGAGTGGTCTCGGTAACTTTTTGTTCTTGGCACGAAAAATAACGTAGTTTGATTTTGTTGTGTTAAGAGACAATTTATACATAATAACCACTCTTGAATGTCAATTAAATCTTGATTTATGGAAGTTTCAAGTTCATCTAAGTTTTTAGAAGAGTGGAATAGACTAGTGTCATCTGGAAAAAGAAAACATTTTGATTGAGATTTAAAAGAATTTGGGATATCATAGCCTGGGAAACCAGCCGACTCTTACCGCTCCCCACTCGCGAAAGAGACGTCTGGGGAGCGAGGCAGAAAATGCCATACTGATGACGTAGCAGATAGCCGTTTCACGATGCATAAATTAGTTGCAATTCGCAGAAGCCGAATGCGAACAACAGAGTTCTTTTCAAGGAATATAACTACCGAGGCTGCTCGTTTGCTTGGCAGTGGATCACCGTCATGAACAACCATGAAATTCAAGCCTATATATTTAGCGTGTGTTGGTAGCTCGTTTGCTTCGTTCTTTCAGCGGCTCGGCCCGGTCAAGAGAATTTGTCCTACGACTGTCAAAACATAATAGTTGTTTATAATTTCAAAACCTACACACAGCACAGCAGGCCACTTTTCAAGCCAGCTCTTTTGCCAGGTCAGTAGCCGAAGAGGTTAGCTACAGAATACAGCGGTTATTTTCAGGTATACTACCGAGGCTGCCAGTTTGCTTGGGTGAACGGCCATCACGTTTGCGCACTTACATGTAATTATGTTTCACTGTCTGAACGATTTATCCGGCAACAACAACTCATCCAGTGTTCTGTGATAGCTCAGTGTGTGTAGGTTTACTGATATGAAATTATAAACAACTATGACAGTACCTTTTTGATCACTTACTTGTAAATGTTTTGACAGTACGACATTTCGCTTTACTAGCCGCTGAAAGAACTCAGTCTGCAAAGGAGCCAACAACAGCACCGGCATACGCTAAATAGGCTTGCATTTCATGGCTGTTCGTGATGGTGATCCACTGCCAAGCAAACGAGCAGCCTCGGTAGTTATATTCCTTGAAAAGAACTCTGTTGTTCGCATTCGGCTTCTGAGAATTGCAACTAATTTATGCATCGTGAAACGGCTATCTGCTACGTCATCAGTATGGAATTTTCTGCCTCGCTCCCCAGACGTCTCTTTCGCGAGTGGGGAGCGGTAAGAGTCGGCTGGTTTCCCAGGCTAGGGATATCATTGATGTATAAAAGCAATAGAATTGGCCCTAGTACTGATGCTGAGGTACACCACATTCAACGGTGAGTTTGCTCGATAAGGTGCCATTTATGGATACTACTTGCTGTCTATTTGTTAAATAAGAATAAAACCAATTTTTAGGAACTCCCCTTAGGCCATAGTGTTCTAATTTGTCAAGTAAAATGTCATGATTTACAGTATCAAATGCTTTGGCAAAGTCAAGAAAGATAGCTGTGGAAAATGAGTTCTTTACAAAAGATTCAATAATGTTATTTAATAAATCTAAAACTGCTAGTACTGTTGATTTCTTTTTTTGAAAACCATATTGATGTTTAAATATAATTTGCTTAGTTTCTAGAAAGGATTTAAGTCTAGAAAGCATGACTTGTTCAAAAGGTTTTGAAAAAATAGGTAAAAGAGAAATTGGTCTGTAATTAATCACAGTCTTGAACCACCTTTGAAGAGGGTAATATTTTTTTGTATTTTTAATCTGTCTGGAAAATATCCAGATAGAAATGACTCATTCATAATTGAATGAAGAGGAGGGGCAATAAGGTTTCCAGCAAGTTTAATCAATTGAATGGGAAAGTTATAAATTCCAGATTTTACTAGAATCAAACTGATTAATCAAGGAAATTATTTCATTTGGTGTAGTAGGTTGACAAAGAAACTATCAAGAATGCATGATTCTAAGAAATCTTTGTGAGATTCAGCAGGTTTTTTTCATTTTAGACGCTAGGTTTGAAGCTACTTTATTGAAATAAACATTAAATTTATTTGCCAGTTTAATTGGATCAGTTATCAAGCAATCACCTTCTTTAAGGCAATAATGTTTAGTCTTTGATGATGATGAATTGTTAATAAGAAGCTTGATCCCTGGCAAATGTTTTTCATGTTAGATTTAAATCTAATGAAGTAACTCTGATAATAGTTCTTCTTGGATTTTTTTATTAAACGGTTTACTTTATTTCTATATTGTTTATACTCGTGGAAAAATTCTGCACCTCTTGATTTCATAAAGTAGCCATAATATTTATTTTTCTTATGGATTGATTTGCGAATGCCTTTTGTAATCCATGCCTTTTTATCTTGTTTAAGTTTTCTTTTAGATAGTTTAAGTTTTCTTTAGAGAAAGGTGCATGTGTGTCAATTATTTCAAGGAATTTATCATGAAAGCAGTTATATTTGTCATACTGTAAATTTAGGGATTTAACATCCTTCAAAACAATTATCTTTGTTAAAAAGTGAATAATTTCTTCTGTACACATTAATAGCATAATATTTTAGTCTCACGATAACGTGGTATGGTGTTTTGTATATTTCAAAGCTTAAAATACTGCATTTAAGCTTTTACGGAAGAACATACAACATCCCAATGTTCTTTGTGCTTATTTATAGACTTTTTTATCCATGTCTATGATCTCATACTAAATCGTTTTTTTTCTGTTATATCGATTTGTTTAATTTCAACAAATTTTATCTAAATTGAAATATATTAATTGGGTTTGAAATGATTTCATTTAAAAACGGATGTCGATAAGTTCCACAATGGAATGAACTTTCGAAAATTGGGTTCGTGACTTTCAGCAAAACATGTATAACATTTGTTTTCCAAAAAGAGAATTCTGTATCAATGTTTGAAGGAAAAACAACTTTTATCAAATTGATTATTTTAAAATATAAAGTGACTGATTTAAATTTAAAGGATGGGCAGTAAACAGCGTGGAAATCTAAAATACTCAAATTTGATCCACATTGGATTATTCAGTTACCATTTTTGCTGTCAACGTATTGTTTCTGGTAAAGCCTGGCTCATACCGTCTATAAGCCGGACAGCCAAGAAAAACTGGGAACTTGTTTACCTATGAACCTTAGCCCTAGGGTTCAAACGATTACCTGGGAACTTCTTTTCGAAATGGTAAGTTTTATATCATGTTGATGAATTAACTTAACGTCATTGGAAAACTAAGTCTGGGTGTCAGAACGGCATTGTAAGCTGTGTATTGACAAGAAAAGTTGTATTTGGAGCGCAAAAGTTGTGCTCCAGTGTGTATCAACAAATACTTATCGAAGCACCAATACACGTTTTTATCGTTGCCGATAATTTCTTAATGCGAAAATCTTAGACTAGTAAAATATGAACTTCTTTTAAAAATAGGTTTTAAATTGAGCAAAATAGACCTTTCCATTATCGTATGACTTCACAGACCCGATTCTGACGCTTTTACCACTAACTTCAAAGTATAGAACAAAATCACGACATGAAGCTGGATTACTTTTATCCTTGCTATGTTTGCTGCCGCAGCGAGCAAACCTGAAGCGAGCGAGCAAGGCAGTAAATCTAATCTGTACGGGAATCAAAATCTAAATTTGCTGTTTAAGGGCCCATTGACATATTTCGTTGCTATGCTCGCGGGAGCAGATGCGATTTTCACTTCCGGCTTACGCTAGCCTAAGAAAACAGCCAACTCGGGAGATACGAGTCGGCTGTTTTCTCAGGCTAGTTTTATGCGTGCCCACCGGCCACCCGATAGTTTTAATAGTTACACATGTTTGTAAGTTTTATTCGTGGTTTACCTGAAAGGTTTCTATGAATGAATCAAGTAAAGCGTTCAAAAGTCGAAGCAAGCCGTGGCAGGCGCGAATGTTGCTGAAAGACGAAAAGCTTTGTTTATCGTGTGAAAGGAATACTTGATAAGAAACTCAATCTCGAAAGGCAACCAGTATGCTTGAACCTAGGGAAAAGGGAAATAATTAATAATTCGTACCGAGTAAAAAAGTAACGGCAAGCGTACGGCGGCGCCAACACAGTGAAATCAGTCAGGAAATCACCGATGAATGGGAAAGCAAATGCATTGGACCCTCAGATGTAGCCAAGCCCTTGCCGCTGTTAATAGATTGATATCCAAATATCTCGTAAATAGCATATATATAGTTGCTTCCAGCGAGAACATGCTTCTAAAAAACACGAAGAAAAGCACGGCTACCTTATGATCAGTAAGCTACTAAAATCGTGGTACAAAGAAAATTGTAAACGGAAACGAGAAACATGAACAGTCACAGTTTCATCAAAGCAAGCAACTTTTATTGTATGAGCTTTTAAAAATAAGAATCATTTAATATTGCTTACAAGTTTGTTCGTATTCTTCTACATCTCGTTTTGGCAAGTCACTCAAGAAGTCATGTGATGTTCGACCGGCATGTATTCAACTCAAATCTTCCACAAACATGCACACTTTTGTCTCCAGATAATGCTTTCGGATTCCTGGTAAAGTTGTGATTGAATCTCAGGGGGTCAAAACGGTTTTGTAGCCATAAATAATGAATGAACCCTTACGGTTCTATGAAAAATAGATCCTAGAGGAAAGAAAATTAAAAAGTCATTTTAACAATAATTTGTGATCTGATCTGATCGATCCGTGTTCTGGACCACTGCAATTAGCTAAGGCCCCATCATGAAATTGGACATTCATCTCCGTGAATTTGAACCTTCATACATTTGCGCTCAAAATAGATCTTAAGATTTTACCTGTATTTTAACTTGTTAAATCCACCAAACTAAGGTCAATAATGAAGGGCTGTGTGCAACAAGGCCATATGTCGCTCCTGAAATGCACCTCCATTATGTTGGAAACAATTATGTAGCTGTAATTACTTCCATTGTCAACTGCATGTACCATCTCCAAATAGGTGCTTTCATTTCCAGCGTCTTGGTGAAGATTGAAGACATATACATTAATTGTAACTGATATATCTATATGATTGTTGCCATGTGATTTTCAAAATTCAGAGCAGCATTTTCTTCCAATGAATTGGTACAAAGATGCTTAACTGGTAATATGATGTGCCTTTTGGAAATACATAATCTGAACGCTGGTCACTTTTCTGGATTTGCTGAATCAGCTTTGTAGAACACTACAGGAGTTGTAGGCCACTCTCATATAGGGAAGTACAACAATGGGAATAATTATGCCTGTGAAAATAAAAATGTGGGCATGTAAATATATTATGGGTAATTTGACAAGCAAAAGCTAGTTAACATACAGAGAAAATATTATCTTCGACCTCTCTCCTACATAAATCCCTATTGAAAATTTACCTTTGTTGTGAGCTCCTGGAAGCTCCTTATGTGGGCCCTGAGACCAGAAGCTTATTAAACGCCGATCCCGAATTCTTGAAGTGACCGAGTTAAAAATGAATATGCGAGTTAAACATGAATATGCGTTGTTATTTTTAGTAGAGTATTTTTACTACTACAGTATTTGTCAAAAAAAGAAATAAGTTTATATTAAGTTGGCTTCTATGAAAACCAATAAGAATTACGTGGATAAATACAGTTTCAGTTCAGTTTAGTGAAAGTGCCGACGCTGGCCTGGAGCTACTGAGGAATCGGTCCACTTACTACTATATTTGATGACATTACCTTTAACAGAAACGAATATTAAATAACAACAAGTGTTACATGTATTTTACTTACAAATATAATTTCATCACGTGCGTTTAGGAGCGCCAGTTATCCATAATCCTTTCGTAAAATGTGAGAAATTTCCATCCAAGACCATCCAAAGTCCTCCTAGAAAAACGTAACATCTTGCCATTTCTATCGAAGAAGCCTTTGGTTTCAGCAGCAAATCAACACGCTAAATTCCAATTCGATCTGTGGATTAGCCGGGTCCTGGCTTTGATCAGCCCCTGGTCATCGTGTTGTATATAAAATATCGGGCCATCTGCCAATCTGGGTAAAAAACGCGGCCCTTCGGCTCCAACAAGGGCTCCAGTTGAAATATCCTGAGCCTGTTGGAGGGCTTTCCCACGAGTGAAGTTAAATAAAACATTAAACTGCTTACATTGCAAGCGCTTGGCGAAACATTTGCCACTCCAAATTTGAGAGAAATTTCCTTCCGGGTCCGCCATCTTGTATTTACTGTATTAAGCTATGTAAATAAATTAACCTGGCGATTGTTCACGTGACCAGCACAGTGCAATATGATTGGTGGTGAACTTGAAAGAAGGTGCAATCTGATTAGTTGTCGGCGCAAAACAGCGACACAAAAAATAAAAATAATACTGACTCGTGCCGGCCAAAGGCCTGGTCCGAGTAATAAATATATTTTTATTTGTTATAGCAGGCTATTACAGCTTACAGCTGGTGGGGGCCTGTTGGCTTCTGATTCAAGTACTCGGGACCAGAAGTCACGTTTCACTGCTCTCTAATTTACAAAAAGAAGCACTTCTTTTAACTCAGTCTTCGTGGTCAAGTTGATAAGGCGCCTCACTCCCGATCTTAGGTGTCGAGTTCAAGTCACTCTCCGAGATGTCTCACTAGTATTTAGAATACTGAAACTGTTCCTTCTATGAAGAAACGTTTTCTTTAAATAAGCTGTTAAATTAAGAAATCTAAACTCTTAACTCAGGACTTAAATTAAGAGTTTTACTTCTTGTTTTAAGCTTTCAACCAAAGTCGACCAACAGACCCATTCAGCTTGCCTATTTGCTGCCCATTTCAGACCACGTGATAGTTCTCCAGATGATTTAAGTGCTTCTTTTCCAATAGGCCCTTTGCATGATACAGTCACGTGCTGGTATAATACTTCCTTAACGAATGAATTGAGCTCGTGATCCCCATGGGAAAGGCGTTGCCATGGATGCTGCATGGCAAGCTATCTTTAAAGGGGCTGTGTCACGGTAATAGACTTTACATTCCCGTTCCGGGAATGTAGAGGTAGGATTTCATCAGTTAGTAAACGTGCTGGGATTCCTTTATTCAATAATTTATTTAACTTTGAGAAAATTTTAAAAACGGTTACGGCCGGTGTGAGTCCGAGGCAGCCAGAAATAAAGGTGATTTTCTCGGTCTCTTTAACCTTGCCCTGTAGAAACGCTAAAGGAGCTTCGCGTTTTTCGAATTCGGATATTTGTTTACAAAGTATTGATCAACTGTTTGAGTGCAATAATTAGATTATAGCTTTATTCTCAAGATCCTGAGAGCCACTTTAAAATACGCTCTAGTTTGCTAATTTGAAAACCTTATTTCAGGGCACTTTTTTGAAAAATAAATTTTATATGTGGTATAATTCAGAATCCCTTGAAGCTTCATTGTACGCGTCCAAATTTGGTCATGCTGGAGAAGATGTATTGACGGTGCCCTTCCAATGCCAGACACTTCAAACTTTGAGAGACATGGTAGTGGGTCCCTATCAATCATTTAGTGGTGATAACGTAACGATGACGTCATCGGTCACGTGATTTTAATTACATGACCATATCTACCTCATTACTAATTCCAGGCGGCTCAAACTTTGACAGACATGGTATTGGGTCTCCTTAAATCACTTAGTGGTGATGTCGTAACCACGACGTCATCGGTCACGTTATTTTAAGTACATGCCCATGTTTAATGACAGGCAGCTCAAGCTTGGACAGGCTTGGTACTGGGTACCCACGATTCCCTTAGTGGTGATGACGTAACGATGAAGTAATTATTATAATCGGTCACGTGATTTTTACGGTGAGGTGAATTTTCATTTCCGAATGTTGTATCCTTTTCCGAAGATGTATGTCAGTTTGTACCATTTTCGGAATATGAGAATTTCTCCTGCCCATGTGCAGAACTGTGCACGAATAATTCTTAGATATTTAAATGGTGGTTATTCACGGTGTTGAAACATTGAAGTTTTGAGAAGATTATGGGCCAGAGTGCATGGTTATAGCAGATTTTGACGATGAGATTCCGGTTAATTTCGGTTTCCCAGACCAACATTTATACGCAACTTGTGCATGCCATCTAGCTAAATGTGGGTGCATAAATAAAATAATTCCGAGTAGTTCTCTCGTTTATCGCTAGTAATATAATCTCGCACGATCCCAATTTGACCTTTAATAGCATATTAATAGCGACGAGAAATAAGCATTTCCGGTCTCGACCAGTTGAATAAATGCCTTTCCTATAGCATTCTGTCTTGCTGGGTTTGCCAAAAAATATTTTTTAGAATTGAAAACAGACAGAACATATGGCAACAGACTAATGTCCTGGCATACAGGAAGACGGCAAGGCTGACGCTCTCTGTATGTTACCTTTAGCTGCTAGACAGGCATTCAGCGAAACTAATCTCGTCACGCAATACACAAATATAGGCTCTGCCAACAACGTCCACAATAACACAACACAAAATAGCTCACTGACAATCCCCGAGTTGCCCTTAGGGGCCCTATGTTTTTAACGAGCTAGTAATCTCCTCAAAGCTGCATTTCTTTAGAGGAATCACGACTAAACAATACATGAAACTTGAGACTGAAACTTGTAGGTGCTTTTAAACTAGAATTTTAAATCATTTTTCATCCCGCAAAATCACCTCAGATAGCTCCTACATAACTCAGTAAAACTTTTCTGAGTTTTCTCTTTACGGGAAATTATTTATATCCCCATCTCTCAAGTCACGGATCTTGACCGGATTCCCGCTGGTTTGAAACTTCCTGTTAGAGAACAAATCTTCGGCTATCTCATGTGTCAAAACTATTATAATCACATGAGATTGTAAAGCGCCATTGGGCTAAATGGAAATGGCGCTATATAAATGCTACTTATTATTTTTATAATCACTTTAAAAAATCATGAATAATTAATGAGCATTTTGTCCAATCAGAAGAAGCAAACCACTCACGTGCATGCTCCTTTATACCTAGTAAAACGCAAGGAAAAGGAAAAGGCCTCAACCATGAAGTTTTATATAGGGCCACGCTCGTAGAGTGAAAAGTTGTATAAATACCCTCCCTAGTTAATCCTTATAAAACCAATGGCTTCACCATGAATCTTTATAAAGACCCTCACTCATACAGTGAAACTCCTTGAAAAGATCCTTAAAGTGTCTATGAACAATTTTTTTATTTTAGATATCAATTCTAAATCAAGCGAATAGTAGAATGGTAAAATATATTTTGCTTTCAATGCTGTGCGGGAGGTATCTGCAATCACTTCTTAGTGGTTGTGAATAGGCGTTTCTACTGATATAGGAAAACAAAATTCTAACATCATCTCTAACAACACTGATAATTTGAAGAATTTGTTTAATTATAAAAAAAAAATGTATAATAATTGATGCCTCCCCTGACGTCATGTAATTAGCATTTTGGATATTAAAACCTCCTTAACTCAGCGGCACAGCATTCAAAGCAAGATATATTGTACCATTCTACTATTCACTTGATATAGAATTGATATCTAAAATAAAAATAAAATAAAGTTCATAGGCACTTTAAGGGGAATCTCAGTTCTGGGTTGCTCAACCAAAGGTCTAAGTGCAATGACTCGAGGAGCTCGAAAACAAAGGCCCCGGCCTTGGCTCACAGTTATTCACACGCAACCAGCCTAATTAATTATGGGACCCAAATTTTCGCTCCGTATTTAATTGCGCACGTCACTGACGCACAACGTAGCTATAAACAAGTAATTCTTCACTTTTCTTCTAAATTTCTGAAAATTATTATCTTTTAGAAGTAACGGTTTTGAAGCAGTTTAATAAACTCGCAGCACGTGTTTTATCAGGTCTAAAACTCTCGGGCTGCGCCCTCAAATTTTAAATATGATAAAACAGTGCTGCTTGGCGTTTATTAAACTATGGACCCTTTGCACTTTACTTCATAGCCGCCATGTTGGTGTACAGTTAACAATAGATTCTTCGTTAGCTTCTTTTGTTCTGTACACCCAACATGGCCGCCATTCCCTTTGTCATTTGGATCTATGGGGATGGAGTGAAAACCATCTATACTTGAAGGGCACAGTATGAAAAACACGAAATTAAAATGCACAAAAACGTGCTGCTGAAATAATATCTAAGCGAAGATATTTTTCACTCCAGTCGTGTCGAAAAGAGCTCCTATATTGTATACGAAACCATGGAAACTATAACCATTTCAAAATCTTGGCACATGCAAAGCTAGCCGTCTAGGCGCTTGAAGAGAATGCGAGATCTGAATGAAGCGGAGCGAGCTCAGTCGCTGCGCCGTAGTCAGAACATTTAGAAAAACAAAATAAGAGCTTCTCAATTATCCCTAAAGGAGGAGAAGAGTAAAACAGGACATGCATTAGTGGAAGCTTGTGTACTTGAATGTGCTCTCGGATCTCGCCCCAGTACGGGCTTTGTTGTTCGACCTTTTCCAAGTCATATGTTGTAGTCATTTCAGGGAGGACGATTTCTATAAAAAGCTGCTTGTTCGCTGGTAGCAATTTAAAGCGAATTCGACAAATTATAACCCCCTGCTTTCCCCATCTTAGATCGACCGTACAGCAGAACTGATGACCCGCGCGTGTCCCGAGCGGTGTCGAATATGATTGGTTGATCCTGTCACGTGTCAACTCGAAACACGAAAAATAAAAATAACACGGCGGAAACTTGGCCCGAGTAATAAAGAAAATATAATAATAGTTGAACAAAGTAGATAAATAGTAAAGGAAAATGCCAATGAAGCTTATCAAGTACTGAATCCATCCATGCAAAATGTGTGGTTAGCCTACGATAAAATATTTATTTAATACAATGTTAATTCAACTTTCACTATAGCTTATACCCGCCTTGAGACAAATACTAACGTTTTGGACTGAATCTCTCAGCATCCAAATTGTTAAACTTCCAACTGGAACCAGTTGCGCGTTAATTTTAAATTGTAATTCTGCTTGAACCCGAAAACGATCAGTACTATTTTACCATGTTTTTTCCTAGAACGTTTACAACTGAGGTACATAGCTTGATACGAAGAGCATTGAACAATTATTTATGAAAATAGTGAGCTACTCACTGGTGAAAACTTAGATCCCGAAATGGAATGGTATTTACTCTGGAAAAGTGTCTGCTGTAAGGCTCGATTCTCACAGGTTTCAAGAAGTTTCATTTCAAAACTCCACACTCACGAGAGGGAGAGTCACTCAGTGCCGTTCAATAAATAATAGTTGAGAGCATTTCTTTGCTTTTCTTTCTTTGCGGTGGACTAAAATAACGAAGCTGAAATAAGCTCGACAGTTTGTAATCCACGCTAATCTTTGTCATTCTTTAATAAAACAGTTTGGGAAGCACACAGGGCCGTAATGGGGTTGTGTGTGATCTGTGAATGGTATCACATTCGGATTCATTCAGTTTTTTCAATTTTTTAGGTCTCAACGATACCAGCATCACAAGTACATTAGTGTACGGAACATTTTTTACTCTTCTACCAACAACCAGTTTGCCATCGACAGCCTCTCCTAGCATTCTTCCCTTTACGAACATGACGTCATCGAATAACTTGACCAATCAAACTTCTGGCCCACCACCAAACCAAGGTCCACCCTGTTCATACGATCTCGGAGACTGGAGCAGGGCATTACTCACCCTAAGCTACATTGTTGTGTTTGTCGTCGCCATCGGCGGAAACACTCTCATAATTTACGTTGTTTTCAGATATCGTAACATCAAGACTGCCTTTAACTACCTCATCGTAAACATGGCGGCTGCAGATATTCTGGACGCACTGGTAGCTTGTCCAACGAGTGTGGCAATGATGTTCACTGGCGGAATATTTCCTTCTGGTCTTTTAGGAGAAATCATCTGCAAACTTCAGCAAATGTTACAAGTGATATCCATTTCAGCTTCGGTGCTGACTCTGACGGTGATCGCCGCTGATAGATACTTGGCTATTGTACATGTGATGAAGAGACCCTTTAGTGTTCGTGCCGTAAAGAGAACCATCTTCTGTATCTGGTTTTTAAGCGGCGTCCTATTCTCGTACGAGCTGTATAGAATGCGACTGATTGTTCTACCAAACGGCATCACCACCTGTGGAGTTCTTTGGAATTTTGGTGAATACGAAGACCACCTGTATAAGACAGACATGCTGGTCAAGCTGTTGTTACACTATGCCTTTCCCTTATTCGTGATGATGGTGCTCTACTCTATCATTCTCCTGTATCTATGGCAACGAAAGGCCCCTGGCGAGTTCAACGACAGCCACCAACGGCGTATTGAACGTCAGAAGCGCAAAGTAGTCAAGATGCTGGTTACCATAGTGATCGTCTTTGCCCTTTGTTGGCTTCCTGTGCACGTTAATCATATGTTTATAGCCTTCAATTATGCCTTGTTTCAGTGTCGTCTCTCCATGGGAGTGATACTGTTATTCTATATGATAGCGCACGCTAACTCTGCCATCAACCCATGTTTGTATTTGATCTTCAACGAAGCCTTCCGAGAAGGATTCAAGCATATATTTAACAAGGTATGTACACATGTATCTTTGTAGTTAGGATGGTAGCTAAATTCCAATTCGATTACGGAATGCACGTGCACGTTTAAAACGAGCCACTTGATGCTACTAAGTGCTATATGGGTAAATTGTAAGATGCTGGTCTATGGAACCTTGTATTCGTCGATGGAAATGCTACGGCGGGGTGTCCGTAACGATGAATTGTCCGAAAGGCGACAATTGACTGTAAATAGAGCAATTTTCAGTTGAGTGTAGTAAAACCAAAACCAAAGTAATTACATAACCAATCACAGGATCAAGTGAAAACACAATGAGCCAATCACGAACTGAAGTAATTCACGATTGGTTGTACTTGAACGAATCACGAGGAAAAGTAAACGCAGTCGTGGATGGCGTGATGATTGATGGCATGATGGACCAAACACATGGTTTTAGTTTAGCACTTGATTGGCTAATAATCACAAAACATTTCTCACAGCCAATAGGAAAACTGAGCAAACGGAAAACCAAGCAATCACGGATTCCTTTCGACACTCAATCGAAAACCGCTCTATATATAACCTCAAAATTATATGCATCGTCGGTAATGTTTTACATTCATGCATGTTTTACTTGTTTCATCAGGTTCATCGTAAACGGATAACAATTGGAGAGAGGAACTCTACTATTAGGGAGGTAATAACGGGCGCAACAGCGATACCCAGTTGCAATTCAGCATACGAGTCATACACACCACAACTAATACGACAGGTACTTAACTCCTCGATCAGTGACGAGATGGCTGATTCACGCGTTTAAACAGAGGATGTTCAGACCATAATTAGCATGTCTACTAAAGGGGCATCAACATAGGACAAGAGATCGTACGTTAGACAAAGAAAATAGGCTCAGTGATTCGCTACCCCTCTCATGTAATAATGTGTCACCATTTATGATGTTTCAGTCTGCAGAATATTATCAACATGGAAGTGAATCTCAGTTTCTTCCTATAGTGGATATACACTTACCACAATCTAAATAAATAATATAACAATCGTAGAATTGCCAAATCGTGGCTTCACCTAGCAACCCGAGCCTTCATTCTACGAAACGAAACGTCTGCCTTGAAGATGTATTCAGGCAGATATGGAGGATTAATTCCAAGGAGCAGCATATAACATGTATGGTTTGCAACAAACCCATCAATCTTACGAATTATGGTCCATCTTCCAGATAAACGGTATCCGTGGAAGAATGCTAACAACAACAACAAGCTCTCTTTATTTGTACCCTAATTTACAATATATATAATTCATAACAAGAATGATAAGAATTTATTAGGGTACTGGCTACTCAAAATAACCATATGGGCTAGAAATACAGAGCAGCCAGTTGGTCGGGTTGTTGACGACGCGAAATCGCACACTACACTGAGAAACGGAAAACAAAAACAGAGGGGGGATAAAAGAAAAAAAAAAGAAAACTACAATAAGAACAATATAACTGTACACATAATCATAAAATGTAAAGGAAGCTACATGTAAGACACTAGTATTTCTCAATAAGATCAGATTTCATCTCTTCTTAAATTGTGAAATAGATAGACGTTTAGCATTTTCATCAACAGAATTCCAGTTTCCATAGTTAAAAATCCCACAATTTGTTCTTGCTTTAGGAAGAGAGTACGACCGTTTTGAAGCAATTCTTGTTATAATTATGCATTTTGCTGACTGAAGTAAAAAATGGATCAAAGATAGATGGTAAAAGATGATTATAGAATGTATGCATAAATGTTGCAATATGAAAAGTAACAAGATCAAACAACTTGATGATATTCAAACACTTAAAAAGTGGACTTGAGTGTTCATCAAATTTGGAAAAGGTCATAATACATATAGCTTTCTTTTGCTAATTATATAAAGGTTGTAGAGTAGAGGGGTATGTATTACCCCAGGCAATTATTCCATAAATTAAGAATGGATAAATTAATGTATAATAGAGATACCTACACTTCTTTTATTTTTTTGGCAATGCAATTAACCTGGCTTTTCCAGTTAAGATTAGAATCTATCAGGATTCCTAGAAATTTAATGCTATATTCTTGTTTTAGCTGTTTATCATTAATAAATAAATTAAGATTAAATGGATTTTTTTTTTGTGGAGGATGGAAAATAACAAAATTTGACTTTTCTATATTCAGCGAAAGCTTATTAGCACATAGCCAGGTGTGAATATTATTCAATTCATTATTCAGGTCTGATTGAAGTATTGAAAGATTTTTATGTTGATAAAATAAATTAGAATCATCGCAAATAGATTAAAATCAAGATGGTCTGAACAACGATTAAAATCACTTATATATAAGTAATGGACCAAGGTGTGGAATTCCACAGGAGACGGTTTGTTGATCAGATGAAATGTTATTCAAGGTAACAAATTGTTGTCTATTGCTAAGATAAGAAATAAACCAATCTTTCGCTACTCCTCGTATACCATGATGTTCTAATTTCTTAATCAAAATACTATGATTAACTGTGTAAAAAAGCTTTGCTAAAATCTAAGAAAATTTCACAAGAATAGTCACTATCATCAATCGCTTTTTGTATTTTATCAATAATACACAGGACTGCATGTTCAGTAGAATGTCGTGCACGAAAACCAAACTGCTTATTATAGATTATGTCTTTTTTTTTCAACAAAAGCAAGCAGTCTGTTATACATAAGCCTTTCTAAAAGTTTGTTAAAGATAGATAACAGTGAAATAGGCCGGTAATTATTTAAGCTGGTACGTGAACCTTTTTTAAACACAGGAATTACTTTTGCTAACTTAAAACTACTGGGAAGAACACCAGTAGAAATAGATATGTTAAAAAGGATTTCCAAGGGTTTTGATATAACAGTTTTAAGAACTTTGAGTATTGAAGCTGGTATACTAAAAGGTCCTGCAGCTTTGCCAGCTTTTAGAATTGATATTTCATTTTCAATTTCCAATGCAGTAACTTTAAAAATATAAAAGCTGTCAGGTGATGGAGCATCTAAGTATTCTTGTGGTAATTTATGTGTAACAGGTATTGAACTTGCTAGGTGATTGCCAATATTAGCAAAGTACTTATTAAAGGCATTTGCGATTGACTTTAAGTCAATTAGTTCACAATAGTTGTCGAGGATTTTAGTAAGTGTTTGATTGGTCTTGGATTTAGCATGAATAATGTGTTTGATTCCTTTCCATACTTGTTTGCTATTATTAATGTGTGTCGTAAAATATTCATTATAGTACTGTCTTTTGCTAAGTCTTATCAAATGATTTATATTATTCCTATATTTGAATTTCGAATAATAATACTTAGATTCTGTCTTTAAGAATTTCTTAAACAAATTATTTTAAACCCGAATAGAATTCTAAAGTAAAACTTTTAATCCAGGGGCTTTTCAAACTGGCAAATACGTATCTAAGATGTAGAGGAGAAATGGCAATGGTAAACTTCAAAGAAAAGAAAAAACATTTTCATATATCATCAGTAGTACGATTGCAAGAAATGACAAACGAGAAAGTATGCACAGCAACTGATGTCTTTTTGTCAAATGTGTAATCAATATAATATTTGGATTGTATAGTCCTGTATTGGGCGTTTGAGCTTTTCGGAGAATGTCCATCACGAACAGAACTGAATAAGCTGTAACTTTATTTAACATCTTCCTGCGGCATGTATTGGCAGATAGGAAATATACCGTCCACCAGAAAACAATGGACCTCACTCTCCAGAGGAATTATCCAACAGACAAGCTATTCTTCATTTCTACGTCTGGAAGATGGTCTGATATTATAAATACACTATACAACAACTGAAACAAAATCACGACCTGCCCGGACGTTTTAGCAGAAATAAGTTGCATGTGTTGTGAATTTAGAATCTAACGTTGTTTCATTTTTATTCTGGATATTCTTTTGCATATGAATAGTCATTCAAGTGAAGAGAGGTACAACATTTAATAGAATCCCATAGCACGACGCAAACTCGCGCGCTGATTGGCTAACGAAAAGTTCAATATTTTGTGGAATTCAATGGTTTGAAAAGCTGTATTCAACGTGTAATGTACAGGAAACCCGCGCGTAAATATTTTGTTTATTTTTATTATCGCGAACCAAGACAAAAATCATGTTAAAATTCCAAACCAGGATATTCACAAGTTAACAGTAGTCAAAGAACGTGAAAAGTATTTATCTTCTTTTCCGAGAAATTATATGTTTTGGCGCTCGACTGTTCGAGCAATTGCAGCAAAAATGTGTGATTTTGAACGGAAAAGCTGGGGCTTTGTGGATTTGCTGATTTAATTCACGTAGTATTCACACGCAGAAGCTTAAATGTCTGCCTCCAAAGAGAAAAAGGCTTGTAAAAACAGGACGAAAAGCACGGCTACAAAACGCTACTAAAATCGTGGTACAAGTACAACGAAAATTTTGGAAACGAGTGAACTGAACACAACATTCAACAGTATAAAAACAAGCTTATTTATTGACGGAGAAATTCAGCATTCAAATTTGGTAATTTGCTTATAAAGTAAGGAACACTTACAAGTTTGTTCGTATACTTATACAGCTCTTTTTGTCAGGTTTTACATTTTCACTTGTCGCCATCAGCTATTAGCAATTTTCTAAGTCTTTCACATAAATTCACAATTTTGTCTCCAGTTGATGCACTTTCGCTTTCTTGGTAAAGATTAGATTGAAAGTAAGTGTACCTAAATAAAATACAGGTATTTTGATGCATAAAAATGCGGTTTTGATGTCAAACAAATATTACGTTGTGAGTTGAAGTTGAACCTCGTGTTAGTCTAATTTTATCTTGGTTCCTATTCGCTCTTCAGTTTACTGCGGAATGGGTTCCTGGCGCGTGGCGAGAATTTCAGAAAGACTTTTAAACTGATTATAGTTTTACTATTTTCGTAAATGCTATGGGATTCAAAGAAAATTCATTGCCCGACTCGAGAATTCCAAGTTAAGTTTCGCGTGAAATTTAACATGGAATTCCCTAGTCAGGCAATGAATTTACCTATAATATTTGCAACGACATTAACCGACTTATCTGAGCACTAAACTGGCGCATAGCCCAGTACCTTACATATCCCTTTACCGCCTCCCAGTTAGCTCAGTGGTTAAGCGCCGGTATATCGTGAGAGAGGTTGAGGCCGGTTCAAACCGCGGCTGGACCGCCAATCAGGGTCTTAAAGTGCCTTTAAGCCAAGAGAGGATGAGGTAAGAGAACGAATCCCCACGCCCCATGATAATTATTTGAAATCTATTTTTAGTTTCTCAAAACGTTATGTAAAAAGTTATTTTTATCTCGTTTTGGTAGGCTATCCTCGTTAGTTACCCAATGTTTATAATATACCCTGGTACTCATATCATCGTTATAAGCCACTCCTTAGCACAAGAGCGCCACTTTACACCAACAAGGTGTCTTTATTAGAATAACCAGGCTGCGCCTGTTAATCTAAAAACAGATTTCATACTTGGGCCAGCTGCATAAACATTAACGCCTACCTCACTCTCTCCTGTATAAGCCCATTTTTTTATCACTGAAATCGATTCTACATAATGCATCACGCAAATAGGTGAATTGTAAAATTGATTTGAGTGTTGTGTCTATGAGTTATAATGGTTTCTATTTTCAATATGCTAATTATTTGATGTCACACGAGGCCTCGTTTATTATACAAAAACGCGTTAGTGGAGATAAATACTTTTTTCTACATATCCAGATTATATTTGGGCATTGTATCAGTGATTTTACCAAATATTTTGTATAAATCAGAAATATATTCACAAGGAGAAAGAAATGACCTTTTGTTGGCCTCCTGTGACATCACATAATTAGCATATTGGAAATAGAAACCTCTAATTCATAGACGCAATACTCAAATTAAGAAATATTTTACTATTCAACTATTTTTTGATGTGAATCGATATTAATGATAAATATTTGAGCTTATATGCACTTTAAAATAACTGAGTAGAAGGTGCTACCTTGTGAAACAATCTCGTTCTCTAACTGCAAATGGTTAGACCTTTACGTCTTCTCGGATAAGGACGTACAATTGTAGGTCCCACATCGGCCTCACGTTTATCAGTCGCGAGTTACCGATGTTAAATAAGGTTGGAGCGGCGGTGTTTAAACAAAAAAGATCGGCACCGCACTTGATCATGAAATTTACGATTATTAGTGATAAGCGTGTGGGTACATAGCCATGGTTAAGTACTGTGCTCGTAATCACATCGGAGAAAATGTCTGAATGATTAGTTCGATCTGTTTTAAATTGATTTCTAAAAAAAATATGTTCAACGTGAAAAAGAAAGAGTAAATAAAAATTGTAGGACAATGTGAAAAAACAAGGATTTTACAAATGTAAGGCGGTACAAAGCTTTTACTCAAGGCGTTACTAAGTGAAGGACTCTCTTTCCTTTTCTTTGGTGAACAGATGTTGTCATGCGGTTTTTGTGATAAATATTGGATTTTAACGATAAATTAACGAGGTCCCGTTACATAAACTGACGGGAGAACTGAAGCGAAGATAATGGTAACCACCAGTTATAAATACAACATATAGCTAGTATGCCGTCTAACTAATACTTAGACTGCGAGCTCCAGGTTTCAATTGGCAGATGGTTAGCGAGGGGACAAGCCCCGAGTCAACTATCAAAGTCGATAGAAACCAATATCGAGAAGTCTAATTGTTTTTAGTATAACCAAGCCACCGTTCTACCAACTAGCGATCGAGAACACTTGATTTTTTTTTTCTAACTGATTTTTGTCTCCAGAGCTCACACTATCGATTGATAGACAGCTCATGGCTAGCCAATCAGATGGCGAGTTTGCCAATAGTCGGCGGCAGGGTTATGCTGATACAACCGAGGGCACTGGTGTTTTAAGTAGTCATTAGTTCTACAGTTAATGTTAGGAAGATAACCATGTATATAGTTAACAAATTTACGATAGATATGTCTCGGCTAGCGCCTCGTGAATTCACACAGACAATATTCTGAACATTGTAGAATATAATGAGAAAAGGTTATCTTGTTGTGTTTTTTGGAGACCACATCAAAACGCTAACTGCAGAGTCCTTACAATAGACCTTTTCCTGGAAACTGTCGCGTGCTGTATATCACCAATGAATCGCGCTCGGTTCCATGGGAAAAGTTTTACTGAATGGCAAACAACTCTTCAAAACGCGATTGGAGGTGGAACTGTAGCATTTACAAATAGGTTTTGCTATCCAGTACAACCACGTGATTGCATTCCTGTAAAAGGCCCATTTCGTGGAATCATGCTTGAGAGGTCGGTCAGTCCATGCTGGGTCGGATGGAAAATTGACAGTTGTCGTACATTTTAAAGCTTTCTTAAAGGGGGCACTTATGTCAAACTACGGTGTTTTAAATTGTGTCATCAACCTCGCTTTCGTGATTCAATCCCAAGACCCGCAATGGGTATTGCATGCGGTGCGGCTATACTCCTGTGGGATTCGCAATCAGGCCACACTTGAATAAATGATGTGTATATAGATTTACCCATTATCGATCCCAGACTCATTTCTTTCGTCAAGCACGCGCACTTAGAAATAATAGAAGGGTCTGGGATCGAGAATGAAATGTTGTGTGAGGCAGCTAGGGATATAAAATTAAAAAATAAGAGTAACATTTATCGACAATTTATAGAGTGAAAACTCAAGCCACTTGAGTACTAAACACTACAAACGCACATTAGACCATAATGATTCCCGCGCCCATGGAAACGAAGCAATGCAATAAAGTCTATGACTAATGTGATCTTCAAGGCTCTTCATGACTCGACTCGTTCCTAGTGCCTTTGACAAAGAAAGCGTTCGTATAATAGACGTTGTTATCGTATCGCACAAGGTCTGTACAGGACGTTATGGCCCCAAATTGACCAATCACAGCTCGTGAAATTACTTAGCTATATAATCATCAATGTGCACGGAGACTGAGGTAAATAATTGTTTTAGTATAATTTCATAGAGATTGAAAAACAGGGAAACTCTACACAAGGGTAATCCATTAACTTTTTGTATTACTTTCTGGACATGCGGTACGTCGTTGAAAGATGCGGGTGAGAAAATATACGGAATGGCCAGAGCTGTGAAAGCCCTATAAAAACCGAGCAAACTCTTTCACATAGCACTATAACGTTAGCTAAACCTGACACGAGAAGCGCTCAAAACTAGAATGCAGCTGCGAACAGCTGTTTCGTCCTTATTGGGACTCGTCAGCAGAGCGTAGAAAGCAGAATGAGCCTCTGCTGACACTTCACCTCAGTCCATATATGCTGTTATTGAATCTAGAGAAAAGCCAAGAGAGGAGATTTGTTATCAGCTACGTCACACATTGTGTGTGGCAAGCAGCCAAATCTCAGCTCTCATGTCAGACAGTGTTATGGTGAAAAAACGAAGGGATCGACAGACCAAGGGCTCTAAGACAAAATTATCATGTTTTTATTCGGTCTGATTACGAGAATGAGCTGTCAATGAATGAATATTAGTAGCTTAGAATATACCGTTAAAAATGTCATGTTTTCCCATTAAAGTTATTGCCAATGAACTATTATTGCCAACGAATTAAGGTACTTATCTTTTGTCCTTATGTTTCTTGTTTCTGACTCCTTCATAAGCTTCGAATTTCAGTTGTTATGATGATTCCCCTTCATTCTTGGTGACTCCCCGATCGAGCGCGACCTATTCACTGAGAGGGCGAGTTAACGATAAACTTATTAACTGACGTCCGTTGAGTGATTTGAGTAAATACGACGTGCGCTCACAGGTATTCGCTGATATTTGTCGTCTGGCGGAGAGAACATAACGGGTCACGTGACGAATTCCACCAATCACGCGTGAGATAATATTTGATGGGTTACAAAGCGACATAGTTAGAACCTCTCGACCAATGAGAACGCTGGAATCTCTATGAAATAATACTAATTGAGTAATATTAAAAACGTTAAAACATTACGTATACTTTGATTTATAATTACAAACATTATAAATACTACAGTATTGTAAAAAAATGTTTAGCTCAGTGGTATAGACACTTTAATGATTGAATGTCTCTTTAGCATGATTGATCATATGTAAAAATCGTAGCGTGATCGGAAATATTCAATGTTTAGCAGATAATGTAAATACTTTGATTCAGTAAATATTGAAATGAAAACTGTTTGAATGAATGAATTAAAGAAGAAGTAATCTTCAAGTATTGTGTTTTTCTATGGCTAACGGCTTCGATCAAACGGTTTCAACCGTTTAATATGGGCAGAAAACATTTCCGAGAACAACAGAAGTTAATTAGAATGTTGTACAGATGTCGAAACCGTTTGACATGGCCAGAAACCATTTCCGAGAACAACAGAAGTTAATTAGAATGTTGAACAGATGTTGAAACCGTTTGACATGACCAGAAACCATTTCCGAGAACAACAGAAGTTAATTAGAATGTTGAACAGATGTTGAAACCGTTTGACATGACCAGAAACTATTTCCGAGAACAACAGAAGTTAATTAGAATGTTGAACAGATGTTGAAACGGTTTGTTCTCGTAATGTTGAATCGATGTGGAAACCGTTTAGCATGCATGCTTTCAACATCCTTCAACAAATGTCGAACCGATGCTGAAGAGATGTTGAAACCGTTTAACCAAGGCTTTAGACTCACGTAAAGACTGAGCAAAGTAAACAGATCTTTGACGTATCGCAAGGGCGTAGCCAAAGTGAGGTTTCTGGGATTCCAGAATTCCCTTTCCATAAGGAAAATTGCGAAGTGATAATAGTAATCGATATTTTATTTAATTAATAATTGAAGATCGTAGTGGAACATTAATGGCTGTTGGAATTAACATTGATCAAGTCCTCACCGCCGGTTCCCTTCTTGCTCATCAACGACACAGATCGTTTATGTAGACTAGAAACAGCAAAGGTCCAAGGATGCTTCTATGGCACGCCTGATATGACAGGAAGGCTGTTAGAAGTAATACCTTGTATGACACATCGCTGGTTTCGATCACTTACTAGGTAACTCTCAAACCAGCGTAAGAGTTTGTCCCTGATACCACAACGGCTCGGCTTAATGATTAGCCGTTCATGGTTACACCGTCAAACGCTTTCCGGCGCTAAATCTAAGTAGCTGACGTTTTTTGTAGCCTCTGTCCTGGGACTGTCTGATTGTGAAGAAAGCATAATAACTGATGGTAGAGAGACATTTAGAAACCCATGTTGACATTCAACAAATACTTTACTTAGGTAGTCGATCATGTGATTATGAATACAGCGCTCAAGAGCTTTGGAGATGACACAGTAGTAAAATGGGGCGATAATTTTCAACGCGTTCCTTTTGTTGCTTCTTGTGCACAGGGACAAGGTTTTTTTTTTCATTCCTGTGGTAGCCGGCCAGAGGGTAACGACAAATTGAAGAGACGACAAACAGATGGCGCGAGTACTCTAGCACATTCTTTTAGTACAAAGGTTGGTAGTCCATCAAGACCACGAGCTTTGTGCAGGTTAAGCTTGGACAACACTTGGAAAACTTCATCTTCAGTGAGCTGTAGAAGATCAAACTGTGACACGCCATCCTAAGAGTGGTCTTGTGTGTCTGAGCTTCCCGGGGAAGGGGGGTGTTGACCGTCATTACGAGTGAATGTAGAGAAGAAGAACTGGTTGAAGGCATCTGGTTTATCCTTGGCGGAACTCAAAGTTTTATTGTTTAACTTAACACTGCCAGGAATACTGTTATATTTAGTCCTGGAACGAAAATAACTCTAGAATCGCTTAGGGTTTTCTTCGATTGAATGTCCAAGGGACCTGGTATATTCCTTGTATTTCTTTCCCATCAGCGCGTTTACCTGCCCCCTTTTCATGATATACATCGCTTTTGGATCTCTTAGCACTGCGTATGGTAGTTTCTTTCTATTTTAGTAGGTGGATAACTTCAGCATCAATGCGAGGAGGGGTGTTAGGATCCTTAGCCTGAATATTCGGGACACGAGAATTAATAATGTCGTCTTCCATTTTTGGCAACAAACTTCAATGACCTGAGTACCATCAGAAAAAAACAGATTAAGGTTAAGATTAATATTAGATTAAGAGCTTAAGCTTGTTCAGCGTAAGGTGGTATGGCACCCCCAAAATGGCCAAATTTGAAGATAAAAAAATATTGTTTCTAACTTGACCAGAAATTTATTGTATAATAATGTCGTATATTTTTTTGGGAAAATATAAACTCTTCACTCCCTTTTTCGCATGTTTTCAAGATTTGCTTGGCTCCTAGGGGCAACGGATTTGTTTACACGTCGTTTTCGAGGAGATATCGCCAGAAAACAAGTCTAGAAATCCGTTTTATCTTTTGTCTTCTACATGTATGTATTGGATTTCTAAGAAAAGCAGGGGAAAACTTGAAACTGTTATTTCTCTTAATAACAAATTTCGAGATATCTTTATAAGGATTTGATGGATCCACTTCATTGTTGCAGTGAATAAACTACATATATTACTTAATACAATGAACTAGAATATGTAATTTCTGACGGTTGAGCGACACAGGAGCGATATAGTCAGAAATTGATATTCTGCCGGCACGGTAGAGAGATATGGATACCAGTCTATAGCATTATGGGTAATGCTTCTGCATATATTACTTTTATATTACTTATATTTCATATATATTACTTGACTACTTTTCGAGCGGGAAAAGTAGTCATTCTAGGCCAGTCAGCTCCACGTTGGTTCAAATTATTTTTTTCTCTTCATCCATGTCGTCCGTTTCTAAAGAAATAGCAGATCTTATTCAGTCTACTGTATCTAAAAACAACGAAGAGCTTATATCTAGGTTCTCTTTAGTACTTGCTAGTTCAGTAGAACAGTTAAAGAGATCCAATTCTGCAGAGGCTAATGAACTACAGATTAGGGAAATCAAAAGACTCAAATGTAATGATCATAAGGTCTTTAAGCGCAAAGGAAACGAGATTCAGTATAAGTTTAATTCCAAATTGCAAGATACGCTACAAGACGCCAGTTATCATTTAGAAGCCAAAGCTTTTCACAAAGCTAAAGAATGCCTAGCTGAAGGTACGTCTCTCCTACAAGAAAGGCAAAAACACGTGCTTTTAGCAGATAAATCGGATTTCGGTTGGAATACCGTCAGCGAGTACCAGCAACACGAGCTTGCCACCGACGAAGAGGACGCCAAACGAATCCGGAGAGCAGAGGAAAGGGCAGAGAAAGCCTCCAAAGCCGAACGCGCTAAGAAGTCAAGGAAGACCAACCTTCCCTTCAGTCCCCGGTTGAACAGATATCCTACAACGTCCAATAAGCAAGCGTTTGCCCCAGAATTGCCACGTTCTTTCAGACCAACAAACAGCACAGTTTCAAGATCGGGCAGTTGTTTTGCCTGCGGCAGGTTTGGTCATTGGAGAGTGAATTGCCCCTTTACAAGCTTCGGTTATCAGACTGGTAAGAAATGACCGGAGGAAAATAGAGGTAAGACAAACCAGTATTAAGTTCTCACGAGAGTGATCTGTATTTTGACTTTAACGATTCACAAAATCTGGAATCTCTTTCTCAAGATTGGAACAAAGTATGAAGCCAATTTACATTGTAAATCAGGAAACTTAAGGAGTGCCGCAAGTGAGTGGGTTTCTATTCAAGCTAATGACTTTATATTATTGTTAGTACCTAAATAAAGGACGGTTACAGGATTCCGTTCATTCATGCTCCACCGCCTTTTGAGCGTACAAACAACAGATCAGCGTTACTGCATACCGAGTTTGTAGATGAAGCGCTTACTGAACTGTTGTTGGACAATCGTGTAGAAGAAGTTTTCTCTAAGCCGTCTATTATCAATCCGTTGTCAGTTTCAGTTCAAGCATCAGGAAAAAAGAGGCTTATCCTGGATCTTAGGCACATTAACCTATACGTTTTCAAGCAGAAATTCAAGTGTGAAAATTTAATTACTTTAAGAGAGATTACTCAGAAGGTTGTTTTCTTTTTCACATTTGATTTAAAGTCCGGGTACCATCATCTTGACATTTTTCCCGAACATCGTAGGTTTCTCTCTTTTTCTTGGAACTTACACAGTAAATATCCAAGATTTGTCCAATTCACAGTGTTACCTTTTGGTCTTTCCTCAGCACCATACATATTCACTAAACTCCTCAGGCCTGCGGTATCTGTGTGGAGGGCGCAAGGGAGTCCTATCGTTGTATACTTAGACGACGGTATCGGCGCTGTCAGCTCTGAGAAAACCGCCGCTGATTACAGTTCCATCGTGCGATCAACGCTATTAAAACTGGGGTTTATTATTAACGACGAGAAGTCGGTCTGGGTGCCTTCTACAGTAATTTCCTGGTTAGGTTGTGTTATAGACTCACAAACAGGGATTATATGTGCCTCTGAGAGAAGGATAAATAAGCTTCAGGTACACTTGGAAGAAATTTGTTCTCAATTTGGTAATCACGAGGTTAATCCCACCGTGGAGGTTAAGTTCCTCGCTTCAATAGTGGGCCAAATTATTTCTCTTACTGTTTGCTGTGGAAACGTGACTAGAATTATGTCCAGATACTTACATTTTGTTATTAATGATAGAAGTAATTGGGAATCCATGATCATAGTTGATTATACAGCTCAATACGAGCTCAAGTTCTGGGAAAGAAACTTGAAATATATTAATGGCACAACGTTTTGGGGGTTGGTTTGCATTCTCGTCAAAGTTGTTTATTCAGATGCTTCTGATTCTGGATGTGGTGCTTACGTTGAATTTGACAACAGTATTTTTCAGGCAAACTGGGCCGAGGTGGAAGCCAGCA
This sequence comes from Actinernus sp. WN-2022, assembly GCA_030867875.1. Lineage (NCBI taxonomy): Eukaryota > Metazoa > Cnidaria > Anthozoa > Actiniaria > Actinernidae > Actinernus > Actinernus sp. WN-2022. The sequence goes on along the minus strand of JAOWCC010000577.1, from coordinate 69,170,833 downwards.
AATCATCTACATGGAGGGAACTCTTTACAGTCAAATTAGCATTGGCATTCTTTATACAAGATCTCAAGGAATCGAACATCGCCTGGTATTCGGATAATCAGAATGTCGTCAGTATCATTCTGTGCGATAGTAAGAACAGATAATTACAAGATATTGCTCGGGATATCTTTCTCCTTTCTTCCAAGCACAATGTTGTTATATCTCCTCATTGGATCCCCAGAGACGCTAACAGTGTAGCGGATGCCATTAGCAGGGTTGTTGATTATGATGATTACTCAGTCACCGATGAGGTTTTTCTATATTTGAATAGATTGTGGGTTCTTCATTCTTTAGATCGATTTGCATGTTACTACAACACTAAAACCCCCAGGTTTAATTCTAGATATTTTCAGCCAGGTACTGAGACAGTAGACGCTTTTTCTCAGAACTGGCATCACGAAATGAATTGGCTAGTACCTCCAATCAGCGTAGTGGGTAAAGTTATCAACCATATGAGAGTATGTAGAGCCCAAGGTACCCTGCTCGTTCCTCTTTGGAGGTCCGCATATTTTTGGGCACTATTATGTAACGATGGCGTGCACTGGAACGGGTTTATTCACGATTGGATAATCTTGCCTAAGTTTTCTGACATCTTTAATCGAGGCAAAGCTAAAAACAAGTTGTTTGGCTACCAACCCATTCATTCTCCTATAGTAGCACTCTACATGGATTTCGCCCGGCAACCCAGAGGTGATAGTAGGGGTTTTTGCACTGACCCCTCTACTTATTGTCACTTATGTTTGTCTTCATAGAGCAGGTGATATATGTGTATATATATTCACCCATACACGAACACGCACCCATACACGAACACGCACCCATACACGAACACGCACCCATACACGAACACGCACCCATACACGAACACGTATACATTCACGTACACATATACATTCACGCACACATCGTTCTGCACCTCGTATGTTTGGTTATTTGTTTTTGTATACTGTATTTATATAGACGTTTGCTAAGGTTCATAACTCATTATATATACTATAGGTCCTGTGCTTCATTGCGCAGGCATGTTAGCAGTTTATCAATTTATGGGTGTTTTCTTGGCACTACTGCGAGCTTTGATTACCTGTTGGCATAGGACCTGAGTATAGTCATTACTCAAAAGTAACCTATATGCATTGGTATGTTACCAGTCCCCGTGAACTGTCATGTTTATCTAGGTAGACCCAGGGAGTCATCACGTATAGTACGTAGGCCATGCGTGTAGTTTGAATAAGTATCTAGGTTGCGAACTGTCGCGACGTCTGAGATAAGCCACGTCGGCTGATATGAGTCAGTAAGTAGACTCGGTGCATTATCATTGCAGGCGGTATATAAACCATATGCCATCTTGTATCCTACGTAGGTGTGCAGTCAAGAATCAGTGAGTAGACTGGAGACATCTTGAGTATTTCCGCAGAAGTACTTATAAAAATTCATGTGCACCAGCTCTAACTAAGTTCGAGGCTACGTCGGCTGCCACCAGTCAGCGTGCAGACTCACCATGAAGATTCAACAATGAAGCCCCATCGGCCGCCCGCCACGAGTCAGCGTTTAGACTCAGTATGAAGATGCAGTAATGAGGCCCCATCGGCCACCGCTAGTCAGTGTGTAGATTCGGTGTGAAGTATATATGTAATGGGGCCCTGTCGGCCGCAACGAGCCAGCGTGAAGACTCAGCCAGTGGGGTTTCAGATGTCTTTAAGACCGGGATTTGGTCAGAAGTGGATTCCATAACTAATGTACATCTGAGGGCTACGTTGGTCAAACTTCAAACCACGGTTATCGCAGCTAAAGCGGAGGGAACAACTGATGGCTACCGAAGGGCTTTTCAGAGGTGGAAAGCGTTCGCGAATAACACAGATGGAATAGAATGTTTTCCAGCCAAGCCACTACATGTCTCTCTGTATTTACAGACACTTATGGAAAGTTCAAACTCCTCAGCTTCGGTAGAAGCAGCCTTCTATGCCATCCAATGGACGCACAACCTAGCTGGAATTCCCTCCCCCACAGCTCATGCCACTGTTATAGCAGTCAAAGATGCAGCCAAACGGATCTGTAGAAAAGTAGGAAGTCACAAAAAAGAACCCTTTTCACCGACTATGATTAAATCTGTAGTAGCTACGGCCAATTTAAATAACCTGTTAGAATTACGGAATGTATGTATAATTGTTCTTTCGTTTGCTGGTTTTCTTAGAATAGATGAGACTATAAATATCAAGAGAAATAATATACTTGTCAATGAAGAATATGTAAGCATCAAACTAGAGCGCAGCAAAACGGATCAGAATCGTAAGGGCAACGAAGTAGTTATTTCTAGAATTATAGGTTCCACAGCCTGCCCTGTTTCCATCTTAGAGGCTTATTTATCTCTAGCTGGTATTAGTAATCCTTTATCTTCTGAGTTTATTCTCAGGCCTGTTTCCAAAATCCGGGCTGGTTATAAATTGGTTAAAGTTAATAAGTCCATAAGTTATTCTACTATCAGAGAGGCATTTAAGTTATCCTTTAAGGATATTGTTACAGACATTAACTTATATAGTACTCACTCCCTGAGAGCGGGTGGAGCCACATCAGCTGCTAGTGCGGGTATAGCGGATCGGGCGTTTCAGAGACACGGCAGGTGGAAGTCTGTGTCTGCTAAAGACGGTTATGTTAAGGATGAGCTAAACGTGCGCTTAGATGTCTCCAAGAATCTCGGTCTTTGAGTAATCTATTTGTTAGTTTTCCCTTTCTTTGTCTTTCTAGTACGGAGTTGTCTGGCGACTATCCCACAATAAACTATACTTACGAAGTCTCTTGTCAGTGTAGTCAGAATATGTAATTTCTGACGGTTGAGCGACACAGGAGCGATATAGTCAGAAATTGATATTCTGCCGGCACGGTAGAGAGGTATGGATACCAGTCTATAGCATTATGGGTAATGCTTCTAGCATATATAATACTTCGAGCGGGAAAAGTAGTCATTCTAGGCCAGTCAGCTCCACGTTGGTTCAAATAAAACAAAATTGGATTAATTATTTAGCTTAAGTTAATAGTGAATAGTCAGTTCTCTAACCCTCGGAGAATCCGGGTTGCTGCATTAGGTCGAGGAGTACGTTTCCGCATTTCCCCACGTTTTTTGGCCACAACCCCAGGGTGGTTTTTTCGTGGTTTAAGCGGTTTTTCGTATCTGGCAGTTTCCCATTAGTTAGGATACAATACAATATTAGTTAATTGTATTATGTAGTACGGAGTTGTCGCGTAGGATAGGAGTTGTATGTAGTACGGAGTTGTCTGGCGACTATCCCACAATAAACTATACTTACGAAGTCTCTTGTCAGTGTAGTCAGAATGAGCACATTCTGAGCAAAGAGTAGTTGCTGTACAAACAACATATACATAATGACGTTTTGTGTCAATAAGGCAACACTCTATATACATTAAAGATCATTCCCTTAAAGTTTCATATCCATTGAATGAAAGGGAAAGGAGCTAAGAGTGTTATAATAGGGCTGCCTAGCCGGGGGTTTGACTACACCCCTGGGTTACCATGGTAACTAAATAAGTTTAAAAAGTAAACAAATGAATTTGTCTTGTCATGTAGATACATTATACATAGGTTACATTTTGTTAAAACATGTATTGGAAAATATCATTTTTAGGTCCCATACCACCTTAATTATTCAGTGGGTTACGTGCAATCCTCGCCTGCACAATACAACGCCTTGGAGGCAAATTTCTACTAAAACGTTCTTCTCGTACACAAGAAGAAAGGTATATTTATTCTTGCTAGGTTCGCGTGATATCGTGTGCATAAAGAAGTAGCCTCGCTGGTAGGGTTAGACACATTATGCTGGCATCATTTTGGGCATGATGCTATAGTCAGAGCATCAAGCATAATGCTGGCATAATAGGCATTTTTTTTATAATAATGCTACAAAATTTATCTTTCATTGTTTTCAATGAAAAGTTTTATTAGAAAAATGTCACGAATTTGGTTTTCAACTGCCTTTTCTGAGAACAGTATTCAGCTCATTTCAAGGTTTGGTTACCGGTTTAGAGGCCTGGTTACCTCATTATGCCACGCTCCACAGGCTTGGCAGTCATCAATCCAACATGGCCGCTAGCTCAGGGTCAAGGTCAAGCCAGGAGAAACCGTGACAAATGCTTTAAGTCTATTAAGAAGCCCACAAGCATCCGACCTAGCACCAAGTCGAGTAGTTGCTTCCAATAAAAGCAACAAAGAAAGCCAACGAGGGCCAGGGAAGGCGAGTCAAAAGAAGTCTATACACTTCTGAAAAATGTCTCAGTAGAGACAAGAATCAGAGAATACAAAGACGAGCCCTTTCGTAAGTCTCATAATAAGCTTTTTTTGTGAGGCCTGCCGGGAAGAGGTTTCTGTGAAAGCAAACATACTTAAGCGCCACATCGAGTCTTCTAAGTACAAGTCTGGAAAGGAGAGGCTAGCCCAAAAGAAGATTAGAGATGTTTCAATAGTTGACGCTATGACGAAGTATGACCAAGAAGTCCACCCTAAAGGGGAAACGCTAAGTGACAATCAAAGAGTGTTCCGAGTCAAAGTTCTCAAGACATTTCTCAAGGCAGGAGTGGCACTTCACAAGATGGTCGATTTCCGTGAACTACTCGAAGAAGGAGGCTACCATCTCACCTCAGCGCCCCACATGAAACAGCTAATTCCATTTGTGAAACAAGAAGAAGAAGAAATGATCAAGAGTGAGATATCTGGCACCAATGTTTCTGTGATCTTTGATGGGACAACGAGACTTGGAGAAGCATTGGCTATTGTGCTGTGGTTCGTCACAGCTGACTGGGAAATCAAGCAACGACTTGTTCGACTACAGTTGACAGCCAAATCTCTTAAAGGAGAGGAACTAGCGCGTGAACTTATTATGGTCCTTGCACAACAGTACAATGTTCAGAACAACAACCTTTGCGCGGCAATGAGAGACGGTGCTGCCGTGAATGGCGCTGCTATGAGAACTGTGAAGGTTGTTTTTCCCAAAGTGGTTGATGGTCGCTGTTTCTCCCACGCCATAGATGGTGCAGGTGACCATTTCAACATCCCAACCCTCAAACGCTTTTTACAGCTTTGGAACAGCCTTTTTGGCCACAGTCCTGCCACTCCACTAGCTTGGAGGGAGCGCACTGGCATCTCTATGAAGTCCTACTCGCCGACACGGTGGTGGAGCTGGTGGGAGGTTGCACAACAGATAATGCAACAGTTTGCTGAGATTCTCCCTTTCGTGCAACAGAGATTACAAGAAGCTGCAAACAGGGCCGCCACCCTAAGGCAAATTGAGGCAATGTTAAACGATGCTCAATCCAAATGTTTGGTACAGGTTGAACTTGCAGCAGTTGTTGATGCAGGCAAGCCTATGGTAGAGTCAACCTATATTCTGGAGGGGGATGGCGCACTGGCATGGAAATGCTATGAGCAACTCAAAGTCATCCAGAACAGCATCCACGCAGCTCATCTCCCCAACCTCACCGCTGTCTCAAGGCACATCTCTGAAGGAAATCCTGTTGTTGCCCAACAATGTTACAAGTATGGTGTCGCAGCGGTGCAGCCCGGTTGGGACTACTTCAACCAGACGGTGCTGGGAACATTACATCCCCAAGTAGAAATCTTCAAGGCTGCAAGACTATTCAGTCCACATCACATCTGTCAGTTGCGTCCTGTGGCTAACGACATCGATGCCGTGGCAGCTATCGCTTTCCTTAATGACGCCGCCGTGATAAGAAACCTCAAGAATGAGCTACCAAGATACCTGGCGAGGCAGAGGGAATTGCAGAAGAGGTTGACCCGGTCGGTTGGTCAGCAGCAGCTAAGCTTGTTCTCTTGCTGCAGCCATCATCAGCATCATCGGAGAGAGTCTTTTCCATCCTGACTACAACTTTTGGTCATTTACAAGACCTCGCCCTACAAGACTACATCGAGTGTACATTGATGCTTCAGTTTAACAAGAGATAGATGAACATTGAAAGATGTCCAGAGCGAACCGATCAGAAAGAACTTAGAGTCAAAGACATTTCTATTTCGAGCGTTTTGAGCTCATTTGTTATTGCTCATACTGTACCAGAAACATTAAAAAGTTGTGTTTGTAACCTATGGAGGTAATTTGTTTGGGCAGGGCCAGGAAAAAAGCTAAAATATAGCACGCATCAATCGAGAATAATGCTCCGACGTGAGCATAATTTTCGGCATAATGCTATGATTTTTAGGGTGACGCTCAAAAGCATAATGTGTCTAACCCTACTCGCGATCGCTGGTTGTCGTATTGCGCGTGCACATGACATTACTTCTTTTGAATAAAGGAACGGCTTCCAGTTAATGGACGATTTTACCGATAAATTATTCTAAACGTTTGTGGTTTAACTTGCTCATTTGGTAATATTGTTTACTAATTTGGATATTTCTAATACTGATTGACCTATTGACACTAAAAAAGTGGCAAATCGAGATGGTAATTTTTTGTCGTAGTGGCACGACTTACTTGAATTGTAATAAGCCGGTTGCTGGCCAAATGGTAAAAAACTTGTGTTTACCTGGGTTCGTGCTGAAGCTAGATTGCAAAGTAACCGCAAACCGGCAGGATCATAGAGCGGCTGGCAAACGAAACATAATGCAAGTCCACTTTCAATAGGAGATATAACAGTTGCGTCTACGAATAGCAGTTTCAGCGGTATTGACCCGAACGCCTCACTTCGATGTAATGAATCGCTATTCAACCTGTGTATCACACAAGAATGACGGTTTCAATGGCGCTTCATTACATTGAAGGAACTCCATTTGGGTAAATACCGCTGAAACTGCTATTCAAAGTCAATTTGAATATGTAAATTAGGCCCTAGGGAATTTATTAATGAGTGCAAACTATCAGTATAAAGGAAAACGACGCTCCCAAGTGTCACCTGCAGAAAAAAATACATTACGAAGAGGTTCTCCGCGTTCACGGGCTACAAGATTCAAACTACGGCTTGCTCTTCGTGGCTCACAAGCTGAGAGAAATGGCGGATAACCAAGTTCCTCTTCTTCCTGTGCCAGAACAAGTACGTAGAATTGCTCGGTTGGTAGGAGCGCCACCTCCCGTACCGGCCAACCCAGTGCCTGCTGTTGACCCAGCCGTGAATCCATTGCCGGTTGGAAACCGAGCACCGGCACCAGCCGTAAATCCAGGGCCAGTTGTAGACCCTGCACCGGTACCTGTTGTGAATCCAAGGCTAGTTGTTAATCCACCTCCAGTGGACCACAAATTGCCAGAGGTATAGTTTTTGTTTTTCATTGGTAGTGTACGTTTCTTTAAAATCGGTAGTATGCTATCATTCTATTTAGTTATTTTCAAAATATTTTTCAGTTGTATTTCACTTCGGGTTTGGATAGTAACTCAGTCGTAGCTGGAAAAAGGAAAACGAAGCATAGCACGCCTGTAAAGTAAGAATTCTGCCAGCGGGTCAGTCAGTGATAATTATGCGTGTGAGGCGAAAGGAATCTGCCGGTGGTGAAGTCGGTTATACGCCTGTAGGCGAAAGGAATATGTCAGCGGGACAGTCGGTGAATATGCTTGTGTGGCTAAATGAAATGCGCCTGTGGGGCGAAATGAATCTGCCAGCCGGGCATGCAGTCAGTGAATATGCCAGTGTATGACTAATGAAATTACGCCTGTGCACTGGAAAATCTAGACCTCTTCCATGGGATGGAAGTTTGCTGGAAATATGTTGGAAATAAGTTGGAAGTTCAATTTCCAAGGTTGTGCACACTTCCAACGGATGGAAATTCCATTTCCAAGGGTTGGAAATATGTTGGAAATATGTTGGAAATATGTTGGAAATATGTTGGAAATATGTTGGAAATATGTTGGAAATATGTTGGAAATATGTTGGAAATATGTTGGAAATATGATGGAAATATGATGGAAATATGCTGGAAATATGCTGGAAATATGCTGGAAATATGCTGGAAATAAGTTGGAAATTTATTGGAAATATGCTGGAAGTAAGTTGGAAATGTGCTGGAAATGTGCTGGAAATATGTTGGAAATATGTTGGAAATTTATTAGAAATATACTGGAAGTAAGTTGGAAGTAAGTTGGAAGTAAGTTGGAAATGTGTTGGAAATATACTGGAAATATGTTGGAATTTCCATTGTTTTGCACACTTCCAAGGGTTGGAATTTTTTTCTATCGGCTGAAAATTAATGCTAATATATTGAAAATTTTGATAGACATTGGTAGACATTTCCTTGAATTATAATAGCAATTCATTGGAAATATTTGAGTAATTTGAAGGAGTCATGCTCAAAAAGAACAATCCATCAATATATTAATTAAAATCATATTGCATTTATTTTGTTAACATGCACACAATACACAATAGTAAAATACCACTTCTGTATTTCACAGCTGTAAAAACTTTTAAAATCTTGTAAAAATAGAGACTAACAAGTTATGGTCTTTTATAGCAAACTTATATATCCTTATAATTATTTTGTAAAAAAGACAATCACAAACTACAAACCAGGTGCTGGTCAGTTATATGTTTACATAAATAAAAATCATGTACCAGTCAGTGGACTTTGCCTACCCTCCATCCTTTCCTATATTGACAAGTTAATGGGTAATATGTTGGCATATCAGTCTGGTTTTTTTCTAATATGGTAAAATTATGTCATAGTAATATAATAATATATACATGTATATATGCTGATCAAACTAACTTCTACTTATTAAAATAATGTAATTTGAATTTGTTTCACCTATATTATTTCATATTAACTGTTTAAGTGAGGAAGGATACTATATATATTTTCCATTTGTCAACACATCATCTCATTCTAGAAATATCCAGGTTTTTCTAGGTTTGTTTTTACAATGAGATGATCTATGATGATCAAATTATCAATAAGGATCTTAATGACAATCAATAAAAGCAGCCTGGAGACAAATCACAAAATGAACATCAGAAGTCTTAAAAAATATGCTTTCTAAAAAACCTGATTTCAACTTTACACAACAATAATTACTACTAAATAAGGAAAATAAACATCACTAATAAATAGAGATCATGAACATTTTTCCAGCTCAGGCTCTTCAACACCATGGACATAAAAGTGCAACTTCGGTCTCTGTTAATTTGCCAAATAACTTATTTTGCTTAAAACCATCTGATGTGTCCCATGCAGTACAGTTCTGATTGTTTTTACTGAGTATTTGTAGAAATCTACATGCTGTGATTTGTATCCACGCTAATTGTCCAGTTTCCTACATCTCCTTTGCATTGATCATGTAAAACCCAAGTATCTCTCTACAATGACAGGAAATAATAACCAATAGACCCTTTCAGCTTGCATGTTTGTTGCCCCATCTAAGACCACGTGACATTTCCCTTGGCTAATGTTTTTTTTTCTGTATCCCAATAGGAAATGTACCAATTGTTATTATTGGAAAACAAAGCACTGAATCCTCTGGAGAACTATCACATGGTCTGAAATGGGGCAACAAACAGACAAGCTGAAAGGGTCTATTAATTTCTATTTTATAGACCCTTTAAGTTCTTATAATCAATTGGTTGGCCTTTTTGTTTCTTAATAATACAGCCTTCCTGGCAAAGGCTCTGACCAATCGCAAGTAATATGCTTTCTATGGTTGCCTTTCCCTGAACTTTAATGTGAAGGCTCTTGGCAAAGGATTTCACTTTCTTCTTTGCCACTCATGCATCTGAAATGGTTTCCAGTTAAAAAAAAAAAAAAAGAGGGAAACAGTTATTGCTTCAGCATTGGTGAGCTGTAGAAAACAGAAAAAAAATCATTAGATTATAAAGTTTAATTGCATTCATTGCAACATTGACCAAATTACGATAATAGTTTAAAACTGCATGCAGGAAACAGTGAAGACTTGTCATTTAGTATTACTTTTAATCATAATTATTTTCCCTCATGTAGTATCATCATGCATTCCCAAAATTGTCACCAGCAGATTGCCAGTTTCTTAGTTGATAAGTTTCTGAATAATATATATAGCAAATATTTTCAAGTGACATTAAGGAAGCAGAGTTATGGGGGGAAAAGGTTCATAAAATTCGTAAAATATGTATGTGTAGAATGATAAATTTAAGTTACAATGAAAATTATGGGCTAATTTAATTAGGCCTGGTCTTCAATAAACCAATGTTTATTTTTGCATCAAACTTTGAGGCTTCTGATTGAGGTGCATTTGGGCTTCCCACTTGTGTTCCCTGTGGTCACATATATGGTTTTCTTTTTGGTGTTTGTGGTTGGTCAACAGACTTTCCCGAAATCCGGAGTTTCCTCTGACTGGTTGGCTGAATGCATTGTCATAACAAGTAACCGGTTGAAAGCAGTTGAATGGCACCAGTGTCTATTGTCTTCAATCGGGGGAATAGTGGCTCACTTTATGATCACAAAAACAATTTTTGTGGGTTTAAGTAATGGTCCAGTCTACGGCAAGGAATGTTAAAAGGTGTTAATTTTCTATTATTCTTCCTCGTAATTTCATTGGTTGATACTTATAAATTCAATAGAAACCCATCGAAATAATGCATTTTCATTCGATATTTTTTTGTGGTTTCAATTTATTTATAATCAAGCTACCTATGGTTTAATTTCGAAGAATATCGTGTGTGGGGAAAGTTCTCAAATTTGTGATTGAAAAATCCTTTGTTTTCTTTATATCCGATTGGCTAGATTATGGCTTCTCTGCGTTTCCACAGAAAAAAGAGCCAATAGCATAAAAAATACTTTATTTTCGAGATGTAGTTTGGACTATAGATACCTCCTAAAGCACTTAAGGCATATTCACGCAAAATCGTATGTACATGTGGGGGAGGCTCATTGTCGCAGAACAATGGATTCTACTACAGTTCTTTTCTGGACCATTACTTAAAGTTCATAAAAATGATTTGAGAAGGCAACTTGTTCAATGCACCTGGAAATTGCGGAGGGAACACAGAGAGACTTGGAAAAAATACGAAATGGGTGAGAACAAGAACCAAGCCCAAAATGAATGGCAGGAAGGCACTTGACACTTCAAGAATGTGAACGTGAGTCATTCAGTTTTGTTTCTGATAGTTTCCGGAGCAATATTGTGAACAATTGACACTGACACAACCAGAAACTGAACAAACTCAAATTTACACAAGACAAACACAAAATATGCACAAGGATATCCTCAGATCGACTTCAATATCTCAGAAACATTTATCACCAAAATTAATAATTTCAGAAGAAACAGTCTCCAGAACAAAGGGAAAACTGCCTTCACCATAGCAGCAGCTAGACAACAACAGTTTCAAATTTATAGCAAAAATGTACTTCTATATCATATATGTTATACTTCCTTGTATTTATGGTGGCTCATAGGGACAAAACACTTCCCGAGTTGCAAAACACTTCCCAGATTACAAAGCACTTCCCTAGTGAGCTTACACAAAACACCTCCCAGATTACAAAATGCTTGCCGAATTGCACAAAACACTTGCGAGTTACATGTACATACAAAACACTCGCTGAGTTACAAAACACTTGCCGAGTTACAAAACACTTGCCGAGTTACAAAACACTCAATGCCCAGTTTGGAAACCAGAGGTAGCAGCTAGCCCAAGCTTGGACAGCCATCTTGACCGAAAATCCCTGGAGACTTGGTTGGGACAAAGCAGAAGGCCAGGCTACCAAGTACATGGCATCGTGGTTTTGGTTCACAGCAGACGTAAAGTCACAAGAAATGATTTTTAACTAATATATGTTGTACACTAAGACCATAATATACAAACATAAGGGGGTTTGCTGTGCATAATGAATTCAACCAAGCTTTAATCTTTACAGTGTATTAGTTTATATAAGCTTTTAATAATTTAATCTTAACTATTAAAGTTTAACTTTAAGAGCTTCAATACTCGGCCCGGATTTAGGGGGAGTATCTACAGAATAAGCTAATATCTTCAAAAACTCTGAATTTCTAACGAGACCTGAAACAACCATAGGGGCTGTCGGATCAAAGTCAGGTACCGGCTAAACCACAGATTGAATAGCGTGTTGGTTGTTGTGGAGGGAGGAAAACTGGAGAAAAACCCTCAGAGGGCCACAGAGCCAGAGGTGAGAGGTGAATCACTTAACCACTGCGCCACCCTGCAGCTTTCCTATAAAATTTCTGTAAGAATAAAATGACTGTATGAACTTGAAGTGAGAGAAATGATAACTAATGTAATACATTCAATGAAGATCCAAAACAATGACAGGTAGCCCAAGCTTGCAATCTTATAAGCGATTACAAGAGAATGTGTGGTAATTTTACTATTATTTTATTGGCAGTTTTGTCTCGAATCAGGGCACACCGCAGCAGGGTTAGCCTCATTCTGAAGTTAAACATTGACATACATGTAAATACCAGCGAGAAGGTGGGCTATTCACAACTCTGCATATTGTTGTAGTTTCGCGTTTTGTACTTTCTCGCTGGTATTTAAGAATGTTAAACTTCAGAATGCGGCTAACCCTGCGTACATGTGTGTGTAGTCATTGCATTCAAGCAGTAATTTTCGAATACGAAACTGGACTATTACATTTAATTAGTTGTCATTTCTCTCACTTCATACAGTCATTTTATTCTTACAGCAGTTTTATAGGGGAACTGGGATGACGCAGTGGTTAAGCACTTCGCCTCTCACCTCTGCGGCCCTCTTGACCCTCCACAACCAACACGCTATTCTATCTGTGGTTTAGTCGGGACCTGACTTTTATCAGCCCCTATGGTTGTTTCAGATCTCTTTAATATCTTTTGAAGATATTAGCTTATTCTGTAGAAATTCTGTAGATACTGTAAGTTATATAATTTAATAACGACTAAAGCTTGGTTGAGTTCATTATGTACAGCAAACCCCCTTATGTTTGTCTAATAAATGATGGTCTTAGTGTACATGTACATACATTATTATAGAAAATAATTAATCATTTCTTGATGATAATATTATTCACTTGCATTACGTAACCACAAAGCCATGTACTTGGTAGCCTGGCCTTCTTCTGCTTTGTCCCAACCAAGTTTCCAGGGATTCTCGGTCAAGATGGTTGCCCAAGCTTGGGCTACCTGTGGTTTCCAAACTCGGCAAGTGTTTTGTAACTCGGCTAGCCTGGGAAACCAGCCAACTCTTATCGCTCGATTCCCACACTTGCGAAAGAGGCGTCTGGGCAATGAGGCAGAAAATTCCATACTGATGACGTAGCAGATAGCCATTTCATGATGCATAAATTAGTTGCAATTCTCAGAATTAATATTGGGATTTCAATGCATAATTAAACATAACTGTGGTCAAAATATTTTTCCACATGCATTTTGGGACAGGCCAATCACAAAATATTTTTGGGGCAGCTGCTTATAATAATTTTAGCACTTTAAAAAAAAAAGGTGCTTACATTATTTACACAATTAAGTATGTTTGTATATATGTTGCAGGTAACTTTTGATTACAGGTTGATATTCTTTCAACCTAGGTTATAATTTTTAAACTAGGTTACATTTTTTAGCTACATGTAGCTGTTCTGCTAACTGTGTATGAGTTTTCTTGTATTTTGTGTTGTTCAGGAAAAGGAAACGCTGTGTCACTATAGCTCTAATTAAATTAACACCCTAAATTAGTGACTATATGTAGCTCAAAACACACTAAATTTAAGTCACACTAAAATTGAAGTGACTAAGCTCTAAACACCCTAAATTAGTGACTATCTCTAAACACACTAAATTGAAGTGACTAGCTCTAAACACACTAAATTTAAGTGGCTAGCTCTAAACACCCTAAATTAGTGACTGGCCATTTACTTGAGGGATGCTAGAAATGAACTTTTACACATGCATACAAACACAGAGATAATTTGATATAAGACTCCCCACCCCTTTGGAATTTCCTATTTTCTCCCATACAAACTCTGTAATTTTGTGGACAATAAAATTATCTCGCTGTGAAACGAACCCATAAAACAAACTTCTATTTGAAGTTGGTATTAGTCTTGTTCTCTGGGAGTCATTTAAAGCAAATTTGACACATTTTAACCCCCTCTTTCTTCACCGTGACTGCGCTGCTTTCTCCATCTTTGAAGGAACAGTGGAGAACTGATGACCCACGTGTATCCAGAGCAGTGTTGAATCTGATTGGTCGACCCTGTCACATGTTGAGTCAACTCGAAGACGCTATATTCTAGTAGTAGTACATAATAATATAAAATATTAACCTGATGATTTATTGGGCCAGAAAGAGGTTCATCGTCATCATTATCCTGTATTTGTTGTCCAACACTATAAAAAGAGAGTGCACTATTAATTATCACTACATGTCCATTGTACAGCAACTGCCCATTTGTCCACTCTGATGGGCTACCTTTTATCGTCAATCAGACAAAATACTGCAAGTGCATGTGCAACTGAAAAAGGATGCCTTAGAATGGTTTTGTACATGTTTCCATTGTCTATTGATGTAAACAAGAAACCTTATGGATCCACGGCTATTTTGATTTTATCATAATTTATTACAAAATCATCATAAATAATAGCTAGTACATATAAACATAAAAACCTAACTTTAAGTTTGCTAATGTTATACAGTAGGACCCCGCTATCTCAAACTCCTAAGGGAAACGAAAAATAGTTCGAGTTGGCGAGGGTTCGAGTTAGCGGGGTAAATTTTACAGTAAAACAGTGACAAAATAAAACAAATGGATATCACAACTTGTTCGAGATAGTGGGGTTTTCGAGATAACCGAGTTTGAGATAGTGAGGTTCTACTGTATGTATAAATGGCTAGAGTTCAGTGATTGGGATATCTAGTATAATTATGTAAACAATTAACTCAAAAATAATTCAAGGAAAGGGGTTAACCCTTGAGTGCTGGGTCATTTTCTCTTATTTTTAGAGATGTGTATACATGTACAAGCAGGCGGGACAACTCAACTCAGGTGCTATGTTTTGCCTTTGTAAACGGTTTGCTAGGGTAACCCGCCTGGAAGGGTCAACTTTATTCTGGAGTTCTCTAACAATTACATTGCAAGTTTCTGGAGTTCTCTAACAATTACATTGAAGTAGGTAAGATTACAACATCTTAGGATACTAATTAGGACAGCTGCAATAAAGGGCACCACAGAAAGAAGAATCAATGTTAGTACACCAAAACCCGCCAAAACTCTACAGTCTACTCGTGTCCGCCATGTTGTTCTCTTAAGGTTACCGGATACCTTCAAAACGAAAAAGATGGATTTTTTTTTGGGCCACAGAAATGTTGTTTTAGTAGTAGTGTGTCATATACCAAAAACTCCGTTCAAAAAAAGTTAATATTGACGGAGAAATACCAAAAGGAAGCTTTTAACCGGAAGTAAAAGGTTCTTTTTGATTGACAGCAGATCAATAAACACATGACAAGTGCTCACTCGCCCGTAACGACGGTGTGGGGAGAGCACATATTAAATTCATTTCATATACCAATGTTTGTTTATTGAAAAAAGTTTTTCCAAACACGATTCCACAATTCCATCGGTCGTTGGCCTTATATCTTACAAAAAGCAAGCAGGATGTCCCTTAGCTTGGAAAACAAAGAAAAAAGAAAAGCAAAACGAGGCCAAACAATGCATACGACTATAATTACAAAGCCAAATAGGAGTCCTCGCAAAACCCGACAAGCGTTTCTTTCAGACAGAGTGCCAAGTGGTTCACATCTGAACATAAAGAAGAATTGATAAGAGCCAGCCGAGAGAATATTTGTTTCCAAGAACTCTTAGATGGAAATGTAAAGTCTGACGGTGACCCTGAAACGGTTGAAACACGATCTCGCTATTGCCGTGCTGTTTCAGACGCCTGCAAATTGCTATCTCCTCTACTAACTTATGCTGGCATTCAAGGCGTCTCTATAGGTGTTCACCTTGGCTTTGTCCCTCGAGGTCTTTTTGTCTTTCCCATTTTTCTAGCCTGGGAAACGACTCTTTTAATACCACTACGATTTTTCAAGTCACACACACACAAAAACATTTTCTCGATGCGGCGCGTAGCTTTGATCGGAAATCAACATTGGCAGGAAATCTTGACAGTAGTTGAACTGTGATGAGAAATGATTGGCCAAGAGCTTGCTAATTGTTGGAGAGGCGGGGCTTCAGATTCACGCACGACAGACGGGTATATTTTTTTGAAGTGCTATTTTCTCGCTTTCGATTTTCAACCAAAATAGAGTTTTAAAAAAGCTCCCACTCAAGAGAAATTTATTCGATTTGTGCGAAATGTTCACAAAATATCAATTGATATCTCAGCTGCAAAAGGGTGTCGGGGAATTGGGAAATTCTAAAAAGAGAGCTCTTGACGACGTTTCCCGCATATCTACTCGGATTATTTTTCGCCTTTTCACGGAAAGCATGATAACTTTTGAACTAAAACGAATTTTGAAATTCCCCGACACCCTTTTGTAATTCGATTCCTCTGAAATGCGACAAAGCAAACAGATTTTTAAACTTTAAAATATTTTCAGATTCGGAGCTTCTGAAAGCCATCTCACTAGATCGGGGAAACGGGATGACGGAAAATTCGAGATTTTCAAAGAACTCAAAACTTTTTATGTATTCTTGTAGCCAATTTTATAAGCTTTAAAATGATACATGAATGATTTATCTACGATGTTTTCTCGAGGCGCTACATAATTTAGACTGGAAACGCACCCTGAAGGTATCCGATAACCTTAATGCTTGATATATGAATGATTTTGGCGGTCGCGAGCCTAAGCGTTTCGCATGTACAATCACAGGTCATGATCAGTAATATCAAAATCAATTCCATAGATCTGTTTGAACCGGATAAGAGTAATATTAGTAGCATATGTTTTCATTCATTAGTATGACTTTTTATATAAGAAACGGCTTTCCAAATGAAGAATATATTTGTAACAGACTTGTTGAGTTGACCCGGGCATGTGACTATTAAGGCCAGCCAGGCCCGTGGGCCAGGGTAACCCTACGTCTAAACTGAATCATTTTGCTTGTAAACCCAGGCATCTTTGACCCTAGTGCTAGGGTAACCCTTGTAAACGGGCCCTAAGTTTCTCGGCCAGGTCTGCCTGAGTCCTAGCATTTCGCAAAACGGAACGAAGTTGTAATAATTTTGCGGCTAAACTGCAGAATACAAGTAACGCCACTGGCACTGAACTCACTCGGCGAGTGAGTGCCACTGAAAAAGATCACTTGAAAACTTACCTCAATTACTCGTCGTTCATGCCTCATGGTAAACTTCCGACTCTTCTTCTTCGATAAACATCCTTTCAGGCTCGCTGTCGAGTTCATCGTTACTGTTATGTTTTTCAATGAAGGCGAAAACTTCATCCACGTTGTTCTTGATCACTTTTAAGACCGAAGCCGACCGACGCCATTATTTTACATCGCCAAATTTTCAAGCTTTCAATCGTTGCCCGATTTTGATAAACTGGGCACTGATTGGCTAAGAATGCTGTCACCTTGATTTTCCAACATATTTCCATCCCCTGGAAATTTATATTTCCATGGGTTGGAAATACGTTGGAAATACGTTGGAAATAAGTTGGAAATAAGTTGGAAATATGTTGGAAAGTTGTTGGAATTATGTTGGAAATTTGATGGAAATATGTTGGAAATATGTTGGAAATAAGTTGGAAATAAGTTGGAAATATGTTGGAAATATGTTGGAAATATGTTGGAAATAACGATCTGCTTGACGAGTATTACTTGCAATAATTTTAGAACTGGAAACCGTAAAAACAAAACAGAAATCTTCGTTTGCAATAAACCCTCATAAAATTCTGCAAGTAAATGTGTGACAACTTCGCGTGATTTTGTTTTGTTTTTGGAAGACATCATTTCCAACCCTTGGAAGTTGCAACTTCCAACCCTTGGAAATTGAAACTTCCAGTAAATTTCCAACATTTAAAATTTCCAACCCATGGAAATTTTGTTGGAAATTCTAATTTCCAACATATTTCCAACCCATGGAAGAGGTCTAGATTTTCCAGTGGTGAGGCGAAAGGAATCTGCCTGTGGGGCAGTCAGTGTATATGCCTGTGTGAACTTAGAATGTTTACTCCCAACTTGTGTGAACTAATACTGGGAGAGTGCAAGTGCGAGTGAGTGCAATAAATTAAATGAGTAAAATCGCTCTAAAAATGGCGTTAAAGTAGACTAGACTTAATAATACTTAGAGTGCAAGTGTAGTTGAAATTAAAGAAAATGAAAAGTAATGGGCGTCAAGAGTTTATAGTCTCTTTAGATGGGCAGGTGGGCTCATTGTACGTATTTCTGAGAGCGCTAAGGAATATACGCCTTTGAGGCGAAAGGAATCTGCCTGTGGGGCAGTCAGTGAACTATAAAGGTGTTTATTATACAACTATGACGTAATTTAACCATATTAGGTCACAAAAACGGACTGATATGCCAGCGTATTACCCACTAGATTGTCGTATTACCCGCTAGTAAACCAGTATTGACCGGTTTAGTACACGACCGTATACTGAGTTCAAAGCAAAAATGGCCGATGAGAATTGTTACGAACTCAACGCGGACTACCCAAACTTTGACTTAACAGGACTTTTCGACGACATTGACTTTGATACAGAACTTATTAACGCTGTCGAGTTGCTTGAGGAAACTGAAACGACTGACAGTTCCAGTGGCAATGTAAGAAGCGAGAAAAAAGAGACAAAACTTGACAATGACGAAGTTACAAAATTTATCGAGGATAACAGAAACAAAAACACAACAAAAAAGACACGAAGCGACCTTAACGTGTTTTATAAATGGGCAAAAACTGTTAACGAAACGAGAACTATTGACAATATACCGCCTACTGAACTTGACAGTGTGCTTTCACACTTTGTAGTGAAAGTACGAAAACAAGATGGTGACGAATTTGAGCCAGATACACTTACCTCATACTTTCGTAGTTTTGACCGCTTTTTGCGAGAACAAGGCAAAACATACAGCATACTCCTTGACAGACAATTCTCAAAGGCCAGAGAAGCTTTGTCTTGCAAAAGAAAAGAACTTCGTCGCTCTGGTAAAGGTCAAAGGCCGAATAAAGCCCTTGGACTAAACGACACACAGATCCAACAGTTATGGCAACAAAAACAGCTTGGCAACTGTTCTTCTCAAACCCTTCTACGTACAGTCTGGTTCAATAATACCATCTATTTTGGCTGGAGGGCTCGGGATGAACACCATCGTGTAAGGTTTGGTGACTTCCATGTAAAGAAAGAGGATGGGCCAGAGGGTAAAATGTATGTCGAGTGGGTCATTGAGCGTGGCAGTAAAACTCGTACCGGCGAGAACGAGTTTGTTCCTGACCGGCCATTTAATCCCAAAATGTACGCCACCGATGGACCATGTTGTCCTGTTCGTATTTTCACGGAGTACATATCCCGAAGACCAGCAGATATGAACTACCCAGATGCTCCTTTTTACCTGGCATCAATTCCAAGGCCAGCATCACAGACTTGGTTCAAGAAACAGCCCCTTGGTAAACACTCACTTGGCTCTTTCATGAAAGAAATGAGCAAAGCCGCGGGATTGAATGGCCGATACACTAATCATTCTGTACGAAGAACCATGATTTCAACCTTACGACAAGAGAATGTTGATCCTCTCAATATTATTGGTCTGGCAGGTCAAAGAAATCTCAAATCCTTGGACAGTTATTCTGAAGCCTCAGAACAACAACAGAAAGACATGTCCAGCAAAATCAGTCAACACATTCAAGGCCAAGGGACGCGCGATACGTCGAAGGAATCTTCGGAGCCAGAGAAGAAAATCCTCAAACCACTGATGACCAATCCAAATATGATGTCTGCCGAACAAGACTTAAAACCAGCAATGTTCTGTGGTGCCGTATTCAACAACTGTTCATTGAACTTCGGTGGAAATGCTGGTTATGATCCTTGTGGCGGGTTAAAAAACACCAACCAGAAGATTCAAGAGAATTTTGCCGCTTCTTGATAGTGACGATGAACTTTAGACTGAACACTGTTTCTTAAAGAGAATGTTAAGAGCCTCTTTGTCAAGTTCAAAAGTATATTAGACGTTTTTGGCTTGAATTTCTCGCTTTATATTCTCTTTGAAACACTTTTCCTTGTTGAACTAATTCGAGAACGTTTGTCACAGCTTATAAAAACAAGCTGGTTTTACGAGATTCCGATCACATGTCATACTTTTAGTTTATTATCCAATGAAATTAAAGGCACTTTTCTGGCTTTCCATCGCTCACGTCATTGATCTAAAAGACGCACGGATTTCTTGATATCGTGGATATTTTGTTTTCGAACTGAAAAGGAAATCAATCACAAAGAAATTCAAGTGTTGTATAATAAATCTCTTATTAGATAATTTTTCGGGTAATACGGGCTGACATTTTACTCGTTGCTTGTATTTTTCCTCGCCCCTGCGGGGCTCGGAAAAATACATTCGCAACTCGTAAAATATCAGCCCGTATTACCCGAAAAATCATCTAATAAGATGTATGTATTATGTTGTTATATATAGTTGATTGTTTCTAGTGTTCATTTGTTAGGAGGTTTACTGTAGTGTGTCGTAATTCCTTGTGTAATATTTGCATAGAATGTAGAACGTTGTGGTACTCTAGTCGGGTAGTCATTGCTGTGAAGTCCATGTTATGTAGTTATAATTATGTCATTGTTCAGTTGTTCATCATTAACCGTTTATCGAAGGGTGTCGTAATCCTTTGTTTCGTGTTTTTGTAGAAAAGAATGTACACTGTTAAGTGATTCTCTTGTGGCGTAATGGAGCTTAATCCATGTAATTAGTCTCAATTGATAATTTTTATTAGATCTAGAACTTCTCTATGCCGGCTGTGAATGCGCCGGATGTAGATATATGGCTATTGCTTTTGTTAGCTATATTGTTCTGGGTCAGTTTAGAGGATCTGTATATGCCTTTATGTTAGTGGTGGTATACTTGGCTTTTGTTTTGTATTAGTTTTGATCGTTTTTCGGTTTTTGTTCGATTAGGCGGTTATGGATAAAATGAAGGACATGGCTGACCGTATCAAACAACTTGAGGTGTTGCAGCGGGCAACGGTGGATGGGGCTCTTGATGAGATTAGGCGACTCGCAGCTTTAAATACTCTATTGTTTAGCAAGGATCAAGCGTTGGATTCTTTGTTAAACCTCTGGAGGATTACATGGAAATCCAGAGGCCTGGAAAACAATACTGGTTGACCACCCACTTGCTGATGTAATATTCAGTTGGATTAAATATTAGGTAGACATAGAGGAGTTTGGTCAGCTATTTCGAGGTTCCTTTAAAGGAATACTGTATGAATCTGACTTTCCACCTTCAAAGTATTTTCCAAATCATGCATCGTGTAAATGTTTTCTAATTTTATTTCAGAAGAAATTCTGAAACGTGTCGCTACGGGCGCACTTCGAGTATGAGGAAAAGTGGAAGTTGATGAGCCTCCTTATTTAGTTCTACCACTTGACTCTGGATGCTCGATTTTTGAATTTATGGATTAAAGACTCTCCGTTTCCACTTGACAAGCTTCTGGATGTTACCCGGTATGTCTATAAGGACCCATATATGACGAAAGTCGATGACAAATCTGGATATGTAAGTAAGTAAGTAAGTAACTTTATTTAAGTGTCAAATGTATTTAGCTTTGCAACTAATTGGGGACACTAGCCCTACGATTTTACGTCCTTATCCGAGAAGACGTGAAGGTCTTACCATTTGCAGTTGTTTCATAAATGCAGCACTTTCTCCTCAGTTATTTTAAGACCCTGAGTGTTGGTCCGGCCGGGGCTTGAACCCGCGACCACCCGCTCAACAGACCGGAGCTTAACCATGTACATTTGCGTGTATCCTCTCAAACCTATGTTGGTTAAGAGTGGGGAGGGTGGTGGTTCGTGTGTACAACTTTGCCGTTTGGATGGAAAGCCTCACCATTTATCTACCATACTATTGGGCTGGCAGTGTCTGGTTACCTATGATCATGTGGTGTTCCGTGCTCACTGTCCCTGGTCCATTCCACCCTCACTTCGGTCAGAAGCCTTTAAGTTGGAGGGTGCAAAGTCCGCTGTTTTCCTAGTTCTCTCTTCACTTGTGCAACTGGGGTACACAATTGGCATTGCGAAATCCGTGTTGTTTCCAGTGAAATCATTGGAATATTTGGGCTTTGTGGTGGATTCTGTGAAGCAAGGATTTTTCCTTCCTAAACGGAAACTTACATCGTGGGCTTCCTTAAAGGAACAAATCTTGGCTCGGAAGAAAGTTGTTCATATCAAGACCCTACAGCGGTTTCAAGGAAAATGCATTTCATTCTCTTTAACAGTTCCTGCTGCAAAGTTATTCATCAGAGTGATGAGTTCGGCTATGGCGTCAGCTCCGGATAATGGACAGGTGAAATTATCACATGCCCTACGTGAGGAAATTTCCGACTGGCAGTTTCTCGATTCTTGGTTCCAGTTTCTTCCCTGGCGTGAGGAGAAGCATGTTCGTTGATCCTTATCAACGCATGCCTCAGGGTATGGGTGGGGATGTGTGCTGCATTCTCCGTCAGGTGACCAGGCATTCAGGGACTATTGGAACGTGAAACAAATGGGCCTTAATATTTCAACGAAGGAAATGCTGGCGGTAGTTAATGCTTTGCAGGCGGCCCCGATGGAGGTTCGCAACTGCAGAGTGGAAGTCAAGATAGACAGTCAAGTGGTCATTGATATTTTTGAGGATCAAGGAAGTCGGCGTTCTCCACAGTTGACCGCTGCTACTAAGGACCTTTTCTGACCTTTTCTTTTCTGACCGTAATATACACTTGCGCCTCACACATGTCCCGTCTCACCTGAATCTAGCTGATGAATGTTCAATAACGACTATAAAGTGTCTTTAACTGATGGCAGTGAAAAACGATCGTTTGAGTTCTCCAAATGGAATCTTTCTGCGCATGGCCGTGTTATCAAGGTTGTTGCTGTATATCGCCCACCTTACTCTGAAGGTCACCCTGTTCTTTCAAGTGTATTTTTTGAAGAGTTTTCCGCCTACCTGGCGAACGTTGTTATGTGCCCGAAGTATTACTGATTACCTTAGACTTCAACTTTCATCTAGATGACCCTGCAAATAGCGACGCTAGGAAATGTAATGACTTCTTGGAAACGTTTGGACTTTTACAGCATGTAAGGATACCTACTCATTCGTCTGGACACATACTGGATCTTCTTATCTCAAGATCGTCTAATGACATTAATGTACATTCTCCGCGATCTACCTTCTCCATTTCTGACCATTGTTTTGTTGAATGTAAACTGTCTATTCCTGGTCCTAACCTCTCAGTGAATAAGCTGCAATTTCGCAAGCTCATACAAATCAATTTGGAAGCCTTCAAAGCTGACATTACTAAATGTAATTTATGTAGTATACCTTGTTCTAGTTTGGATGATCTGGCAAAGTGTTATGATGATACGCTGTCACATATTCTGGATAAGCATGCTCCTTTACAAAGAAAGGTGGCAGTGGTCAGACCAAGGGTTCCATGGTTCAGCGACGAACTTTAGGAACTCAAAGCCAAGCGTCGGAAATTGGAGAAAAAGATGTTGAAATCTAAATGTCAATGTGATAGGGTTGCTTATCGCAGTGTATGCAATAAATATTCTGCACTTCTGAACAATGTAAGGCAAAATCACTATTCCAACCTCATCGACCAATGTGCTGGTGACTCAAAGAAGCTCTTTCAAGTTGTAAATTCGATGTGTAAAGAACGTCAAGAGAATCCACACCCCCCACCTGATGACCGCTGTCAACTGGCGGATAACTTTGGTGAATTCTTTTCCCGAAAAATTCAGCTCATTAGAGATGACATTGATAACATCGTAGTTGACTCACCGTCCGTCAAATGTCGACTCCCTGATGTTAAGCTGGAAAAGTTCGCTCTTGTCTCTGAACAAGAGGTCCATGACATAATTATGGGCTCCTCAAATGCATCCTGTCAGTTGGATCCGATCCCAACGTGGCTGTTAAAACTATGTGCTAATGAACTGACTCCTGTTATTACTCAAATGATCAACTTATCGCTCCAAGAAGGATATGTTCCAGATAACTGAAAATGTGCACTTATTATACCCCTCCTTAAGAAACTTGGCCTGGATGTTATTTGCAATAACTTTAGACCGGTTAGTAACTTGTCATTTGTAAGCAAGCACCTCCCATCTGTTCATGGTATGCCGATGACACGCAACTCTATTTCTCATTCGGGCCGGAGTCGTCATCTCCTCAAGATCAAGCAGTGAAAGTTATCGAGGAATGTATTCATGATGTTCGTACTTGGTTAGTTTCTCATAGGCTGATGTTCAATGACACTAAAACATAATTTTTGATCATCGGATCTCGTCAGCAGCTGTCTAAAGTCACCATCAACTCTCTCAAGGTTGGTGATTCTGACATCAAGCTTACGAAAAGTGTACGGAACTTGGGCTCGTGGTTTGACAACCGCATGTCTATGAACGTTCATGTGGGAAAGGTTTGCAGTAGAGCATTCAGGGGCCTCTACAACATTAGACAGATAAGAAAATTCCTGTCTGTTGAGTCAACCAAGACGCTGGTCAATGCATTTGTGACGTCACACCTGGATTACTGTAACTCGCTCCTATTCGGACTGCCCCAGTACCAGCATGATCGTCTACAGAAGGTTCTCAATGCCCCCGCAAGAGTGACATGCTTAATACCGAGATTTGCCCATATCACTCCTGTCTTGATTCACCTCCACTGGTTGCCTGTTAAGTATCGGGTTGGGTTCAAGATCGCTCTTCTTGCATACAAGGGTATGAACGGCATGGCACCGAACTACATCTCGGAACTACTATTAGGTAAGCCTGTCAGCTCATATCATTTAAGGGCGTTTGCCCATGCAGGCCCTGTAGTATGGAACTCTCTACCCCTGACTATTAGACTCTGCAGTAACATTGACTCTTTTAAGATCCAATTGAAGACCTATCTTTTTAAGAAAGCATTTTATCGTCATTTTTTAACATTTTAATAATTTTAACTTTTTAATATTTTTAACTTTTTAATATATTTTTCTTTCAATACGGATTTACGGATTTGATGTCAGTCGAAGTACTTCTGTTTGGTCGCCTTAATTGGTTGTACTACATATGCTGCGACTGGCATATAAATCCTATTATCAGTCATTATTATATTTAATTCGTAGCACTATAATAGCATATATATTATCCGTTTTAAACTTTTACCTTTTTTAGCCTGCTTGTGTGTACAAACAAATATTTACTCTCCTTTAACTTAATGTAAAGCGCTTTTGAATATTTTACATAATTTAAGCGCTATATAAATTTATACATTATTTTTATTATGAACCGTCCAGACGTCTGTCTCCACTGGACTCTACATTGTCTCCACGAATTTGGAAGCTGGTCGAACAGTCATTTGGTGGCAGAGTGGGATATACATTTGATCTAATGGCATTGGATTCTAATGCACTTAGGGATAGGTGTGGAAATCCATTGCCATATTTCACCCCCTTTCCAAGTCCGGAATCACGAGGGGTAAATTTATTTTCCCAGAATTTCGCGATGGGCAGTCTTCCTATGTCAAATCCGTATATTTTCCCTCCATTCAATCTGATTGGTCTGGCCCTTACGTTCCTGTGTGGATTCCGGATCCCCTTTAACATTGTGGTGCCAGAAATGCATCCGGCCATGTACTGGTGGCATATGTTATGCTTGGGTTATAGAGATGAATGGAACATTATCAACTATCTATTTAAGACAGGTTATCAGCCAGTTTCTTGCCCGGTTACCCTCTGGGCGTGTAGGGTGACACAATTCTAGAACAATCTGCGTTTACAATACTTCTTATTGTTCTCCGTTTATTTATTGCCAGCCTCTCCCTAGAGTGCCGAAGCTGTATGCACCGTCAGTGGCGTGTCCTCGATGCGCATATCCGAATGACGAATGTTTCCGTTTTTGTCAAGATTCCGGTTATGCTAGGAGGGAGCTTACTACGAACACGTCGGTTGTTAGAACACTCAAACATGCTGTTAACGAGAGGGAAATAGCAGAACGTGTTACAGAGGGTAAGCACTAGATGATATAACTCAAAAGGACCTTTGCTTCGGAAACTCCGAAAGACGTCATACGATATTTCTCCGACCTGCTCCGACCCAATGGAGATTCAAGATGGCGGATTGTTTTAAATTGTAGCTGCCATTTCTTTTATTTCACGTCGAAGAAGTTCTCGCAATCGACGGAATTAAGGTCCTTTCAGTTTATATCGCCATGCTATGACTCAAAAGGACCTTGGACATATCTTATATTGGTGACACCGTGAACAGAAAAAAAGGTAGAAAAACGTGTTGGAGGTCAAGCAGAGTTTCCTTTCTCTAGGGTTCTCTAGCTTTTAGATCGAGTAGCCTCCATTTTGTTTTTCAAAGTGCTATGACTCAAACCTCACGAAATAGCCGGCCATAAGGGTCCTTTCAGTTTATATCGCCATGCTATGACTCAAAAGGACCTTGGACATATCTTATATCGGTGACACCGTGAACAGAAAAGAAGGTAGAAAAAGTTGGTGAAGGGCAAGCAGAGTTTCCTTTCTCTAGGGCGCGGTTCTCTAGCTTAAAGTGTATATGCTATCCGTCGTGAGAAGCGAGTAGCAGCTGACGAGCTTCCACGAGGTGGCCCTTTCCTCTTTTAATTATAGATAATATACAAATCTACAATACATAGACATACAGCCGACATTTCATTTAAACTTGGATTTACGGAGCAGCCAAAACGATTATAAATGTATCCGAATAATGCACTAGTCAATTGAAACCCGGGGGGGGGGGGGGACTCCCATATAAAAGGGGTAGGGATGCTCGTCGGACATTTTCGATTTGACCCCTAAGAGGTACTAAAATGGGCGTGGCTCAAGCTTATTTTGACCCCTAAAAGATAATATAAATGTAAATTGATAACAGCTTTTTTGTTCAATTGACATCCGACCCCTAAAAGGTACCGCTTTACATGGAAATGTCTGTGTTTGATGGTGGATACCCTAAGTGGTACCAAACTCCTGATTTTGACCCCTAAAAGGTACGACGAGCATCCATGTACCCCTCACATAAGGGAGTCCCTCCCCCCCCCCGGGATTGAAACTCCGGCCCCTCGACTTCCGGGACATAGCGGGGAATGTAACACTTATACAGTGTTACATTTTGACCTTTCCCCGCCCATCGGGGAACAGTTGGCTGTTACAATACCCGCCCCTATGCCCTATGGCCCCGGCATGTGCTTCAGAATTTTCAATTAGGAGGAGGCATTGAGAAATTGAGGGGGGGTTGGAGGGGGGGGGGGGGGGGGGGGGGTCAGAAGCAGCTTCTTTTATTTGATCTAACTTAAGATCAAATAACTTAAGATCAAACACGGCAGAAATTCGGCGTTTGAACCAACCCTTTATATATCACTTGCGAAACTAAAAATAGATTTAAGATATTCAACATGGGGCACAGGGATTTGTTCTCTTACCTCATCTTCTCTTGCTGTTATACAATTGATTGGATCCCGCAAATGTTTATGAAAAGATGTTACGGAGTGAAATTTTAATGTGATATTTTAATGTTTTTTTTAACAGGAAGCTAGTAGGTTCTTTTGGGCAGGGAAATAACTATTATTTAAGAAAAGAAAAGCCCCTAGATCTGGGGGGTAGGGTGGGGTGCATTACTGAAGTTAAACGCGTCCGCGTGCTATATTGAATTTAAGAACACTTATGAATAAGTCGATTAAGGTATGCCAACCGTCGTGTGGAACGAGTAGATATTGGATATTGGATATTTTATTTGGGAGACTAAAGGACTATTCATAGGACTAGGGGGTGATTAAAAATGGAGGAGGGGGTGGGGGGTTAGAAATTTCTGATGGATACAGTGATGGCCAAGAAAGGTAGATAAAGAAATAATTTGTGCTGCAGGGGGCTGTAAGTACAATGTACAGTGTACATTTGTACTGAGGAGTATGAAAATGTGGCCTAAAAATGGAGGAAATGACATTATTTCACATACTTAGATTTTCAAAATTGCTTGTACCAATTATGTAATTCATTCAAATTTGTAACCTACCTTTTCTAGCTGGCAAAATAACAAAATCACACACCATATACCTAATTAGACATGTTTTTGAGGGATAACTGGAGGCCAACAAAACCTGTCTCTGAATTAATGCCCTGAGGATGACAGTACCAAAATATCCAAGTAATTTGGAAGTCACAACATGATCGAGGCAGAAAATGGTTGTGTTGGAATGTACCAGATATGTTTAGTGGTCAGGGTCATCTGAGGTGAGCCTGATGCATTGCAGTATAGGCTGGCCCACTTAATTGCTGCAATTTATATTGGTGATCATCATGCAGGCCTGTTCAAACATTGAGATAGTCAAAATATTTCGACCTTGACCTAGAAAGAAGATGGCTTGCACTTTTGATCACAACAGTCCAGTTTAATGCTCCATTTGACAGTGATGCCAACTCTCCAGGATAATCAGGGATGGTGCAGCCCCCCTCCCCCTCACCACCACCACCACCACCACCACCACCACTCAACTTGAAATTTCGCTCAGCCGTCCCTGATAATCTGGGAGCTAGCATTAATCTCCTGATTTTGGAACTCAACTCCTGGTCTCCCTGTTAGAGGCCAAATCTCCCAGATAATTGCAAATCTCCAACTACTGGACAAAAGTAATAAGAATTTAAATGGAACATAAAAGTTGTAATCTACAGGCCCAGTTCTGAAATGTCAGCATAGTCATATATATATCTGCAATATATCTTTTTAATGTTTTTATAATTCCAGAGATATAAACTATTAAGTCTATACTTTTTCACATTTTTGTAACTAATATTTCTTTTAATTGGGATGCCATGTATCTATGGTCCTTTTGAGTCATAGCAATTTTATTATGGTGATATAAACTTTGAAATAAATAAATTAAATGGAGGCTACTCGATTTAAAAGCCAGAGAACCCTAGAGAAAGGAAACTCTGCTTGACCTCCAACACGCTTTTCTACCTTTTTTTCTGTTCACGGTGTCACCAATATAAGATATGTCCAAGGTCCTTTTGAGTCATAGCATGGCGATATAAACTGAAAGGACCTTAATTCCGTCGATTGCGAGAACTTCTTCGACGTGAAATAAAAGAAATGGCAGCTACAATTTAAAACAAAGAAAGAGGCAAAAGAAACACGTCTTGTTTTCTTTACATAAAGCGCTTCATTTCTCTTTTCATTCCCCTCCATGGTCCAAACAAAGATCCATCGAGATGGGAAAGTAAACAATCCGCCATCTTGAATCTCCATTCGGTCGGAGCAGGTCGGAGAAATATCGTATGACGTCATTTGGAGTTTCCGAAGCAAAGGTCCTTTTCAGTTATATCATATAGTGCTTACCGTTACAGAGACCATAGATTGTATCATTTTGTCAGTTCAGTTTATTCTTTTCGGAATGTAAAGGTTGGGAAGGAAGGGGTACAGCAGTAGGTGTCCAGTGCAACGTTGGTAGATTAGAATGTGATAGCGCTTTGGTGACGGGCTTGGAGAAGGCCGGAGTTGCTACCCATACCTTATTAATGATAATACCTAGGACAAAATAATACACTATTCAAAGTCAATTTGAATATGTAAATTAGGCCCTAGGGAATTCATTAATGAAAATCCCCACGTGCAAACTAGCAGTATAAAGGAAAATGACGCTCCCAAGTGTCACTTGCAGAAAAAAAGTATTTACGAAGAGGTTTTTCGCGTACCCACCCACCCGCCTCTCTCGCAAGCCGGGTTTGACATCTTGGACCGGCCACTTCTACCGCTCTTCGTCCTGGGCGTGTCTCAGGCCGGAGTTGCTACCCATACCTTATTAATGATAATACCTAGGGCAAAATAATACACTATTTGTAAACCCAACTGTGATATGTCCTATTCAGGCTGACTATGAGTTAGGGTGCTTTCCATTCGTCCCGCTGCCGGTTTGTACTGGGCAGACTGGTTCGTGTTCTCTGCTCTCTTTTTAATGTAAAACTTAGCGTTTTCACCATTTGTTTTAGCAGACACCTGCCAAATTGCTTGCGACTGCGTGCATTTTCACATGCAGTTATTGCTGCAAGCGCGTTAGTGCGAGTAGCAACACTAAACTCTGCTTGCTGATGGTTCTCCCTTTGAGCAGCAGAGGAGAGCAGTTTTAATCTAGGAGCAGCAAATATCGCACAGTTCCAAAGCCACAAAAACATGCTGGGGATATTTTACAACCAATTTTGAAAATATAAAAATTAAGAGCACATACATCTAGACGTAGACGAGTGTGAATAATAGAAGAATATCTGTTGAGAGAGAAATGATATAAAGCTTTATATTTTGGAACATCAAAACAAGTGAACAAAGCTTTTTTGAAAGAACCAACTGACTCAATGTTACGTACTTCTGTATCAATATCATTCCACAACTTGGTGGTAGATGGAAAAATATTTTTTTAAACGTTCAGTACGCACTAAAATAGAGTAAAGTTAGAAGAAGTCCTCAAATAATAATGCATTCTCTCAGACACCTGAAGGGGAAGTAGCTCTTTCAAATAATTGGGTACTAAATTGTTAACGATTTTAAAATAAAATATCAGCTTATGAATAGATCGTCTAGTCTTCATATCTTCCCAACCAATTTCCTGCAACAAGCGACGCCTACTGGTACCCTTATAACAAACCGTTATAAAATTAAATTTACATAAACAGGGTTTGGGCTTCCTGTGGTGTTTGTATGTTTGTAGGTAACTTCTTCCTGCACTTTTTACCTGATTTCATTAACGACAAAGTCCATAAAGTAAGAAAAGAATGTTGGTTTGGAGTCTTAGTACAAAGAAACATATTGTATACATGTGTAATTTGACCTTTCTCGTAACTCTTCAGGAATGGGGTTATCTCTGTGGCGAAGATGAGAGAGCCTGTAGCGAGTAAGGAAAGTGAAGGGGAAAGATTTTCCTCTTCTCGACGTCAGTGCTCTCCCTTCGCCGATAGAGACACAGGAAACCCAAACCCCTTTATAAAACTCAGGACATTTAAGTAAGGTGATACTAGATAGGAAATAAAGATTGTATTGATCGCGTATCAAATATTTTTTTAGAGATCACGATAGACAAATAGTGAACAAATTGGCCTATTTAATTATGCAGTACTAATTGCTAACTGTAATGTAAATCGTAATATCCAAATTAGACCAGTAAATAAATTGTTATCTAATTGTGTAACTGCAAAGTGGCAGCATTTTAAAATAGCTATCATTAATGTGCATATTTCTTAATTATTTATTTAGTCCAATTCAAATATCTGTCTGCAGTGTAATATTGTCTTTTGTAGGTATTTCAGTATCCATACATGCACTTAGATTTCCATGCATGCATTTATGTACATACAATTGTATGGTGTATACAGAGATGTGTACATGGCTACGTAGCTGAGTACTTGGCTACGTGGCTCAATGTGGCTACATGGCTACGACTTGACTATGTAGCTACATGGCTACGTGCTTGGCTGTATGGCTACAATATGTTTCTGTGAATTAATCCAAACCCTTACCCTAAATAAAAAAAAACCTAACCGTCAACAATGGGTTGACACTAATATAGGTTACAAAGAAATATAATGCTTCTTAAATCTTTTTTTTTAAATTAAGCCAAACCCTTACTCCACATAAAAAAAAAACGTCAACAATGGCTCAGTAAATTAGGGTTGTTTTTAAATGTAAGATGTATGATTTGGATTAGTTCACAGTAACATTTGAGAAACATTATTTTTCTGTGTTGTTTAGTGATTATAATTAGCCCTAAAAAAACTTAAATTAGTGTGCACCCTTTGTTGACAGTTAGGATTTTGTTTAATGTAGAGAAAGGGTTTGGATATGTTCACAGGAACATTTAAGAAGTATTATATTTCTGTGTTATTTAGCAATTAGTCCTAACATCACTAAACTTACAATGTAAGTTCCCCTTTTTATAGAATCTTGAAAAAATACCTACATGTAGGTAATATTTGAAGAAAACATTACCTGAAACATAAACATCAAATTGTCCTACGTTGAATCAATTTTGGCAAGCACTGGGGGACTCGAGCCGGTTACAACGGGTAGGCACTGTGACTAAGTTATTATATTATATTGAACCAGTTTGATTTTGAAAATGCTCACTGCATTATATAGCATGGTTCTTGCTACCAATAACTTTGGCAAATTTCTGAAGTGACCCATTTCTAAATATTGTTACTTAAAAAATAAGAGAACTTTTGGAGAGACCAGAGAATGGTGCACTTTATAGTTTAAACTTACCTATATATATAAACGCTGGAAAAAACTCCGATCTTGGCTTAATTCAGCCCAGTATTGAAGGTTTGCAGCACACGATCCAGACCGCCATCTTTGATGTCCACAACTTCTCAATGTTACCGTATAAAATCGCCATCTCCTCATCGTTCAATTGAACGTTAAGCTTATATTCACCCTGACGAGTAAAGAGTGCAACACGTTCAAATCAACCCTGAGCCTAGGGATGTATTATGAACGTTTCGGTTCTGCTGAGCTAATCGAAACGCGCTCGGATTTCTCTCGTAAATAAGACGACGAACGAATTTTTTTTTTTTACAATATAGCTGTAGCGGTCAGTTAATTATAAGTCATTTCGGAATATTTACCTTTAACAACATAACCAAATCCTTTCGAAGCCCTTCGAACTTAACTCGGAACCTTGGACGCGTACCATAAACGTCCGGCAATATAACTTCGGAAAATCAAACGTCATTCGGAAAGTCAACGGCGCGTCATTGATCCACAGAAAAAAAGATGAATAAATGATCTCGCATCCACCTAACTCCAATAACTCGTTCTGCACATGCGTGCATCCACGAGTTAAAAAAGTAACATGTTGATTTCCAATAATTCATCAGCCTCTATATGGTTGTTCCAGAGTCTGTTAAAATTACGATATTCAGAAATTTCACCTCATGTCCATCTACAGGCAACCTACCCTTCATAAAATTTGGCATGGAATGTCTCCCCCCCCCCCCCCCCTCCCTCCTCAAAGAAAAACATTAGCCATTAACCATTATTTATTCAGACTATTTACAGATACTAATACAATATAATAGACTTTATAATATAGATACGATAGTACGCGCGCTCTGATTGGCTAAGAAGCCATGTTTTATCAGAGTATATAACATGGTTAGCCGTGTTATATAGTTTTCAACTGGCGGTTTCCTTTCATCGCGCGCGTAAATCTATATTATAAAACAGATAAAGAAGCCTTAAATCCATGTTTTATACCATCATAAAACACTCTGGCCATTTGAGAACACTCGAGAAATGTTGAAAGCACGCGCCTTCGGCTTGTGCTTTAACATTTCTCTCATGTTCTCAAATGCCCATCGTGTTTTATGATAGTATAAAACATGGCTAAGGCTTCTTTATTTGTTAAATAAAACGAATAAACTAAACACGAAAAATATATAATATACAATATGGAGCTAATAAGGTGGATGTGTGCAGCAGTCAAAGGAGCAAAAGCTTTCGTATTGGCTGCCACAATGTTTACATAAAGACAATATTTTAAAAATATACAAACAAAGAAAAATTTCAGATGTGCATAAATGCTATGTATAAATTATTACAACATGGAGACAAATACAAATCTTACAAACAAAAATAAATAGAAATATATCAGTGTTCGATATTTAAATGTCCTCAATGAGCAAACAAGGTAAACAACAACAATAATAATAACAATAATAGATAAATATTAATATTAAGATTGATGGTGCAAAAGATAAGCTTTGTATCGTTTTATAAAAGAGGGTACAGGTAGAGTTTTGTGAGAAAGTGGTATGGTTTCCCATACTTGTGAAGCCAGGTTATTTTATAGGAAAGTCCTAACGAAACAATTCCACGTTAAACTGCACGAGAAAACCGATATCGCGAAGCGATGAGTCGACCCGGTTAGACTTCGATGTTTTGTAGGTCGTATCCTATTGGACTTCACTAATAAAGAATCCCATTGTTTTAGGGTTAGGGTTTGTATTGTTTTAGGGGTAGGCTATTGTTTGGGTAACCAAAAACATTTCAGGTTGCAAACGGTCTGCCCCCGTTGAGTGCGATATCGGTTTTTCGAGTATAATTTAACGAGGAATTACCGAGTCGAGCATGTGATTTTCCTTGAATCGCATAGTCCGATGAATTAGTTGAAGATTTAGTACTTTTGTTGATATTTTGCTAAGTTATAAATAGCGCGCGTAGTCTGCAGTTGTGATTCAACTCTGAATCGCCACTCCTCTCAGCCAATCAGCGTCTGATTTCGCAAACGCACTTCTGCGATTCAGCTGTGACGATGCGATTCTAAAGTAAATTTCCCGTAATTTGTTATTTGCTGTATATCCTGTTTTATATGAATGCTTTTGCTAGTACAACTCATTAAACAATGTAGGAAAGGAAATTTTTTTATTATTATTTTATGTGTAAAAATTCCTATTTTAAACTTAGTTATATTTTCTGTCCTTAGAATCCCAGTAAGTTTGTAGATTCAGATTATCGTGTCTGTGTGCGAAGAATATATACCTAATAGAGTTTTGGTATATCCTCCGTATTTCAAAGGTAAAACCTTAGGCTCCATTTTTGATTTGTTAATTATCAGGTTTCATTGTTTTAGCGCGTTTTTATGTTCCCGTGCTTGACTGATCGACATCTACATGATAAAGAATGTTCTCTCACGCGTGAAAATAGTTAATTAGCTGGTTATAAAGACTGACGAGATGGAGGACGAAGCGACTGCAGATGAACTATTTGACTGTTTTTTTCGAGCTGGTGAGTGTTCAATAGACCCACATGAATCGGCATTCATTTATATATGGTTAATTTATATTATCATCCAAAGCAAGAGGCTAGAATAATACATTTTGACAGATAAAACGAATAGGCCGGCCAAGAGGTCTCGGCCACATGCTAGAAAAGACGCGATAACAGACGCTGAGCTGTTACTCTACCGACAAGCTGTACTAAAGAAGGGCATGACTGGCGAAACATCCTACAGTTCTTTGTGCAACACAAGGACATGTTATCCGGCCAAGTATGGCGTTAGTAAATAGCGTTAGTAAATATCGATAACAAAGATGCAGTTAAATCCATTCGAAACCGGCTGGAGAACATAAGAAGAAAAGTACGCGATGCACTTGAGGTACGTGAGCGCACTTACGATAACAGAAAGATGACAGCCGAGGAGATCATTCTGAAAATGAAACATGTCAAAACTCAAGAAAAAACAGGATCTGTTAAATAGCAACATCCACTAGGTGACTGAACATTGTGAGTCAGGATGAAGAACGAGCGAGGCGAAGCAGCAAAGGCAGTCGAAGACTTTGGAATATTTGATAACGAACTACTCCCGTCAAGCCCTAATACCGACATAGTGGATTCTGGAGAAAGTGCCAAAGAAACAACCGCTAAACCTCCCGCCAAAAAAGGGAAACTGAAAGAGAAAAATGCACTGAAAAACAAGGTTTCGAAACTGACCAAACGCGCCGAGGAGCTCATTACTGTGGGTACTGATGAAAGCAGCAAATATGCACATGAAATATCTGAATAAAAGCGCAAAGTCACAGGGCTTGGATTTCACCAGCTCTGATGACAGTTCTTCAGACATGTCAGATAACCAGTGACACTAAAAGAGACAACTCGTACGAATGTTTTGTTTTCAATTGTTTATTAAAGGCAATTGATGATTTATATTTGGTAAATTTATATTTGGCCGGTAATCTAGGGCACGGCACTCTTGATCGTGCCCAAAATGCTTGTCGTGTAGATCGGGCTTAAAACAAGTTACAATATCATTCAGTAGTTCGGTTACGAAAACAGAACAGTTATGTAGTCCTTCCAGTCGTAAATACTCCAATATTGAACCTGCACCAAGGGGACTCCCTATATGGCGCTGATGGCTCGTCGACCTTTTAGAGCCACTTAAAATACGTAGCTTGGAATCACTTATGGTGTTCAATTTTAAACGTCCAGTTGTAATTATCGTGGTACCTTTTAGGATGTTCAAAGTAAAGACGCGATTTGACTCTACTGGAAATGCATATGGACTTTAAAGTGTTGGACTCTGCGGGGCAACCTATGGTGGGTATAAAAGTAGCTTTGGTCAATAACTTTGCCCATGCCCAAATCGCCTCCATCGACTTTCAGTTGAATGGGACCAGCGTCGAGAAAATAACAGACTGCTATGCGTACAAGGCCTATTTGAGAAACCTATTGAACTTCACCAAAGCCCAGAAGATGAGCGGTCTGGCCTTGGAGGAGTGGTAAGGTGATACCCCATCCGCCATGGATGCAACGGATCCTGTCACCGATACTAGCGTCAGTCCCGCTCTGATCAAACGTGCCAAGTTTGCTAACAACGGACCAAACGTGCATGTGGAATTTCAACCTTGTCTGGACATTCTGGGTTCCAACCGTCTCCTGCCCCCCGGAGTGGGCATCACCATCCACGTACGATTTAGTAGCGACGCCTTTTGTCTGATGAATGGCGAGGGTACGGGGGCCGAAAAGGGTGCTAAAATCGTACAGTCCAATGCTGAAATTTGGACCCGCGAAGTCGAACTGAACGAAATACTACACACAAGAATCGAAGCCAGACAGTATCGGAACCATGAAACCATTCATTTTCCTCTGACCACCATCAAACCCGTGATCCGTGTCGGCATGCAGGGGTTGAATGAATTGAGGCTCAACAATGTGTTTCTAGGGGGTTCTCCACAAAAAGTGACTATGGCGTTTGTCGCCCAAGATGCCTGCAGCGGGGCCTACAATAAAAACTATTGCAATTTCAAACATCACGCCATCCAATCCGTACAGTTTATGAGAGACAACGGCGAAGAACCCCTGCCCCGCATCACCTTCAAAGACCCTGACCTGGCGGAAATTCTGGCCATGATGTACCGCGCCACGGGCAATCTATGGTACGGTCCGAGTAATGGTATCAAGATCGAAGACATCAAGAGGGGATTCTGCGTCATCGACTTCAGCCGTGATAGTGGCGGCTACAACAAGTACGTGTACGGCAAAAATAACGGGATCATCGACTGCCTCATAAAATTCAAAACCCCTCTGGCCGAGAATATAAAAGTGATCTTCCTTCCCGAGTATAAAAAACGTGGTGGACATTAACAGTAGAAAACAAGTGACGCTCCGCAACAACTACTGAGCTTCCCCCACACAACATGACCACCACGACCCCCGTCAACAAGCTATTGGGGGCCGACCTGTTTAAGGGATTGTCGGAACAGCGACCTGAACACTATCGCCCGTGTACAGCCTCGCCTGTTCCAACGCCAATTTCTAGATGTTTTCTCCATTGACACGATGCCAAAAACAAATACGGCGCTACCCTGCCGGTCTGATTAGCAACTGAAGGTCATCTGAATGTCCGGGGGTGCATTGGATCGCCATGTTTTTTAAGAATTCCCATCACCCCGTGGAGTTCTTCGACAGTTTTGGGGAATTACCGGGACATTACGGTAGTGGTTTTGTACAATGCATGAAGACCCTCGGCAATGGAGACATTCTCTACAACGACCGCATACTTCAAGCCAACACCTCGGCCGTGTGTGGACACCATTGTCTTTTCTACCTGGACCGACGCATGCAGAAGAAAAGACCGATGCAAGACATTATCGATTCCTACCCTGAAGGAGGGTATAAAGACAATGACTTTAAAGTATGTTCTTATGTATGCCGTCGCATGATTAACGAACGCATCCGTACAATAAAACGGCGGAGACAATTGTTAAGTCAAGTTTGTCAGAGCCGTACTTGTGCACGTCGTGTTTGTTAAATAACTTAGTCTTAGGTAGGTCGAAAAAAACGAATAAAAGCCTGTGAACACTTCCATCCTGTGTCAGTCGTTATGGGAGAACCCCTAAAGCTTGGGAGAACCCCTAAACCCCTAAAGTTTGATCCCCGCTTCCACGTCCCCTCGAACATCACGATCGTGGGGCCCACGATGAGCAGTAAGACGACGCTCACGCTAGAGCTGATACGCCAGCGTAAAGATGCGTTTCAAAAATACATACCTCATGTCGTCTACTGTTATGGCGAATGGCAGCCTGGTTTTGAGGGGTTGAAAAAACAAGGTGTGACGATGGTCGAGGGGCTTCCTGAAAACATTTACGATTACACGGGGGGTGATGCCGGCCGCAGGGAGGGCACGTTACTCATCCTAGACGATCTCGTGCAAGAAAGCGGAAGCAGCGGTATGATAGAAAAATTGTTTACAGGCGGGACCCATCATCGGAACATTACCACTATTTTATTAACGCAAAACATGTTTCCCCGAGGAAAACATTCGCGGACCATGAGTCTCAACACACATTATGTCATCATGTTCAATAACCCTCGTGACCGGTTGCAGTTGACCAATCTGATCCGGCAAGCGTTTCCCCGAGAACGAGTTCGCGTGCAAGAAGCTTTTCACGACGCTACGAAAGGGGAGTCACAGAGTGCAGAGTATAAGTACATGTCGTTTGACTTTACGCAACATACAGACGATGTCTACCGGCTTCGCGGGAACATATTACCTTCCGACTCCGACTACCAGGTTATTTGGCTGCCTAAGGGAAAAAACAAATGAGCGCTCCTTCAGGATGGGATGCTGGAGAGATTGTACCGACTCTGCTGCACGATTCGGTGGAGCGGCTGTTGACCTCACAAGAGGCTATGCTCAGCGGACAGGTGTCTGTCGCCAATCAACTGGTGGGTGAAGTTCATGACACTCTACAAACCATCATCCGCTCCAACCCCACCTCGCCCTCTATTACCGCCACCGCCGTCACCCCTTCTCCCATCACCATCTCCAATTCTGAAGAGGCCTTGTATCCTATCACACAAGATACCGATCCGCATAGGGCCCAACTCCAAAGGGAGTTGCGAGAATACCGGCCACCGCCGCCACCAGCACGCCACAGCCGGCTCGGTCGCCGACACAGCCCTTGACAGACCTGATCAATGACACGTACGCTTCCTTGCCGGAGACTTCCCCGCGACTTCCTCCTCCTCCAAGCCAGCTACAGCCTCCATCCCCACAACAACAGACCTTGCCAGCACCATCCACCGGCACAGCCTCACAGGTGCGTCAGCTGGTGACCGGTTTTCTCGATCAGCAGATGCCTTTGGATACCTCGGGCGATCCTACAAACACCCTGTCCTTAAACGCCGATAGAACAATCGGATGGCCTCAATAGAATGATTCACAACACCAACCCAAGACTGGAAGACTCCGTACGACGGCGTCTTCAAGCGCAACTGCATCATATTGAAGACCGTATTAATGCGGCGATTGTAGAGAACCAACATCCCGGCCACAACGATACCAATTACACCCATGTTCAAGGAGAGAACACCCATCGCATGTCGAGCGGGTCCGTACGTCGAGACTTGGGGCAAGGAGATCATCAAACCATCACCAGCACACGCA
The DNA here is from genome assembly GCA_030867875.1 of Actinernus sp. WN-2022. NCBI lineage: Eukaryota > Metazoa > Cnidaria > Anthozoa > Actiniaria > Actinernidae > Actinernus > Actinernus sp. WN-2022. Next base: position 69,131,266 of record JAOWCC010000577.1, on the reverse strand, counting down.
CCACGACGACGGTGCGGAAAGGACAGCAACCGGTCGTGGAATGTCAATCGGAAAGCTTGTCCATGCCTGGACCTAGCAACAGGTCTTCTGTCCGCCGCCGCAGAAGAAGAGCCAGGAGGAGGAGAACCAGTAGCGAGGGCTCCGTCACCACAGGCAGCAATGCCCGTAGGGGACGCGGTCACACTTGGGTGGATGACGTTATACGTAAGATAATGGACAAGAAAAATAAAAATAAACGGTTTGGAAATGCTCTCTGAAAGGATATGAAGAGACAAGCGGATTTAGAAAGAAAACTGAAATAAAAAGGATATATATAGACCGTCATTCCCGCCTATGGCTAACACACGAGGCGGTCGACGTAAAAGTGTGGTGGGTGGAAAAAGAAGAAGAAGGAAACGTCGACGTCGTGGAAGAGGGGTTCAAGACTTCATCAAGAATAAAGTGATCAGCTATGCTGTCGACAGTGCCGGGTCTGCCCTCAGACCTATTCTAGCCAAATCCAAGCATGCAAAAGATGCTCTTAAATTCGTTCGCGAGCTGATGAAAAAACTATAAAGGCGGTACATACCCTCATCCACATAAATATCATGACTCGTCCTCGTCCGACTTTCAATCAGCATAAGAAGAAAAAGAAGAAGCCGTCGACGGCAGCGGGGCCGTAGTTCGTATGGGCCCGACTTAGCAGGCAGTCTACACGCACTTTCAATGCGATTACGGAACCCTGCCACTATTAAGAAAAGCCGTAAAAAAATAGCCAAGTATAAAGCCCTATACCGTCTATTCAAAAAAAAAAAAAAAAAAAACCCGCCTCTAGTCCACAACATTCACCACCACCACCACCACCACTACAACGCCCGCCATCATGGTCCGTCGTTAATCCGGTGGCCGTCGTCCAAGAAAGAAAAAAAGGCTTCTCAAACGTCGTACTGTAGGGGGTCGAAAGAAAAGAGGAAGGAGAGGAAGAAGAAGTCGAAAAGGAGGTGGACTTATTTTTGGAAACAAATCACCCTTTCGAAGCATCCCTATTCTAGGGGATATATTACAGGCTAGACTATAAAAAGACCTGCAGGGTCTCTAAAAAAAACACATATCCCAACAGCATGGCGAGAGGAGGAAGAAGAAGAAGGAAAAGCCGTCGTAAAACAAAAGGCAGCTCTTTATTTTCTAAACATGGGCCTCCACGCTACGATGGTTTAAAAGACGTGTTCCCCCACCATGTTGGTGGTAGTCTACGTAACCCACCGCCATTCATCACCGTCGCGGGAAGACCCGTCTATCTAAACAAGTTGGAAAGAAAGAAGAAGACGAAAAAGAGACCTTGAAAAAAATGCCTCGGGTAATAGTCCAGGCATTTTATGGTTGGACCTGAGACTAATTGCAAAAGAAGCTTTCTCATCACCAACCAGTTAGAATTAACCTCTAAATTAACATACTAAAAGTCCCAAACGATCCAAGCATGGGAACACCTCGAAATCGGACCCAATGCTAACTCGCTCTCTGCTGCAACATGAAAACGAGGCTCTAAACCGGAAGTTGCTTTTATTGCGCTATTTTGTGCCAGAAGTCGAACCATTTTGCTCAAAACTAAGAAAATTTTCTTCATACACGCCTACAGAGCTTTCATCTAGTAAAAAAAGATAAGACAAAACACAAAAGCAATAAATCTTTCAATTAAAACTCCATGTTCAGTCTTACTTTCGCTTGTGGTACGAAAGTTCTACACCAAGAAGCTAAACACTAATGACATTACCGCTCAAGGTATACGCTTCCCGTGCGTATACAACAAAACAAATCTGACAGTTAATATCTCATGTTCTTACTTTCGCTTTCACCAGCAGTAATAACATCACCCACAGCGGAATGAGAGCTGAACACCCTGGCTTGGTCTTTGAAGTACGGGGTATTGAGGAATTTCTTCAGGACAATCGCCTTACCTATTCCGTACAGGCAAGAAATGGGATGTTTCTGCAAACATCCTCACCCACCTGTCCTTTCACTTTCTTCATGTTGTAGACGCGCACGCCATTCGTGTTTGCCTTTGGCTCCGGCTTGAAGTAGAGGTCACAGCCATCTTCGCGGGTATAATAGCACAACAGCACTAGCAAATCGGTATCATCTCCGACAAGAACCGTGGTCTTTCCTCGAGCAAACTCCACAGCTGTTCTCACTATAAGAAGATCGGCGTCGATCTTGGCGTGATGGGTCGTACAGTTAGCCTTCTGGAGTGCCTGGCTCAGCATGTTTATAAAGCGTTCCTTATTCTTTGGATTAGAAAGGAAGTCATCCTTCTTAAGCGTGACTTTCCTGCTTTCTGAAAAGGCACGGTTCCCCCAACTTTTCCTGATGCGCGCCTCTGCTGCATCATATTCCTTAGTAGACATCTCTTCATACCCGTCAAATACAATGATCGGTCTCCCATATTTCCTAGACAGGTAAGTGCAACACAAATCGCACACATATTGGTATGTTGCAGATCCTCGCGGAAACGGGATTCGGTGGAGAAGAGCCCCGCCATCTAAAACATACTGAACATCTTCTCGTTGTGTCTTGGCCACAGGCGACAGCTTCGTCCATAGGGCATATGCAAGGGCTGGTTTTTGTGGCTGCCTCAGCGTCAACAGGGAATCAAACAGCAGTTGGGTAGCTGCACAGCTCGTAGCGGAATAGCGCTTCAAGGTCAGTTGTTTTGAAAGCGATGATAAGTCGCTGAAACATCAGTTGCGGGTTTACTTGAACGTTGTCATTCTCAATCTTGACAGAGGACTTCGAAGCAAGAGTGACAGCCTGTGCACTGCGCTTGAATGTGTACTCAACCGCAGACTTTCCATTCAGCAACGATAATATCTTCTCCCCAATAGCTCTGGCCGCATCCACATTCACAGCACTGTCAGGTGGTGAGCGTATCCTTCATATCGCGCGCCTGCCTTGCTTTTGTCATGTCCTTGTTTTGCTCACCTGAGTTAAATTGCTAGCCCGTCAGTTCTTGCATGGCGAGCATGGATAACAGCCAGATGAGTCGTTGTTGCTCCGTCAAGCCCCTTCCTTAGATCAAACCCCACTGGTCTTCAGGCTCCTCATCAGCACCTGCTCAATCATGAAGTCTGTCGACAAGCCCGCCCAAAAGCTATCACTTCTCCTCGCCACGTGAAGGCCACCAATGATTCTGATGATCTCTCTGAAGATCAGTTATTGACTGCAGGTATATCCGAGTGCACTTGACGTACAGGTTATGGCCTGACGCAGCGAGATATGGCAGCATTCTCGACAGCACTTCGAGGTGTAACTCCCAGTTGGCTGTACGCTCGGCTCTGTTGAAGGAGCGCAGTATGTCCACCATTTCCATTTCCATGTACTGCAGCAATAGTATTGCTATGAGGAGATACTGCCTGTTGTGGATGCATTCTCGAATGTACTTGAGGATCTTCTTTTCTGTCAACTTCTCACACAACGCACGAAACCTCACAGACTTTCAGTTTCAGTATAGTGTTGAAAAGTTTCCTGTTTCATAAATGCATAATTGTGGTTCTTTCCCAAATGTTTCAAGCCTTGAAGTGTTCTATCTTGGCTTGGCAGTGTAATCAAAGCGGATCCACAATCCCGCAAATCTTCACCGAGGATTTATACTGCCTATTAACTACAATGTATAAAGCTAAATAAAAACGATGTACGATTCTACTGTGAGCATTTACTGTACATAATTTGGAAGTACTTGGACTTACCAAGGCATAAAACTCTCCAAGCCTCTCAAGCCATGTTGCTTGTACAACCACCCAACAGTGAAACGCGTCGAAGTGAAATGAACTCATCAGAGTCGTGAACAACAAAGGTGCCAGTGTGTTTCTGTCTGACTGATGCGAGTAATTCGCCCATATCACGGTTTTTCAAGTAGTCGATTTCTTTGAATTCTAAAAAAGCCGTTTATACTGCTGTAAAAACACCTCAAAACTAGACAAATCCCCAAATATAAGGGTTATATGATGTTTAGGAGCGAAGATATAAGACCGTGAATTCGGAATTTGTTTAGACATTTGTATGACCAACCATAGTTAATAGAGTGGAATGGTTAGGAAACCCAGCGACCTTCTTTGTTATAGGTCTTTGTTAGCTTTTTTCAACCTTGAACGTGCACAAAAGACAATAGAAATTCCAATGTGTTAATCATTCAGCCAATAGAAACGCGTGAGTTCAGTCGTTCAGGGAACGCCAATGAACTATGATAGTGCACAATCTTTTGTCTTGCCCCCTTCCAACCTAAATCGTAGCGCCTTTGTTAGCCCTTTTGAAGTTTGCCGAGTTTCCTAACCATTCCACTCTATTAACTATGGACCAACGGGCAACGTTGCATGTCCGCCATACAAACATCTGTAAAAAAATCGCGACTTTGGCGACCTGTAACTTTGCTCCCAAACATCGTATAACCTTTAAATTTGGGGATAAGACTAGTTTTGAGGTGGTGAGCGGCTTTGGTAGAGAGCCAAGATGACTACTTGTAAAACCGTGATATGGGTGAATGAGTCCGCCAAGCTGTTTACAATTGTTTTGATTTTCTAACCCTAACATAAAGCATTTAAATCATATCAGTCGCCCAAAAATAACAAAAGCACATGCATGCGGCTAGCATATCTTAGTGAAATAAAAATAAACACTTCGGGATACCAGTGTACGACCAGCCGGGACGACCAGCTGGTCTGGGGAGTGATATATATATATTAGATATCAAGATCAAGTTATCATACCCTGTAAAATTCCAAACACTATTAGAACGGATAACAAAAAATATAGCAGGTGTTCTGGGTAAATAAACCTTCAGAAAAGCTTAGCCGGCCTTCCAACTTAATCAGGGCCACCATTTTTTTCTAATTTTATAATGGGATTATCTCACAAAAATGCGAAATATCCATGAAAATAATGCTTTTGACAATAAACACAATGTCATTAAAGGAATGGTTAAAGTTTTGCACTTGTTTGGTAGATCTGATCCTTTATATGCGTTTTTAGATTATATTCTTCATCCAGCCTCGTTTCCATGTTGCGCTATTTTGGGGTTTTAATAAAAGCCGTTTTTAAGCAGCTTCCCCCACTGGGACTTTCTAGGACTTTTGATATGTTGTAGAGGACATGTTTCTGAGTAAAAAACCGTTGAAATACCTTCTTTTGCAATTAGTCACAGGTTGACCGATTTTTTTCCATAAAATGCCTGGACTATAAACACGCATAGGTCCAAACGTTTGTACAAGCACCGGGTCTTTTTAGAGGCATCACTGTCATAAACTAGCCCTGCATGCTTCGCCCGAACAAATTACAGCCTGTGGTGAAGTGGTGCACAACTTTCTTGGAGGCAACACCCCTGCGGTCCATCGCAGCATCCTCGATGACATCAAACAGAACAAACCTCACATCACCAAGGCTTTACGAATCTTGGGGAATCCCAATCAATCGGCCCTCCGACGTCAACGTGCGCTCCGACAACGTGGCGGGGGTGTGGGGGTTGTTGTAGGCATGCTGATTTTAAAACCCATTTACAAAACCATCAAGGCTAAAATCAATACATCCAGACAGAAATAAAAAGAGAGACCTTTCCCCTTCGCCCCAAGAAAAAAAGAGATAAATACGCTGTGGGATTTGAGTTTCTCTTCAGTACTCGAGAGATGAAGTACAATGAGCGTGCCTACGTAGTTCCTGAAAAAAATATGGGGGATGTACAGTCTGTTGAGACTCCACTGGACCAAACAGGCGGTGGAGCGAATGCCAACCGTATGGCCAAAGTAGCTGATATTCTACAAGAAGAACGACAAACGCCTTACACCAGCAATCTGGTGGACACCAACGACAATATCCACCGTATTTTAAACAGCAAGATCAATCCTGAAATCAAGATCAACATGTTTGAAAACATGTTCAAACGTTATCGTAAACTTATGGCCGACTCACGCGACTGGCAGATAAATAATACCGCGACCTCCGGCAACAACAAGATTCGTCGCTTCCCCCTCTGCCGTCGCCCCCCGTAGGAAACCCTGGTCAACCTAAAAAGAAGAAGAAGACGGTGGAAACGCCTACGCTGCCCCCTTCCACACTTCATGTTCCTAAAACGAAAACGCACTACAACATCATGACACGCCACCCAAACCCAAGTATCTAGGACCCGACCCACCGCAGACATCGCCCTCGTCGACGATACAGATTAAAAAGAAAAAGAAAGGAAAAGGACGTGTTCCCAGTAACAGTAGTAGTAACCCTTGGTTGAGTGTAACGTTTAAGAAGTAAAAAAACACCAGGACACCTGAATCGTCTACTGTCTTTTTTTATTTCTGACACTTTACCATACATGTTTTATTTGTTTTGCTTTCTTAAAAGTTTACAGCAGTAAGAGTCTCGCCATTCATCAGGCGTTGTAGCAAGTCCACTTCCCTTTGCTTGATGCCGGCCGTAATATGATTGCTAAAACCTTGATCGGGAAAGAGACTGCCGCCGCCTTCTTCGTTCCGCTGATCGACCAACACTTGCTCTGGTGGTAGTGACGGAACTTCAGAGTCCCAAGGCTTGTCCTGGGCAATAGGCGTGGGAGGTACTTCAGACATGATTTCATCCATAAGACTACGTGGGTGTTTGTTGAGATGCAGCTTCTTTTCGGCTTCTTCTTCTTCTACTTCTTCTTTATAGGCGCTTTATAGGTGGTATGTTATCTGGGGTGGACACGAGAGGGGCGGCACTTGCAGGAACGGGGGTAGGAGGAGGAGGAGGAAGAGGGTGGTAGTCACTAGATCCACATACTTCGTCTCTTTCTTCTTCTTCTCCTTCTTTCCCTGCTTGGCAACCTCGTTCTTTTTTCCTGGAGTTTCTGGAATACATTTTTTTACTTTGGCGTACTTCCGAGCGGAGGTGGCCAACTGTCTACGCACCTTCTTGGTCACCGTCCTAGGTCTTACGGTGTCGGATTCCACATCGTCGGAGAACACCCCATGACTAAGGTGTGGGCGTCCAACAACTTCCCCATGCCCACCTTCAACATCTCACGGGCTATTCTGTCCACATCGGCCACGTACATTTTCATCTGGTATTCATCCATCATACTTCCATGGAGAGAAAAACCTGGTTCCAGAAACTCTCGCTCCACCCAATTGGGCAGTTTTCTTTGTGTCAGACTCAGCATGTCTAGGTCCTTGGCCGATACATCGGGTTTGGACACCGCCTCCAAGTATTCTAGGATCTCGTCCAATTCCCTGGTCATCTTGCGCAACAATAAGACCATGGGTTTGGCTTTGCCCACCAGAAGATGCATGGGGTGGTCGTACTCAAACACAGCACGTTCGGGGGCATTCACCCGTTTTAAGGTCATAATAGGCCGCAACTTCATTCCCTCCTCGTGACTTGCCATCTCTCTCTCTCTCTTTCTTTCTTTATCTCTGTCTCTGGAGGATGTTCACAGCTCCGCAGTCGAGGTCGAATGATTGCAAGAATAGGAGGGTTCTAAATATGTCAAATCCAAGACCGTATCCAACATCTGACGTACTTCCGTCGTATGTCCTCCTCCTCCCTCTAACTTCCGGTTAAAAAACTGATGGATCAAAAACAGGATCAAGCCTACCACTATACCAAGGAGCTTTCTAGTCCGCCTCTCCATCGACCACTTCTATACCTTGTGCTTTAACGTCTTGCTCAAACTCTTGCCAGTCTTTCTCTCGGGCCAACAAGATCCGTTCTGTCTCACAGGCGTGATACATCCACTTTAATAAGGCTTTATTTACAACGTCGCCTTGCACACTAATAGAATGCCTCTCCGCATTGTCCAGTAAAAGTTTCAGGGCGATACTAGACAGTTCACCGCGTAAACGGCAAAATTGTTGCACATTTCTTCTTCTTTCTATACCTCCTTTCGGTGCAAACACACGAGTCAGTCTTTCAGAGGAGGTCCGACCTCTCGTCGACTGGGAGATGTCTTCAATCTTGGGATGATGAAATTCGTTTTTAGAACAGGTGTAGCTTTTAGTGTATCCATCGTCAAACTTCACCATCACCGTCTTACCAACCACCAACTGAACGTAGCCTAGAAACCAATGGTTCTTGCTCCATTCTGCATACACACGCTGCATCCGTCTATAGCATGTGGGCATGGGTTGCAGCTGCTGCTGCGACTTCTGGGGTTCTTCTTCTTCTTCTTCCTCATTCTTCTTCTACTTCCTCATTCTTCTTCTTCTTCATGAACGATACGGAATTCCGACGCACACGTCTTACTTCGACGCATCTTTGGACGTATTCTTGTTGACTCTCCTTCTCCATTTTTCATGCCTTCGATTGCGATACTGTAGCTCCTCGCTGCTTCTACTGGTCTGGAGTTGGCGCTCGTAGACATTCTTTAACTCTTCCTCTTCCACCATCCAAGTGCGGTGGCATAGAATGACCTCGTCGTCTTTGATACTGTACTTCTTCTGGAAATCCACGAGATGTGTATAACACTCAAAATACACATCGTATGATTCGACTTCTTCCTTTTCTGCACCCAGACATTCGATACAGTTCAAGAGTTGTTTAAACGTCGGCTGTACATGAAACACCACTTCTCTCAAAGGATAGGTTAAACGCCTCGCCAACCATGCCGCTTCTTGGGCATCCACACCCCCCAGCGATTGTTGGATCCTGGCGATGGGATAGACAGAACGTTCCCAATAACGTACCGCTCCATCGAGATGAGTCTCCAGGCGGGTCTCCAAGTAGTGGATGATCTCTTCATTTCTAAGTCTCCGTGAGTATTCTTCTTTCTTCTTCAGCTCTAGATCACTCATAATCTCGCATTTCTTAGCGAACTGAACGTGAGCTATATGCAGATCCCACACGGAGCTTGCGAAATGTTGTGTTTCATGGCCATACCGAGGTGTCTATTACAATAATTCCGGCTGTCTGGACTGCACCTTAGAGTAATACATCTTGTTGAGAGACCCTGGCAAACGATTGGGAAGACGTTTCATCCAGTTGCTGTACGTGTATCCTTGCTTATCCTTCTAGGTACATACCCCACATTCTGAAGAACTGGACTGTAATCCTCGTAGGCCTCTCGCGCTCTTGCATGTTTGCCATGTCGGCTAGGTTGTCTTCCTCTTTCTCCTCGAACTCTTCATCGCGGGGTGATATTCTCCACAAATACCTCAGAGGCTCTATACTGCCCTCCAACACCCCAAAATTACTCAGGCGGGCCGCAACTCTCTTCAGACCACACTCATCGATCCGATACACCTCCACCATTTCACTGGATAGGGGAGCGTCCATGGAGGTAGCCAATTTTTTCCCTTTCTCAGACGAATTGGTGAAACAAGCCTTGGCGCTTCTATATTTATAGGCCGCTATAACATCTGACGTAGTTCCGTTTTTTCAGCCCAGGGTAAGATTTTGACGTAGTTCCGTTTTCCCCGCCCCGTTTCGTTTTCTTTCACTTCCGGTTTCGCTGTTTCGCGAAACCGTTTCGCATCACGTGTTTTCGGTATGACCATATATGGGCATGAGCTCATGAATAGTCAAGTACCCGTGCTCCATACTTGCCCTACTATACTACTTAAGAGATTTAAGGAAATTACAACTCAGGTCGGACCTGAATCTCGATACTGCCATACAAATGACGCGCCAGTCGGAGTTAATTAAGAGCCAAGTCTCAGATCAAAACCCAAGCAAAGTACTAGAAGAAATCCGTCGCAAAACGTACACAAATAAGCGCCAAAGGCCAAACGGAGGAACAAAAGAGCCAAACAGAAGCCAAGGCCAGTACCCATGGAACCTGTGGTAGATGTGATAGAAAACACAGGCGAGACGAAAACTGCCCCGCAAAAGGTAAACAGTGCAGAAAGTGTAACAAGACAGGACATTTTGCCGCAGTTTGTCGTTCAGTTAAGGGTGCCGGGGAGGTCACAACCTCAGAAAAAACCCAGAGCTTTTTCATGGGAGCCATTGTGTCGAATGAAAAGTATGAAGAGACGTGGAGAGTCGATTTGACAATCAACCAGAAAGTAGTCAACTTCAAAATAGATACTGGAGCTGACATAACGGTGATGACAGAATTCTCATATAATTCTTTGCCAAACCCAACGGGTGCACAACTGTCAAGTCCTGGAGGGAGATTGGACTGTAAAGGAGAGTTTACAACTCAGGTCAAGCTAAGAGAGAAATTCTACTCAGTCAAGATATTCATCATTGCCGGACAACATGCTAATAACTCATCGCCTAGAATGCCGCGACACATCCGGGACATTTCTAAGAGCAACGGCGCTAAATTCAAAAACTACGCAATGAATAGTAAGCCAAACAATAAAGAAAATGTGCTCAAACGCACGAGGTAGGTTATGTTGTTACTCATTTTTTGAAAAACTATCCATTTTATAGTTTAGGTTTCCACTGGCTTTTGTAGAAGAGATATCAATACACAATTTCCACCCTCAATCAACTTATTCGAGTGAGTGCAAGCATTATCGATTTTGACTTTAATTTGGGATTATTTTGAAGTTTTTACAGTGAAAAATGGCACTTGATTCACTTTGGAGTCAATTTTCACATTCAATATTACTTTAATTTCTTAGGTTTCGTATGGAAAAGTTAGTTTGATATATTACTAACTCGCAGCTGTTTTCTTGTAGAAATCCGACGGCTATTAGTATTATCGAAATCAACATTTCTAGGACGAATGTTGGGAACTCAAATTCGCTTGCTAAATTTGGATTTTGAACATTCCCGCGGGGCCTCACTGAACTTCTAAGCTCCTCCCCCATGAAGAATAGCACATACGCCACCTAATTAACCATTGAAATTGCACACAAAAGGGCCTTTCAAAACGAGAACAATTGTCACATGAGCTTTGTAAGTTTAATTGGAAAAGTAACTGACCTGAAAAACTACAGAACAACGTAGAAAGCGCTCTCGCATCATAAACAAACGTTCTAGCAGATGTTTTAAACCTTCAGCTTTAAAATGAGATATTTCTCGTGTTTCTGTGTGCAGTAGAAGTCAACAAACAAAAATAAAGAATCTAGTTGTTGCCTTTATTCAAAACCGGCAAAGTGTGAAAGATTAGCGGCACTGCCGTTTTGATTTCAAACCGACATGAAACACTAACAGAACAACGTAAAAAGCGCTCTCGCATCATAAACAAATGTTTAAGCAGATGTTTTAATCCTTCAGTTTTAAAATGAGATATTTCTCGTGTTTCTGTGTGCAGTAGAAGTTAACAAACAAAAATAAAGAATCTAGCTGTTGTCTTTACTCAGAACCGGCAAAGTGAGAAAGATCAGCGGCACTGCCGTTTTGATTTCAAACCCAAACGCTTGAACCGACATGAAAAACTAACAGAACAATGTAAAAAGCGCTCTCGCATCATACAAAATTTATCAGCAGATGTTTTAGACCTTCAGCTTTAAAATGAGATCTTTCTCGTGTTTCTGTGTGCAGTAGAAGTCAACAAAACAAAAATAAAGAATCTATAGCTGTTGTATTTACTGGCAGTTCAACCGGCTAATTTCTTGATAAACAACGTATTAGTCGGCTAAGCATACGAATGACTCGCAAAAATACATAGCCGTGTTAGCTGCTTAGCCGGCTAATAATGTATCTTTTCCTATCATGTTTTATAATATGGAGTCGTAATCTAGAATCACCGTGTAGTTTACGTTATCAAACTACAACTTATCTATTTCAACTAATATTTGGGGTAGTTAATCATTCACTTTATTGCTGTGGTGGCTTTTAAAAAGGCCGTTGTTTTTGCAGGAAACTCAGTTTTCAGTTCCTGTGTGATAGTCTATAGAGAACCGTTGACTTTCACTTTCTCCACTGGACGCGATGCAGTCTTGCAGCCATTCTCATCTAAAAATGCTGGCGAGTTCAAACAACAAAAAACTCAAAGAACAGCGTAAAAAGCGATAGCGCATCAAAACAAATATGAAAAAACAGTGATCTCAATCTTGAGCTTTAAAAATAGAAATTTCTCGTGTTTCTGTCTGCTCTAGAAGTCGAAGACTAGTTGTCATCGAGCCTTTGTGATTGTAATTTTAGTTGGCTAAGTGTCTTTTTGCGCTGGAAAAATGACTGCGCTGAAAAACTAACAGAACATCGTAAAACTCGATATCGCATCATAAACAAATGTTCAACCAGATTTTGTAAACCTTCAGCTTTAAAATGAGACCTTTTTCGTGTTTCTGTGTGCACTAGAAGTCAACAGCCAAAATAAAGAATCTAGCTGTGGTCTTCCGACTCAGAGAGCGGCACTGTAAGCCGCTTTGATTTCCAACCGAAACATTTGAACACTGACTGACCTGAAAAACTAACAGAACAGTATAAAAGTCGATAGCGCATCATAAACAAATGTTCAAGCGGATTTTGTAAACCTTCAGCTTTAAAATGAGACCTTTTTCGTGTTTCTGCGTGCACTAGAAGTCAACAACCAAAAAAAGTAATCTAGTTGTTGTCTTCACTGACTCAGAACCGGCGTTTGAAAAGTGAAAATGAAAACTAACAGAACAGCGTAGAACGCTCTGGCGTGTCATAAACTGATGTCAAAACGGATTTTGAATATCTTCAGCTTTAAAATGAGATGTTTCTCATGTTTCCGTTTGCTGTAGAAGTCAAACTAGCAAAGGACGAAACGAATTGCCTTGTCGTCTTTACTCAGATCTAAGCAGCCGTGTGAAGCCGTCGCCTGTTGAATTCAAAGCAAATCCTATTGGAAAGTGAAAGTCGAACTTAAAAAAAAAAAACATAAAAAGCACTGGTACTCTAAAACAAAATATTTCTGAAACGATGAAACTGGGCAAAAGGATTGTTCGGTCAAATTAATGCCCAGTTATGACTCTCGTAAGCAGTAAATCAATTGACTACGCGCCAAATCTTTTCGAAAACCGTTCAGTGACAGAAAACTCAAGATCAGGCGTAATGAACAGTCGGTTCAATTGAAGAGGACATCTATTGTTAATAATTAGCGCCATCACGTTATTTCTGGCATTGATTGACGGGTGCCTTATCAGCCTTGGGACATTTGTATTCCCATAACGATTAATGAACAACCAATCAGGTATCGTTAAAGCGAACTGCTCATGCGTTAGATTATAATTATTCCGCTTTGGATTAATTCTTCAACAGTAAGTACATGTCGCGAAGAACAATAGGATTCTGCCCGATGTTGTTAGACCGTGATACTGCATGTAAGATGGAATTAATCCAGAGAGTCGGAGAAGTCAGTGTTGACGTATTTGGAGATATCGGTCTTCTGAAGTGCGAACCGGTCAACATAAAGCTCAATGAAGGTGCACAGACCTATTGTATCAGTACAACAAGTAAAATACCCTTCCCACTCCTGCCAAAAGTAGAGGAGCTATAAAGAATGAAGAGAGAAGGGATTATAGAAGAAATAATCACAAAGAGTAATGGAAAAGTGAGGATCTGCGTTGACCTGACGAGGCTAAACGAGTCAGTAAAGAGAGAGATACGTGTTACCAACGCTGGAAGATATGGCACCCAAAATGGTCGGAGCAAAGCTCACAACATTTATCACACCTCAAGGTCGGTTCTTCTTTCGTCGTTTGCCGTTTGGGATAACCTCGGCGCCCGAGATTTTCCAACGGTGTATGACTGAACTGTTAAAGGATCAGGAGGGAACTGAAGCAATAATGGATGACATTATAGTTCATGGCAAGTCCCTAGAAGAACACGACAGGAGATTAGAAGAAACGCTAAAGATCATCGAAGAGTCTGGACTCAAGCTTAACAAAGCAAAGTGTGAAATCCGGAAGAAGGAACTCACCTACTTTGGTCACGTCATTAACGAGAAAGGAATCAGTCCAGATCCAGACAAGGTTAGAGCCATTAAAGCCATGTCAGCACCAAATAATGTCCCAGAATTACGGCAAGTACTTGGCATGATAAATTATCTAGGAAAGTTCCTACCTAACCTATCCACAGTTCTAACCGCTATAACTGACTTGCTGAAGTCGGATACAGCCTGGAGGTGGGACTGTGAACAGCAGAGAGCCTTTGATAAAGTTAAAGAGATGTTGTCAACAACACCGGTACTAACATTTTATGACCCTAGCAAACCAACAACCGTAAGTGCTGATGCTAGTAACTATGGGATTGAGGAGTCCTGCTTCAAGACAACGATGGTCAGTCTCGACCAGTGGCATTCTGTTCACGTACGCTAACACCCGCTGAGAGTAGGTATTCTCAAATAGAAAAAGAATGCTTAGCTTCAGTGTGGGTCTGCGAAAGGTTTTCGCGCTATGTTATTGGCCTAGAGGCCTTTAACCCTTTGAGCCCCAAGAGTGCCATATGGCACTATTACTGGTTATTGAACTGCATTAGGCATATTAAAAATGAATAATTTCATCTAAATCCCCCTTTCTTTGCAAAGTTAACTATAGTTGACATTATTTCACTTCAGAAAAAGGGACTAAAATGACAGTTACAGAAAAAAATATTTCCCCTCAGATTCTAAATTTTCTCACAAAAATACATATTTTACATAAAATTTAGAGTTTCATGTTTGCACTAACCTCACTTTCTGTCTCCCAACACCTAAACTTGCCCAGCACCAAGCCATTCTGTCCACAAGCACTTCACAACAAGCTAAATCCATCCATAATGACCGCAAAGCATGCCGGGAAATCCTACCAAACAGCGGCATGGCCCTTCCCCCATCTTCATTCTTCAAAATATAGAAGAAGTCTAAAGCCATTTCGACCTAATAGCTTCATATTGGAATCAATGGCAAGTAAATGTTGTCCAATATTCCAAAGAAGCTATGATAGGTGGCTCCAGACCTCCATTTATAAAGCTCACGCTAAAGTGACAGAAGACGTCCTGGCCCATTCACGAGTGGAAAATGAAGCTCTTTCTCTATCACAATAGCAGGCACAGACTCAGTTCTTCGAGAAAGTACTGATTCAAGCTCTCATCAGACTTAATGATGTCCTCCAGCACTCTAAAAATGAAAAAAAAAGGCTTTAAAAAGTCTTAAATTCTGTTTTCCCCCAAACAAACTTCCCTCCAGCTCCGTAGCAATGCGACGTCAACGTATCCAAAATGGCCGACAAAAAACTTTGAGCCCCCAGTATTGTTGGTCAGATGAAAATTCCATGGTAACAGTGACTACAGTTTTCTTAGGGGGGGAGGGTTTGTTGCAGTCTAGAATGAGCCAAATATCAGTTAAAAGCCCACGGGGCTCAAAGGGTTAATGAACACCCCAGGCATGTCATGTGGCCTTTGCCGTTTGCGCTACTTTTTTTTTTACTGAATGTTTGCATGGACTGTTGTCAAATAATGCCAATTTGATGGTGGTTAACACTATATTCTGGAAAGGAGAAATTTTTTTACTATTTATTTATGAATTAAATGCAATTCTGCAAGTGTGGCATAGAAATGGGCGTGGTAAGTCACATGGTGGAATGTATACCAATATGTCCATTAAAATAAGATCACCACAACAGAAATATACATATCTAGTGGTTATTGCAACTCATTTTGATAAAGTTTAGTATTTGACCACCCCCCATACATTAGGCCTTGGTTCTTAAAAATAGACAACCAACTGAGACAGAAGTGCATTTGATTTCTGCTCCTAGCTCCTGTCTGGAAAATAGTTACACATTGAAACTTGCTGCAAACAATTATCTCCATGTGTGGATTCAATGTAGTGATTTTAAATGAAAATAACCAAGATTTCGATTTTTATGATAAAATGTATTAAGCTTCTAACAGACCACAAGCCATTGGTATCACTGATTAACTGTAAAGATCTTGACAAAGCGCCATTGAGATGCCAGCGTCTTTTAATACGCCTAATGAGGTTTAACACCAAAGCAGAACACATCCCAGGAAAGGAGATCGTGATTGCAGATACGCTGTCCAGGAATCCGGTCAAGTGTACAGAAGTTCCAGACACCGAAGATGTTAAAGCACATGTAGATTCAGTTGTGGAGACTCAAATAACGACACAAAGTCTCAAAGAGATAGAGCAAGCTACGTGGAGGATCCACAGCTCAAGGCAGTTCTGGAATACACCCAGAATGGTTGGCCAACGTACCCCAAGGAAGTTCCACCTGAGATACGCGAGTGCGTAACGAACTTTCTGAATCCAACGGGAAGCTAGTCTTTGGCAACCGAATCGTAATACCGTTGTCTATGCGAGAACATGTCCTAGAACGCATCCACGATGGACATCAGGGCATAACTAAGTCTCGCGAGCGAGCACGTTTATCAGTGTGGTGGCCAGGTATGAGCCGAGAAATTGCACAGAAAGTGTCTTCATGTGAATTCTGCCAAACCAACCAGTCGTCACAGAGAAAGGAATTTCTGATCACAACGCTGTTGCCTGAAAGACCCTGGCAAAGGATCGCAGCGGATCTTTGTGAGCTGGATGGTCAGAAATACCTTATAGTCACGGACTACTATTCAAGGTTTATCGAGATTGCACACATGCCAGACACAACAAGCAAACAAGTGATAGGGAAACTTAAAAACATGTTTGCACGCTGGGGAATTCCTGAAGAATTCGTCAGTGACAATGGACCTCAATTTACCTCGGAGGAATTCCTCTCATTCAGCACAACGTATAAGTTCAAGTGTACAACCTCTAGTCCACATCACCCGAAAGGAAATGGTGAGGCAGAAAGTGGCGTACGCATAGCAAAACGAATCCTCAAGCAAGAAGACCCATTCTTGGCCTTGATGAGTTACCGAGCCACACCTATACAACCTACCAAGGTTAGCCCGTGTCAACGCATGATGGGACGCCAGATACGTACCACTGTTCCTACCTTAGAAAGAAATCTAGAGCCCGAGTGGCCTAACCAAGAGGCAGTAAAATCGGCTGATGAGAAGACAAAAATAGTCTACAAGAAATCCTTTGATAGGAGACATGGAGTGAGGAAATTGCCACCCCTACAAGTAGGAGACCACGTGAAAGTGAGGCTAGACGGAGAAAAGGGATGGAAAACAGAGGCCCAAGTAGTCACAAGGGATTCAAAGTCACGGTCACATGTCATACAGACACCTTACACAAGACTTAGGAGAAATAGGCGTCACTTGCGTCCTACACCAGAGAAAAGGGGGACGGAGTCAGACGATACGATCCCTTGTGAATTTCCTGATGGAAACGAACCTGGGAGTCCAACTCCTGAAGACCATGAGTAGTATAGGGCGCATGGAATTAAGCCCCTTTTTTAAGGTGTTATGCTAATTTTTAAGGTGTTATGCTAATTTTTAAGGTGTTATGTTAATTTTTGGTGCGTTCTAATTAATTCAATGACGTCACGGTTCTATTGTCTTAGACTCATGAATAAAGTGGTGAGCTCATGAATAAAGTGGTGAGCTCATGAATAAAGTGGTGAGCTCATAAATAAAGTGCGGTGGTTTCTCATTATCTTTTGTCTTTCCACATGAATAAAGTGCGGCGCGCTCATGAATAAAGTACGGCGCTCTCATGAATAAAATGGGGGTGAATAAATTATCTATTGTCTGGAAATTGAAGTGGAATCTAATGACGGCATAGACGGTGGAGTATTTCAATTTCAGCTATACAGCAGAACTCCTACAGAACTCCTAAAATGTCTTTATTATTTTCCTTACAGGTATTACCTTCACCATCACTCGTAACGTGATTCTGAGATCAGAATATTTATAAACCTTTACAGTAAATCCACTATGACTCATAAGAGCAACTTTGCTATTGTCCTTAGGGATTAACGATAACTGAAGGCCATGAGTACATTTTGATAGAAACAATAGTCCTATTGTTTTGAGGAAAACTCTTGTGATGCAAATTCTTCTCTAAAACTGATCTATAATTACCATACGAATAAATACAAACCTCCAGATAAATTAAACAAAGTTTAATCAATCTCAAAAACAGTTCGTTTTCCTTATCCTCGCGGAGTTGATAACTTTCTTATTTCTCAGTTCTTGGGTTGATATAATGTACCGTGTTACAAGATTACACTGATTTATGTTTTATTGATTTTTCTTGTTGACAAATGCTAGAGACAGTTGTGTTTTTACCGAGGAGAGAAAAATTAATGACCAAGGTAGTCTTAGTCTAGTCTAGAAATTTTTAACCTAGGTAGTCTAGTCTAAAATGTCGTTCTAGACTACAAATATCTAGTCTCGAAACTAACAACACTCACAAGCCCTGAACGCCCGCCGCCCGTCAACGCCTCCCCCTCCCTTTTAGGAGTTCTGTAGGGGTTCTGCTGTATAGCTGAAATTGAAATCCTCCACCGTCTATGCCGTCATTAGATTCCACTTCAATTTCCAGACAATAGACAATTTATTCACCCCCATTTTATTCATGAGAGCGCCGTACTTTATCCATGAGCGCGCCGCACTTTATTCATGTGGAAAGACAAAAGATAATGAGAAACCACCGCACTTTATTCATGAGCTCACCACTTTATTCATGAGCTCACCACTTTATTCATGAGCTCACCACTTTATTCATGAGTCTAAGACAATAGAACCGTGACGTCATTGAATTAATGAGAACGCACCAAAAATTAACATAACACCTTAAAAATTAGCATAACACCTTAACAAAGGGGCTTAATTCCATGCGCCCTATACTACTACCATGTTCTAAGCTACCCAGAGATACAAGATCCACCGGAGCAAGGATTGACTGAGAACGTAGAACTGAGAACCTCGAGTGGCAGACTTGTGAGAAAGCCAAAGCGCTATATCGAGGAATACTGAACTGTGAACATTTTACATTGAGTTAAGGTTAAAGCTATATTGTATCACAGACATTGCTTTAAAAGCAACCTCAATGAAAAGGGGGAGATGTCAAGATACTTCCGGTTTACTTGATTGACAGTTGCCGATTATAATTATAGAACGTAGGCTTGTTGAGTTTAAGTAGATATAAACAGAGATCTACTGTGTAAGTTGGAGGTGGGAGCAGGAAAACATGCAGTATTAAGAATAGCACGCTTCACAGTCGCTAGGTGTGTTTGTGCAAACAAACCTGGTGGTTGGAAAGATCAAAGAAGGTACTGTAACGACTGAGAGCTGATTTTGTGTTTGCTTTTGATTTCAAGGGCGAATGCGAAGGATTTTGAGGGCGGATTTTCAGCTCCTCAAAATTGGTGAAAATCGCAGATCTAAAACAAATGAGTTTTTATCCAAAGTGGGAGAGTCAAGCGATCCCGGTTATAGCTGTGACTTTGAAGTCATTCATCTCTTGAAATAATATCGCAACATCGTATTTCCAGCATGTCTAGGTTTGATGCAATAATTTTCTCCAGGTACATTCTTCATATTGGCCGGTTACGGCCGGTTCAGTAGCGAAAGGGTTAATTAGAGTCCTATGAGTTACCATGTGCTCTTCAAAGTGTTTTTTCTACTTACAGAAGTGTTTTAAATTATTCAATGTATTTGAGTATTTTTTGTAAAATTGAGCATGCAATGGCTGCTTACTTAGGAAATAGATGCGATACAGTTTTTGTTTGAATTTAATGGTCTTCAATATACCACTGGTTAATTGGTTTTGTAATTTGAAGTAAGTTTAATTGGTGCATGTTTATCAATGATATCCTTAAGTGCATTAATTGTTTGAGTTGTTTTTCCATTCAGGTTGTAATTATAATCTAAAATAGCATTCCATTTTGTAACACTTATATAATGTAGATAGTTTTCAGTTTTGAAATTACAATAATCACGATGATATAACTTTTGTTTCCTTTTAATAGGGGCATAAATTGTACAGAAGAAGATTGGCAGTTGATCAGAGATATCAGCAGTAATTATTTCACTTAGTATGTTTGGGATTGGTGCATTTGTGTATATGGTCAATTAAGGTTGCAGAATGATAAATAATCATGATAGGTTTTGTGATAAGAGGAAGGAAGTTTTTACTATAGAGCATATCAAGGTAATCCTCTGTTTAATTGTGTTCAGTGTATTTTAAAAATCAATATTCATAACACCTAGAATATATACATGGTAGTTATTAAGATTACAAATACGTTTTTCAAGTTCTTTGGAGAACTGAGGTAAATCAGCCTTAAGATGTTCTTCTGTTGTGTTTGTGCTTTGAGACACATGAACGAATTATTCAATGAAATCCCTGAAATTCTGCAGTTGGTGAGCTTTTTACCCTGCTAAACCTATTAGGATGTGTTTTTGTCACTTTAAAGCAACGTGTCCAAATCACCGCTCTTGGTTGTAGGGTTAAAAGACTTATAAAAAAACCAACAGGAGTCTCAGGGGGGAGGGGGGGCTCCTTGTGCCTTTACCCAGCATGCAATTGGAGGTGGGTGCAGGAAAACATGGTGGAAAGAAATGCAGCGTTAAGAATAGCGTGCTTCACAGTTGCTTAGTGTGTTTTGTTAAAAAAAAACTGGTGGTTGGAGATTCAAGAAGGTACTGTAACAAGTGAGTGCTGATTTTGTTTTTGCTTTTGATTTCAAGTGCGAACGGGAAGGGATTTTTGAACCGATTTGAAATTGAAATTGGTGGAAATCAAAGAAACGAAAAAATATCTCCAAAACAAATGAGTTTTTCTCCAAAGTGGAGAGTCAAACGATCGCTGTTTACAGCTCTGGGTTTTAAGTAATACATCCCTTGAAGTAGAATCGCAACATTGTATTTCTAGCATGTCTAGATTTGATGCAAATACTTTTTCCAGTTACATGCTTCATATTGGCCGGTTTTGGCCGGCTGTGGGTCGAAAGGGTTAACATAAATAACATAAAAAACAAAACAACTAAAGATATGGGTTTATACTGTAGTATGTTGTGTAATACATTAAAGAGATCACATTAAGACGGTATAAATATGACAAACAAAACCACTTCGTGTTCTAGTCCAGCAACTATGTTCAGCGTTCTCTCTTGTGCTATATAAGGAGATATTAGCATTTCGTGGCAGTCTTTGTGGCAGACCCGACACACCAGTTTGATGAGAGCCGAGCGTCAACTTCGGCCAGAGCGACACCAAATCCTGCCGGGAATTGTGGTCACAGCTCAAGCGTTTATCTCTCCATAGACTTCACATTAGGAGGCCGTTATTGACCCAAAACGCAACGTGGTCATTCCAAAGCTCATTTATGAAGTTTATGGATCGACCTCATTTATGAAGGCTTCCGGGGAAGGCTTTTAGAGCTCATTTATGAAGTTTATGTAGCTCATTTATGAAGTTTATGGATCGAGCTCATTTATGAAGGCTTTTAGAGCTCATTTATGAAGTTTATGGAATTCTTTAAACTAAAACTTCCAAGTGTGAAATTAATTCGACGTAGGTAAAGGTTTTATTTAATACCTGTTATTATTAGCTCTCCTGTTCACAGTCCAAGTTTTCAAAGAAAGCCCGGCTGTTGAAACCAGGCTATTTGTTGACACTAGATGACAGGAATTAATAGCCGAAATTTTATACGGGGATAAAAATTAAGTTCAGATGCCATCTCGGAACTCTGAGCTAGAGTCGAGTATTCCCGCTTAGTACTTGTGTAGAGTATGTCTTGGAGACATAAATTGTACAAACTTAGTACATAGGATTGAAGAATTGTAAAACTCATTTGATGCAGCGATTTTCAAGTGAATTGTGATTGCAGAGTTAAACGCATAAACATGGCCTGCGTCAGACGTGATTTCCTCTCTTCTATAAACTCTTTTAATATGGACTCGTCCGTCTTTTCTTCTCCGATAAAGGCAGCAGTAATTTTCTTAGAAGTAAGAATAGCCGGGCTACCTTGGTCTTGCATCGGTAAAGTTAAATGAGAAATGACTCAACATTACGAGATTCGCGACCTTTGAGCTGACGGTTTCCCAAGTGACTTCCAGAGCCAGTGCGTTTACTGACAGTGTCTTCAT
Organism: Actinernus sp. WN-2022; assembly: GCA_030867875.1. Lineage (NCBI taxonomy): Eukaryota > Metazoa > Cnidaria > Anthozoa > Actiniaria > Actinernidae > Actinernus > Actinernus sp. WN-2022. Next base: position 69,109,436 of record JAOWCC010000577.1, on the reverse strand, counting down.
CCGAAAACTAACTCTCTTACTGCTTCTTTGTGTGAATCCTTGAATTCTTCGAAACCAAACTTTTCCAGAGCAAATTTAAACACATTTTGGAACAGCAATCGAAATCCTTTCGTCCGGCTTTCAAAAGTTTACAATGTAAATTATGCAAATCAATTCAGCGACAGGTTTTGAGTGGCAAGGTTTTGATTGGCTAAAAACCAACAATGTCTCAGCTCGCGCGCCCAGCCGTGAGTGGGGAGAGGATCGCGGGCTCACCGAAACCCCCACGGCTGGAAACCGAGCCTATTTCCTCTCTCGTTGCTGGCAGTTCATGCTTCTTGTTCGTGTAGTTGCCGCATTTCAGTTGGCATACACTGAAATCATCTGCTTAACTAAGATTTGTAACAATCTTAGCGGATCATGTAAATATTCCGCTTGGCTCAATTGAGGGTTTCTGCCGTCAAAGTTCATTTTTTGTTTCAGTTTTCCCCATATTAGCCGACATGTATAATGTCTCGAGCTCTCAATCCAGTAGAAAGACTCTGGTTATTCTGTCGTAAAACATCACCGCTTAGCTGTACAAGACCGCCCACGATGGAATAGATTTCCGACAATGACTCATTGAAAGTGATATCTCCTTGTCTCGCCTAGTCTGAGAGCTTTGAACTTTCTTATCTGAGCGCGCCTGACGAGATCTAACCTTTGATTATAATTCGATACCCGTTGATATCCAAACGTGTTTGGATATTGTATTTCGCTTACGTTTCTAAATGTACATTGGATCTGTCCAAACAGCGCTGATCGAATGTATTACGTCTCCTGGTTGTTCATGTATTTTTATGGTCAACAAGAGCGCCAGTTGAAATATCCTGAGCCTGTTGGAAGGCATTCGCCCTCGCGGGTCGACCATTTTGATTTACTGTATTCACTTATGTAAATACATTAACCTGGCGATTGTTGCGTGACCAGCACAGTGCAATCTGATTGGTTTGAATTTGACCTTTAACGCATGCGCAGAATCCGTGTGACATGAAATAAAAAATAATTAAAAATAATAACGACTTGCATTTTAAGACTCGGCGCTGAGACAGGCAGCCCGAGTAATTAACCCAGATATTACTTGACTTTTAGGCGAGCTCATATACATATATAGTCCTAGTACCCACTGACGTCATAGCCATCCGTAGTGCTCATTGACACGAGTCTTAATACTCCAGTTTCGTATTCGAAAATTACCGCTGAATGCAAGGACTACAGACGCATGTACGCAGGGTTAGTCTCATTCTGATGTTAAACATTAATAAATACCAGCGAGAAGGTGCTAAGCGAGAAACTACAACGATACGCAGAATTGTAAATAGCCCACCTTCTCGCTGGTATTTATGAATGTATAACATCAGAATGAGACTAACCCTGCGTACATGCGTCTGTAGTCCTTGCATTCAGCGGTAATTTTCGAATACGAAACTGGAGTATTGCATATTACTGTTTCAAAGTTTATCCACATGTACAACTCATTATTATTACCATGTGTAGAGCTTGTCAACATTAGTGATTTTTGTAAAATTTTAGAGCTGTGACGTAATCAACGGAGTTACGTTACAGCCATTTGAATTTTTAAAAGTTGTATATAGGACGGCTACGGAGGCCTTTCCAGCCACGCTTTCGTGTTTTTTATACCTATAACGCAACAGCAATTCTACATATACTGTGCTTTATAACTCTATTAGTAGCATTAGTCTTTCAATGCAGATTTATCTTCCACATTGTTTGAAGTTGGAAGTCGGTGATTATGATCTCGGTCTGTTGGACACAATTTAGTTTTCTTTGTTCACACCTTTGCTGTTCTATTCTGTTATTCCATGAGTTTTCTCTTGTGCCTTCTATATCGGTCCGTGTTCAGATTCAGCTATTACCCACCCTCCCTATCCTTATCCCTTTTCGCTGCCTTTTATCTGAACCCCACCGATTTCCCCCACTCTCAGACTGCTATAGCACAAGGGAGAGCCTGAGCCGAGAATGGTTTACTATGATGGCCGATGACCATGTGCTCTTGTAATTTACATAAAGGACACATGACTTGATTATGTTACACCTGTAGTCTCAAGAAGAATGGAGCTTAGTCCTCCTCGGTGATTAAATAATTTATACACAGGAAACCCGTAATATTTTGCGTGTACCGAGAGGCCTCGGTAGGAGGCATGGTCAGACCTTGATACGCTCGAAAGGAAAAGACATATTGAATAAAGTGTATCACTGGTTTCTCGCTGGAAAATGTACTTAATTGGTTATTAATGCACGTTACAACTTGAGAGGTAAGTACCGTTGATAAGTTTTAAATATATTATATATTACTTAAGTTGTATCTGATAGCGTCCAACTTCCCATCCTTGCCGTACACGGTGGTTGTTTACATAGGTGCTGTCCTTTGTCTGTGGTTTGTAAAGATAGGTATCAAATTATTTTCGTCCGTTGCAAAGGCTAGGTCCTCAGACGAATTTTAGAGTTTAAACTGTAGAGTTTATCTCGGCTAACCAAAATTATTGAATTACTGGCTCCCGATAAAAAGCTCAGGGTAACCATTACTGTTAAGGTTCATTCAGAGAGATTAAAAACCTTATGTACAGCTGATTAAATACAGCTTTACATTCATTAAGAAGGACTGAGGCGTCCATTCACCTTTCTTTGGAATCTCAAAAAAGGTTTTAAAAATGGACTTAAACGATTGGGTCAATTAAAACAGTCCATCTAATAAATCAATTCAGCTTGTGTCTTTGTTGCCCCATGAGTTCAGACCATGTGACAGCTCTGCAGAGGATTCAGTGCTTTGATTTCGAATTCTTAGAATCGTAAGTTGAAGCCGGCAAGCATATGGATCACAGTGGTTTAGATTGTAAAGTGTAAATTCCATTCATTTAATAGCTAGACTAAAACTCAACGTTGACCTACACCCCCCCCCCCCCCCCCACCCCATTTTTAACGTTCTGTTTTGTCCTAATAATGGAACGCGGCAAATACTTTGGAGTCGATTTAACGAGCTATAAGCCATGTGTCAAAACCTTGCCTGCATGCAGCTTCCCAACTGAGTACTTACTGTATCGAAGAAGCCGTTCATGCTCCACAGTTTGTCAGTTCTTCCAACTTCCGGTATACTTATTAATATCTCAAGTGATTTAAATGAACTGATAACCGCAACGTCCGAGAAAGCACCGTTACCAATGTTTCTCGCAGGATTGTTTAAGTTAGTGTTTCAACTTTGCCGTGCTTTTCAAATGAAATGGAAAAGTATTGATTTTGAATAAATTGTGCTGAAATTTGTTTCAGGAAATATGGATAAATCATGAATCTTATGAAAACTAAAATATCGAACTACATGCAGCACAACTATGAAATCAGTATATTAGCCAAATATAACTTGAGCCGGAAACAAATAATTATTTTACTGAATCCAGTTTATGCTAAGGGATAGCGAATGATCTGTAAAAAATCGAAGTCCTCTCGTTTAAATGGCCTTCGCTCAGCTGCTCGGAAAAATATTGATGTGCGGTCGAACACTCGTGCTAGTGAAAATGCTTGGTGCTCTCAGCGGTTGTAAAATATAAGGTGAATCAAGAGAGCATAAGTAAGAGAGGGAATCTCCAATACGCGCGCTTGTGCCATGATAATGTCTATTATAATATAACCTACATAGTACGAGCGCTCTGATTGGTATATAGCCACGTGTTATATAGGTACAGTCAAGAGAGCATAAGTAAGAGAGCGAATCTCCAATACGCGCGCTTGTGCGATGATCATGTCGAATAAAATCTATTTTTTAGTAACCGGAAGCAGGTCGCGTGACAACAAAAATATTTTCGCGCCATGAGATTGTTCGCTCGCTCGCGCACTTTCCTGTGGCTGCTTCCGGTTCAGGCTAAAAATATATTTTATTCGACATTATCATCGCGCACTAGAATATTCCTCCTCTTGATTATGCTCTCTTGACTGGATATAGTGCTCGTTTTCGCCGTAAAAACAAGATGCTCGCCTGCTCGCGAATGCTTGAATTAACCATTCGCTCGCCCTGGGCTTGGAATCAGGCGGTCACTATTTAACAATTATTCACTGAAGTCGAAGTGAATAATTGTTTTAGTATAATTTCATCAGAGAATATCAGAGAAATTGAAACTAGAAATTATTAGTCTGACTTCCGACCCTTTTATAAGTTTTACAAGCGCGCGTGACAGGATAGTTTTGTGACAACATTTGCATAATCACATGCCGCTACGGTTCACTGCACAATACCGACTCGACAGGAGACTTGCAGGGACTACAAGAATGGATTTGCTAAAGACAGAGAAATACCGAAAAGCAGTCCAAATGCACACTAGAATTCAAGTTGAAGCAGCAGTCCTCACTTTTGAGACCTCGAACCGTGTTACAAAGAGAGGAAATGCAGCGAAAATGAGTGGAAGTGGGCAAACTCGGCTGACTGAAAATCTGCCACGGCGAGTGCAAATTTATCGAAAGTAACCGCTTTCATGAGTTCACTTCAAAGGACAAATTTGCTGGAAACTACAAACTACAGTTTGTAGTTTTGTGGATTATAGCCATCACAGAATCAAAGACAATGGTAAATCAAGAGACAAATGATTTCGGTATGAGATAAAACTTGAAAACACACCGAGAGCGGCGAGAGAAGAGCGTAACAGCAACCGGCTTCCTGAATGAAAACTAGAACTTGTTGTTTTTCTATCAAGAACCACGGGGAAAATAACTCAAGTAAGTACACTCTTTTTAAGTCGAACAGTTCCAAAGTCTCGTTGTGTTATTTATTGCTCTAAGTAGACGTTATTTCAGTTGTGATTTACGAGGACCGAATAAACTCAACCCCGGCCAAAACTCGTAAGTAAACTTTGTTTGTGACGGCTTATTGATTAAAATAAGCTTCAAGTTTAGCCATACTTATTTAGTTGCTTCTTTAGTGGGTTTTGGAAAAGCTTTTTCTTTCATATTATTTATTTATTCGTGAGAAACATCAGTAAATATGCGAGCGGCCATTTTCGTAAATGCATTGTATGTTATATTCACCTCCAGGCGCTCTGGAGGTAGCCTGCGTCACATCCGGACAATAACAAGGTTTTGTTCGGATGAAACGCAGGCTACTCTGGAGGTGAATATAGCGACGTATGACGTAATTCTCGACCAATCAGAGCACGGGAATCTCTATATTCACTGATGAAATTATACTAAACCAATATATTATACCACTACGTTTTAATTTCCTAAGATCTGTTCAAGATCACACTTGCTACGGAATTGATGTTCAAGCAGGAGTCCATTCAAGCTCGTTTTTTATGTAATCTCCGCCGGACTTTTATACATTGTCTTTTCTGCTTGCAGGGATCTCTGTCAACATAACGTTTGAATAAATGCGTCGAGTAAAACGTTGCTGTGACTGGTTGCCATCAAGTCCTTGACCTGACAGCACTGACCTGACTGCAGGGATGAATTAGTGAAAAACAATGTTTGCTCCCAAATGTTCCTTATGGATGACTTAATCGATTGTTGTGTTTGTTTTCTGTTAATTGTGGACAAGCTTTTATTTATGGGCCGATTTTCTTGTCCGCAAAAGTCATTTGAATTTCGCGCGCGTCGGCATCTTAGATTTCATGACATCACAGTGTTGTCCCTATCATTGCGGAAATTTAAACGACTTTTGTGAACAGGAAAATCAGTGCATAACTGACATCTAGTGTACAATTTACAGGAGACAGACACATCAATATATTTTTGCATCCATAAGGAACATTGGAGAGCAAACATTGTTTTTCAGCCGAGGTCCCCTTTAAATATATCGTTGGCAACCCAAGCTCTAATTTCGAGTTCTTGATGTGTTTATATGTCAGTATAGACTATGTATGCGAATTACTATAAACGGGGCAAAATTGCAAATTTTACCATTATTAATCAAATGAAATAAACGTACCTCTGCTCTTTCTGTTGTCTTTTATCGTTTATCGGCGATCGGAAAAGGGGGAAAAAGCCCAAATCGCTAATTTATATACTATAAATTAAGGGAACATCCCAAGAACGCGCGAATTGATTGGCTTAAAGATTTTCTCATCAATGCACGCTGAAGCAGTAGACAATGGTTTCGGCTTATGTCCTATAAAATAATGCGCTTTGGAGATTTTGATCTAAACTGCTCAGTATGTACTGCCTGTATTATTTAAGGTTAGAGATGTGAGTGCTTTAACGGCAAATACAGGCACGCGATGCCGGACTGTACGATGAACGAAATTAAATCAATACTGCATGCATGAGGCCGAATGCAGTATGAAGAAATTTTGAGTTCATCGTACAGTCAGCAAGTGCCTGTATTTGCCGATAAAACACAAACATAGAAATCAGCTGGCAATAGCGTACCAATTCAAAAGAAATCAAATATTTCGGCTGAATAAAATAATTTTCGTAAGTATATCCATAAAGAAAAGTGATTTCAATAGCCAATGAATAAAAACAGGAATTATTTTATCATTCTAACTGAGTATATAAGAATAATTAACTTTAGGTGTTCGGTCAGTGAAGTTGCCGGAAAGAAAACAAACATACGACGTGAAGGTCAATTGAATCAGTATTGTACATGACTCGAAAACGTTTCTCTTGGAGCCATGTATTCAAATATCAAGTCTTTAGCCGGATTAACTCGTAGACAGTCTACTTTCTTTGATAGTTTCTTTCATTCGAAAATGACTACACTGATTCCAGTGGTTTGCATAGGAATTGAAATCTTGAATCCGGCCTCCATGTACTCACTCCGAATCCAATGCACATATTTTCCAAATTGAAAATTCCTGTATTTTTGGCACATCCGCTGAATTCTCGCCTCATTTTTTCCCGATTTGTTCTTATTGACTGAGTAAACCACTTCTTCAGTAAGACTACTATAGTGTTTTAGAAGCTTCCCTAAGCCGATTGCACCGCTTGAAAATCAGCCATTTCCAAGGAGCGAGTATGCAAATGTTCGTCTCAAAATATATATTCTGTCATACAAGAGAGACTGACTTCAATCCTGCTGTTACCTTTCTAGCAATTATCTGCCATTCTCGCTATTAAATATGCGGTTGGAATGTCGTTGGAATGAGGTTTTCCAAACATGTATCAGGTCTAGATCTCTACAACAACTTGAGAATTCTCCCAAAGGGTAAAAGAGGTCTGGGTCGAGTGCATTATAGGTGTCAGGAGTACTTTGTTCACCTATAATGCACTATAATTAGCCAATCACATGCTTGGATTTTGTACAATGCACGAAATTTCAATATTAAATGTTTTTCGTGTACAGTACAAACTCCAAGCAGGAAATACACGACTTTCATAATGGCCGCCTCCTAAGTTGCATAATTTGGAAGATTAATCTGTAGAGAGAAGCCAATGTTACCACATGAAAGATCACATTAAAACTAGTAATTGTCTTGAGTTTTAATGCAATGTGGAAAATTGCTGTTGAGCTATGAGCATTTGTAATGAAGAAAATAAATGAAAGTGACGCTAGAAAGGCCTTATACGAATCCCTCTAAGTTGAAATGGCCGTAACTTCATTGCTTCATAAGCTACAGCACTCAACTTTCACAAGTTCACTAATATCGACATGCTATTTCACATGGCAATGTTCATGTTTTCTATACATACAGATAAACTGCCAAAACGGGAAATCACATTTATGAAAGTCGTATATTGGCTAATGACAGTGCTTCATTGGTGACCACAGCACGCTGTGCGCTCAGTTGGAATATTAAAAGCGTTAGAGACTTTATTTATGTTTATGTTTTATCGACAAATACAGACACTTTCTGACTAAGGACGATGAACTCAAAATTTCTTCATACTGCATTGGGCTTCAAGCAGTAGTCATTATTTTTCGTTCATCGTACATTCAGCGCGTGCCTGTATTTGTCAATAAAACACACACTCAAGTCTCTAACCCTTTTAATAGAACACGAAGAACGATCTTTTTGTTAAATACATTTCGTTTTTATCTAGTTTGAAGAGATATTCTATGTTACTTTCAAAGATCGAAAATACCGGAAGAAATTACTACGCCGTGTTATTAATTTTTGTTTTGACTTGACTGATTGCTACATTAGTGAAATACTTGAAATGTTTGTAAACCGATTAAAACCCGGAAAATAATTAAAATATTTACTTTATATTAAATACTGCTGCTAATGAACTAAGTTTGCACAATTTAGTCAAAGATTCACGGGATGTGATATTTTCAAAAGATAATCTGTCTTATTTCTGGGAAAATAATTATTTTAATATAAGCCGAAATGGGGAAAACGTGCTGCAGCCAAAAAAAAATTCCCAAGGCAAAAATATGAAGTGTTTGTCGGCAGAAATGTTGTTATGATTTTCGGAAATGGCCACTTTGTCAGCGTATTTTCAGAACTATGACATATACGCCAAGTACATTAGTAATTACAAGAGACCATCACCTGAGCGAACCGAACTCCTATATTGGGTTCTCGTTCCATGATAGTCAGCGCCGATCTATTTTTAGTTTGCATACATTAGTTGAACTAGTTTTACCACTCTGTCCGATTGGTAGTTCGTGTCACGTGTCCGAATGGGCCAAGGATCAGAATGCATTCAATGTTTTACTCAGTAACCGAAGCATTCGCAATTTTCTATGTTCACGACAGTAACTCTGCAGGTTCATATTTATTACGGTGTTGCAAAAGCATGTCTGATTGTTTACGATATTATAGGTTCTATTTCTTATTTCTTTAGCGAATTGTAAGCGTCTATTTACGATGAATTTCAAACTCAGTCAGTGATTCAGTTAGGAATGGCATTGATATAAGGTATCAAACACCTACTATTGGACGGATTCTCAGGCAAGCATAGTAAATAAATAAATATAACCCTAGAGGAGGCACACAAAAACGTTTTCAAGCATTCAGGTTCAAGGTTCTTCACTTATATCGATACTAACCCTATCGTATTGTTTCTTAACTCTCAAAATTCAGTAACATAAAGATGTTATATTTACCTGTTACAGGAATGGCGCTCCTTACTCGTGCAGTATATCATTGCAGCGACCACGCGACCCCCGAAAAAATGAATAAAATCAAACTCGAAAGCAGCACAACTCCACCAGAAAACTTTAACGGCCATCCTTTATCTCGTGAATATACTTTATCGCATCCTGTGGCGATTTTCCACAGCCGAGAGAGTAAATTCTCAACGTAACTCCGCACACATACTATCGGGCACCCTGTGGATGAAACATGACGAACTGGCGCGCGAGCGGTGGCCATGGCGTGGCTTTTTCGTTTAGTCTAGAGCAGAATGTTACGGTTGGACTTCACTGTTCTGTAGGTCGTATCCTATTGGACTTCACTGATAAAGTATCCCATTGTTTTAGGGTTAGGGTGTGTATTGTTTTAGGGGTAGGCTATTGTTTGGGTAATCAGGTTGCAAACGGTGAAGTCTGCCCCGAATTTTACGGTACATGGACATTTTAGGTAAAACACATGCCTGACTCGGTAATTCCACGCAAAATTGCACTCAAAAATACTAATATCGTTTTTCTCTTGAAAACGTCCGTGGAATTACCGAGACAGGCATGTGATTTACCAAAAATGTCCATGTACTGTAAATTTAAGAACGTGTTTTCTGTTCTTGACAAAACGAAAAAGGTAAGAGGTAGGTAAGTGTTTTCAATATTAATCAAATCATACAGGAAAAATACCGACGATAATTCCAAGCATCTCTCTCGGAAGCTTTCCAGTGTAATTATTTTTGTAGTACTTGAATATGTATTTTGCAGGAAACAGTCACCTGCTGATATCATACCTCGCTCACGAATGAATTGAGCTCGTGATTCCCATGGGAAAAGCGTTACCATGGATACTGGATGGCAAGCTAGCTTTAAAACGCTGTTTTAGAAAGAGCGACAATCGATTGGAGTTGGAAAATAGCATTTACAAACAGGTTTTGCTAATAATACTACCGATCTCGTACAAGTGCCTTTAAATATATGAGTTAATAATTATGTTCACACCAAGTACAACCCCGTGATTGCATTTCCGCAAAAGGACCATTCCGACGTTTTGAAACATGGCGCGAAATACAGTGTTTGTGTGCCACATAATTTCAGTAAAGTCAAATTTCTGAAATATTAACGTGCAATCGTGTTTTCAGTTTGCCATACATTTGTCAAAGTCAACGGGTCAAAGTCCGCGGCCTTCGAGGAACTCAGTCTTGCATTCTTACTATCCGGAAATTAAAGTAGATCGTGTAGTGGTTGTATATAAACAAAACACGTTACCTAAGTTTAATTCTAAATTTGAATATTCCATCTTCGTACACAGTACATAATTCAAGCAGGCGATTGGCTAATGTCAGTGCTTTATTGGTCATCAGAGCACACTATGCGCTAGAGACTTTATGTTTGTGTTTTATTGAGAAATACAGGCACTTGCTGACCATACGATGAATTCAAATTTGTTTCTTACTTTCAAAATCCCCATTTACACGCGCAAAAAAAGACGGCACGATACCCCAAATCTCGGCACGATGCCCATAAATTGCGGCACCGTATCCCTAACTTTGAACGTGTAAACAAAGCAGGTGCTCGTTTAGTAAATTTTAGAGGCGTCGAGACTACCCTCGTTGGTACACTCGGTACTGGTAAAATCGGCACCGTGCCGCGATTTGGGATGCCGTGCCAACTATTACTGCGCGTGTAAATGGGGATTTATTCATTATTTTTCGTTGATCGTAAGTTAGCCAATAAAACACGCACTCCAGTCTCTAATATTTTTGTTTATTATGTCTTCTGGTGAGAGCATTTTAGCCCGTGTCAGTTTTCGTTTTTGAACAAAAATACAATTCAGTTAGTTCCATAGTTAACGCACAAGTTTCATAATCGGAACGCAAACGTCCAGTGCAATGTTTTTTTTTTTTTGTAGATTTCCTAGAACTGAACATATATGCCAGCTGTCTCTCCTAAAATAATACAATTCTTAATTGAAGTTAAATATGATATCGGGAAGACAGAAAGAGCTCGACTTTCTTCGATGAAATCCTGCCCCTGCCATCTGTACAGTTAAACCACATTTACTATAGCAAACAATGCGGCACGGTCAAGTTAAGTTAAGTTCATTTTATTCACACTTATTTATATTTTATAAAAGTAAATATCACTATAGCAGATAACATAAAATAGAAAAGATGGAGTTAGGTATAAGTACATTTTTTAGTTGAATAGTGTGTAGTGGCCAAAGGAGCAAAAGCTTTCGAGTTGGCCACTACCATTATGAAGTTAACGAGGGAGGAAGATAAGTAATAGTTTAGAGTCTTATAGTGCGAGTGTGAGTACAGAAATTAGGACTGAAGTGGAGAGAGAGAAATAGAGGAAGTGTGGGATAATATTTACATTGCATAATATTGATATATTTTACATGTTTATGTAATACTGGTATTACGTAATTACAAGCTTAATTAAATTTACATAATAATAATGGCCATATTTATATAGCGCCATATCACCACAGTCTCATGGCTCTTTACATTATTTCGGACTGCTTTACGGCGCTAATAGCTGCCACGCAGTTTACAATGTTGAGTGTGTGGTTAGTGCAATGGCCAGGCTGCTGTACCGGGTGACAATCCCCTGCTCTTTTTCGAGTAGTACAACAGGTTCTTTCACGTCCCCTTCAAATACTGATTAGAAGTAGAAGGAGACAAGGCCAACGGCTTATAAACGTCCCTGCCCAAGGACGCGGCCGGGATTCGAACCCCCGACCTCCCGCACTCTAGACCGTGCTCTACCAACTGAGCTAACCAGTGAGGCGGTGTTGTGATACTGTGTTGTTTATAATGTTCAGTAACAAAGATATTTAACAAGAATAGCAGTACATTAGTTGTTGTTCTATCATGACCGATTGTCAAGAAAAAAGAGCTTATACTGTTTTTTACTATTGTGAGGTAAGGATTTAATCATTGTTGGTACTTCTTCCCATATCTTTGATGCAACTACTTTCAATCTAGTTAAGCCATAATTTGTTCTGGAAGCTGGTCTGTGTAGGTTTCGTTTAGAAGCAATCTAGTGTTATGATGATGAACTTCAGATGCAGAAAGGATTAGACCAGAGAGGGCAGCAGGAATTCCTATTTTCACATATATTATTTTATGAACAAGGGATGATATTTGGAGGTTAAAACTATTCTCAAGTTGTACGATTTCTAGTCGAAAATAAGGGGTGGCATTTTCTATCCTATTAGCAAAAAATATTTAGCGAAGGCAGTTATTTTGCTTTACTTTAATCTTTTCCAGTTTAGACTGGCAGCCAGTACCCCAACTCATTACACCATAATTTAAGTAAGGATATATTAGTGTGTAATAAAGCTGTTTCAACATATGTATAGATACAAAATGTCTGATTTTAGATAGAATTCCTATATTTTTGGTCATTTTATTGCCAATATGCTTCAGCTGAGCACCCCATTTTAGATGCTCATCAATAAAACCACCTAAATAAATGTTTTATTTGTTATAGCAGGCTAGTGTTTACAGCTTACAGCTGGTGGGGGCCTGCTTTTACTCCACACACACACTCCCCACTACATTCATATATTCTGTACGTACTACTCTCGACTCACCAGTTAATTTTTACGGAGGGAGGAAACCGGAGAACCCGGAGAAAACCCTCGGAGCATGGGAGAGAAACAACAACAAACTCAACTCATGTGGTGCCGCGTCCGGGAATCGAGCCCGGGCCACAGTGGTGAGAGGCGAGCGCTAACACGCTCCGCCACCCAGCTCCCCAGATACTTTATTTGTGTTTTCCTCTCTATAGTACATTGCTATATTGCATTTTTGGGGGGGCGTAGTCACTAGCATATAGTTAGTCTTTTTGAAATTAATAGACAAGTTATTAGCTGTACAGTATTTTAGTACATTCTCAAGTTCGTCATTAACAACATTTTCTAGCTCGTCAAGGTTATTTGAGGAATAAAAAATATTGGTGTCATCAGCAAAAATTCTAAACAAAAGCTTTTTTTGAAGAGTTTGGCAAATCATTAATATATATTAGGAAAAGTAAAGGTCCTAGGCTAGATCTTGTGGTATTCCGCATGTCATGGTTCTCAAGCTGGATTTTGTATCGCCAATTTTGACATACTGTTTGCGACCACTTATATAGCTTGAGAACCATGCATGGGGTACTCCACGAATTCCATAACGATTCATTTTTTGCCAGAAGAATATCATGATTAATCGTATCAAAAGCCTTTGAAAAGTCTAAAAATATTGCACGTTATTTTGTTTTCATCTACAGCTGTTTTAAATTTTCTAGAGTCTCAAGAATTGCATACTCTGTTGAGCATCCTTTTCTAAAGCCAAATTGATAATCAAAGAGGATCTTTTGTTTTTCAATAAAGAAAATAAGTTGGTCATAAATCAGTCTTTCCAGTACTTTACTAAACGGAGAAATTATTGCTATGGGCCTATAGTTTCCCAATTAGTACCCAGTTGTATTACTCAGTTGCCGATTTTACCCGTGTTGAGTACAAGAGGTAGTTTCGGCACCTCTAAAATTTATGATACCGTACGCGTGCACCGCGCGGTCTTTACTTGCGCGCGTAAATGGGGTTTAACCTCGAGTTTGCGATCTATGCTCCTCAAATATATTAAGGCATGGGTCAAGGACTATCACACTCCTAATAAGTATAGGGGTGGTCTACTTTACTTTGGGTTTACTCGAAAACCTTGATTTCATGATACAGTACTTACCCGCTTATAAGAACCTAGGGTTTTCCAAGTTAGCCTAAACAGGTTCTTATATAAATGGTGCTTAGTGGAGTTTTAGGCTATTTAGGTTCTTAAACAGGTTCTTATTTTTATAAGAAAGATATGATACCAGTGGCTGGAAGAAGGGCGGCATGTATATTAATTTAATGCCAAAACCGGCCTGGCCTTTGGACAGTATGTGATCATGACCCATTTTAGTAGATATTTCAATTCTCAGTATCAGGCTAAATGTTGATTTAAGGGTTAGGTTAGGTTAGGGTTAGGTTAGGGTTAGGTTAAATAAGAACCTGTTTCAAATTTTAGGCTAAATAGGTTCTTATGTAAAGGGGGTCTAAATTGATATTTTTAGGCTAACAGGTTCTTAAATTCTAGGTTCTTATAAGCGGGTAAGTACTGTATATAATGTAAACCCACCCCATCATTTTTGTATAGATGGTTTCCATGGCGATTGAAGCTGTGACCTCTGAACTAATTTTTAGAAAAGTACAATTCAAAGCTTCGGGAGGAATATAATGCGCACAAAATTCAGAAGTAAAGGCGGTAGAACTAATGCAGCTTATAATGTAATTTGTGCGTCCAATTAGGAATTCTTGGAATGTTTGTTAATTCAGTACAAACTTGAGGGATATCATATTTCATACTAGCCTTAATTAGCCTTCCCCTTAAAATTACCAACATTCCTAATTGGAGCAACAAAGTGTGCACTAACCTTGATTCACTTGCATAAAAATATCCACTAAATTAGAACCTACAGTACGCTAGGAGGATTTTCTACAATTTACTTTAAATAAAGGTCATAGGTCATATTCCATGTTTCCATGGAAACTGTCATGAAAATGAGTTAAGCTTGTAACTTTATCGAATCTGTCAAAGTGTCAAGAATATATCTTACAATCACGAAGAGATAGACCACCCTCTCTTGATTTCCGTGGGCCATATTGAGACCCATGCCTTAACGCCCCTTAGTTGGAATAGTACTCACCCTTGCTTCGAACAACCGTGTCCAGAATATACTACTGTGGTAACACGGTTTCCCGAGTAGCTCAAAGATGTAAATATCAAGTTCAAATTACTCGACAGAAGCAGGACCTCCCATGTTATTTTAGCAAGAAAAGATAATCATATTTTCAACGTTTGCTTTCAAGTTTATTAGCTTTCATGCAAAGCATATACAGCTTAAGTACATCTATAAAACTACAACTATTCACAATAAGACAAATATAAGTAAAAAAGTTAAAACTACGTACAATAAAAACTATTCATATGTGATGGATTCCTTTGTCAGCGCTCTTGTTGGGGGATATAATTATTTAGAAAAATGTCACGTTTTTTTTAAATGCTGCGTTAATATATCTACTCAGTTGCAAGGCCGTGTGTTTATCTTCACATTTCATCAATCGGGAAACAAGGCTGTTTGCGCCCTGATGTCTTTTGGACAATGTATATTAAAATTACTAAACAATATACCTCTCTCCGCCTCGTACCATTTGCAATTTAATATGAAACGAATTTCGACTTCCACTTCCCGTAATTATTCACTTAATGTAACAAAACGTTCAATAGACCGGTTTAGGTTAGACTTGCCACAAGCCGACCTCTTTATGTTTTCTTTATTTCGAGCGAAGCGAGCGACGAATAAGTAATCGTAGCGAAAAAAAGACAGAAAAGGTTAAAGGACTTTTAGAAAGTCTAGGTTTAGGTTTGATGTACTTAGGAAGGCTAGAAGGGGTTAACGGTAAGAGCGGTACCCTTTTAATTCCTGGCAATTGCGTCCAAGCGTGACAAATGTTTTTTCAGTGGCCGCTTATGATGGCTGCCAGGGTTTCGAACTTCTGCTGTCTTTCTGAAATCTACATAGTTCTTTTTTTTTACATCGTTTATACAAATGAGGCTTACACACATATTTCAAACACTAATTACATTTCAGGAGGAAAAAGGAGCATATTTATAGTTGTTGTTTTTAAATTTGATTTAGATTAATCTGGGAGCTATTTTCTCCCATTTTTTTTAGACGAATGGCTATTTTGTTATTTTTTTCTGCTATAGATTTTTCAATGTCATGGTATTGTTTCATTTTCGTTTTAAATTCATCTAAGGTGGGGCTTTTTCTATTTGGGCTAGCCTTATATGACATAGGTTTATAAATATAGAAAGTAAACTTAACAAGAATAATATATTTTCCTCGGTCGACTCCTAGTGTAACATTACAGGCATTTATAGGAGGTAAGTTAACGTTACAGGTAGAGAGCCAAATTTCCAAACTAGAGTAATATTTCATTGAAAAAGGACATGAAACAAAACAATGAACCACAGTTTCTTCTTCTAGCTGACAGAATGAACAGCAAGGACTGTCGACCAAGTGAAATCTATATAAATCTTTGTTTAGGTAAGGCAGTTATTGAGTAGTCTATATTGGAAACTTCTAAGGTATGATTCGATTGTAGTGTTATGGATACGTGTGCATACACTGATTTCCAATCAATAACTTTAACCTTTAGTCTACATGTCAACTTAGATCGAGAGGTAGGTGTCTCAGCTTTTGAAGATATAAAAATATTGTATATTGTCTAATTTTTTTATTGCTCTATCTTATAAGGGGTACCAGCTTTTTTTCTATAGCGGGGGACATTTTCACGTTGATAACCAAATATACATAGTGGGCCTTAATGCATGTATCAAGATCCGGTAATTTCAATCCTCCATCTTCATAAGTGTTTAAGAGAGTTTGATACCTTATTTTAATTGTTTCCCACACCATATATAATTGAGTACTTCTTTTTCCACCCTTTTTATAAATTCTTTTGGAACACATATTTTTTAACAGACAAAGAGAAGTTTGGAGAGTGCCAAAGATTAACAATTTGAACTCTACCAAACCGAGTAAGGCTGCGCGTTCTCCAAATTGCAAGTGTTGCCTTCAATTTCTCAAAAACCTGCTCAAAGATTTTTTCTGCTTGTTTACATTTTTGTCTAAAGAAAAATAAATCCCTAGGATTTTTATTCCCCCTTTAGTCAAATTAATGCTTTTCATCCACATCCAGCCTGCCTCGGATTTTTCCAGGTTAATTTTTAATGAAGAAAATAGTCGAAATTCCTCTAACAGACCTAACACAGAGTTTAAAGAGTTAACGTTGCGCAGCAAAAATGTAGTGTCGTCAGCAAATAATATAACCTTTTTTCTACATTGTCAACTTCAACACCTTCTATTGTTGAAGACGAACGCACCATTTGCGCCATTATTTCAATTACTAAAATAATTTGAAAGGGAGAAATTGGGTCTCCCTGTCTTGTTCTTCTCGAAATATTAAAATACGATGTAGTTTGACCATTGTTCACAACACAGCTCTGATTATCGAACAGTAACGTTTTTATACATTTAATGAAGAATGAACCAAGCCCACATTGCTTCAGAGTGGCAAATATAAAATTATGTTCTATACTATCGAACGCTTTTTCAAATTCTGCTGCAAATAATAGAAAGTTGATTTTTTTGTGTGAATAAAATTCTATTGTATCTTCAAATAAACGAAGCGGATCTTCTATATTCCTTGATTTCACAAAAGCAGCTTGGTCAGGGTGAATAAGCTTTGGAATGACTTTAATCAGCCTATCACCTAAAACCTTACTACAGATTTTGGCGTCTACATTAATCAGGCTGATCGGACGCCATGACTTCGAGTACTTACAATCTTTGTCGGTTTTCTCCAAAAGAGTAATTACAGCTTGTTTTTGTGTAATCGTCAATGATCCATTTTCAAAACAATGATTTATACATGATGCAAGTTCTTTACCCAGTACTGACCAGAAAGTTAAATAAAATTCTTTAGACCGTCATTTCCCGGAGTTTTCATGTTACCCATTTGTTGCAGGCTTTTGAAGCATTCATTAATTGTTCAATTTCCTTCACAGCTTTGCCTTTCAATTTCTTCTACATTTAGCTTTGGTAAATTTACTTTAGATATACAATTCAAGCATTCCTCTTCTGTTTTATTATTTTAAGAGCTAAATAAGTTTTTGTAGAAATCATGAATCTCATGGCCTAGTAAAATTGCAACGCCTCTACTGTTTGAAGAGCCGTGAGACATGACAAACTCGCCTTTATTAACTTCTGCCATTTCTGCTCGATATCAGGTGTTGAGTGAGATCCCGGACGAATGTTATTCCATTATTGACACCGTTTTTTTTTTTACCAGTTTAACATTTTCCGCAACTTTTTATGTTCGCTTAGTCCCACGACATTAAGCGATAATAGATTCTAGCACCTTTTACCTCCTGAAGACATTAAAACGATACAACATAAACAAAATCAGTACAGAGATTAACATTTTACCCGTGAACTATAAACCGTTTTTCCCGTTACTTTATCCTTACTGTATCACAGAATAAACCACCTCATGCAGATAATAACATGAAATAAATATTCGTTACTGTTCCAAAAATACCATTTAAAACCCATAGGACACCGTCCGGCCCGAAATATATAGTTGTCCGCCATTCAGCTGCTTTCATTTCTTAATTAATATAGTTCCTCCATATCTGCTTCCTTGGTAATACTTTTTTGCTTGCCCCCTTTTTCCTTGCGGACACAAATCTTGCCATCGATGGTGTAACAGCTGAACTACATAGTTCTGTGTAATTTGTTTGGACAAATCCATTTTGTGTGTGTTTTTTTAGCGAAAAAATGTAAGTCGCTAAGGCGAGTAAAACGGTCAACGCGTATGGTGTGTAAAATGGTCGAAGCCTAGAGCACCAACATATCAAAAACTACTGAAATGATATGATTATATGGTGATGTGATGAGATCGGTTGCAATGGCAATACATCGGCCTCGTAAACCAAACCATTAAAGTTTTTTTAAATCAAAATCCGCGCGGTGAAATTATTTTAAGAGCTACAGAATTGAAAGTCATACATTATCTTTACTGTAAGAAGAAAAAGCAAAATTACGTAACACATAAATATTTTGTGCAATTTTCAGTTTAAAAAAAACCCATCCGTTTGCAAATGTCTTTCATGCAAGGCACCTGAGGCAAAGGTTGGGGGAAGCCAGATCATCTGTTCTAAGCGTGCATGCGGGATTGTGTGTTAATGCTTTTCGTGTGGCTTCGGTAATATCCGACCTTTGCTAATCTTGGAAGCTTTTTTGGAGTGAGCGAATTGAAGCTACCGCAGCCGAAAATGTCACGTCGTTTGCGGCGCTGTTACTGGGGACGAGTTTGTAAACTGAATCTAATTATAATCTAATTAAGACATGAACTCCATCACAAGAAGGATCACATCGAAATGTAAGCTTACCAAGTTTGGGGAAGTTTACGTTGCTTGGATATTTACCACGTAGTGAGCTTTCAAATATAGCAAACATCACAAACGTTTGCTGGGCATGCGTCCGTTATGAGGTTTATTTGTTAATTGGATTAACTTTACAAACTTGGTTCCAGTCTTTTTTTTTTATTTGGTAGTGGCCAATTTATCTGGGTAGACTCTAGGGAAATAAGTGGCTTGGTTTTCACGTGACGTCATCAAAAACCTAAAATCTAAACTAAGTCCTACAAAGCTGTTCTTTGTATATATTCTAGACATAGATAATAAAAGTATACACGGAAAATTTCACATCGAAGGGGTGTACTGTTCCGGAGTAAATACATTTTTAATTTTATGACAGAACGACCCAGCGTGTTTTCCAGAAGGCATAAAAATCCATGTAAGTGTGTCAAATTTTTTTAACCCGATAAATCATTAAAAGTTGCATTCAAAGAGTTTTGAAGTGAAACCCAATGATTTTGATGGGAAATTAAGCACCAAGATGGCGACCGCATACGAAGTACTGTAAAATTGGCCCACAGATCCGTTAGGAAATAATCTAATGTTCCCAAATTTGGGATATAAGTGTATTTTTGGTAGTTCTACAAGGACCAAAATGCAAACCAATTTTGCGATCACGTGTCATGACGATGAAAACCACCAATTGTTATATATTTGGTTACCTTTACACGTGCACGATAAAAAGAAAACTGAAATTATCTTATATAATAATACGCTAAGTGGACACCGCGGCAAAACGCATTGCGCACGCGCGGCCTCCAACTTCCTGTCCTGCCACTCTGTTATGTTGAAACCATTTAGTTTTGTCAACAACAAACGTTTCCGGCCTGGTATTTTGAAAAAGTTAAGGTGGAGAAGTAAAAGTTAAGCCTCAAAAGTTCAACATAAGGAGTTTATTGTTCATTCTATTTCCTGTCTTTTGCACCCCATGCTTTCGTGCTTGCACCCGTGTTGAAAATCACGAGCGAAGTTGTGCTTACGAGTTATGGAGTCTTGCTGCTTTGCTAGTATCAGTATTAGAAAACCGCGAGTCTTGCGAATGCTGTGAATGGGAAAGACATAAACGAACAGTGGATCATCGTCAAGCAAGAGAATGCCAAGGTAAACTGTATTCCTTGACTAAAGAACTCATCAGACGTTCAGCTCCCATTAGTTATTGTGTTTGCCATGTCAGACGATTTATATGCAGAGAACAATTACAATCAACAAAGGGCTAATTAACACTCGAATTTATACCCAAGGAATCTCTGTCTAGCACTAGCAGGGTATTAAACTCGGATTCAATAATATTATTACTAGCTCTTTCTGAAACCCACCTGCTCTTATTATAGAGATTCACCAGCACCATAATATCTAAATTAGATATATATTTAATTTTATTTAGTTATTACAGTTACACTTGTGCACCTACATACAGGCAAGTACAGCTAGCACTCTTCCAGTATTTAGTTCATACTAGTTGGAAGTTCACATTCTAAGTTTGACAGTGTGGGTACAGACCAGAACTGGAAAAAAAGTCAAAGATTTAGATAAAACATTGTGTATTTTCAATCAAGTATATGGTACTGCTGCTCTCAAAATGGATGCAAAAATTGGAAAGAGCAAGCCAAAAATAGTAACTTGTGCAAGTTTCATCCCCTTATCTTTCAAGTTAATGCCAGAAAAAATGAAATCTCTAAAATTAACAGAGTTTACGAGGCTGGAGGGCAACTCTTCCTTGTACTTGTATACTGTCATGAAATATCCACTGACACATGTACATTAATTGTGCTGCCAGCAGTGTTTGAAGTCAAAACTCACAATTTGTTGATATTCAAGGACCTTCCTTTAAATTACAAATGCAATACAAAAAAAATATAGGTTCTTTAAAAATAGGTTAATTTTAGAGTACAGTTCCCGGGAGGAGGGGTGCAGGGCTTTAGATTTACTACAGGCCCATAGCCAGTATGAGGCAGAGGTAAAAAATAAAATAAAATAAAATTGCTTGAAGTTGAGGGGTACTTCACCTGTCCAATGAGGTTGCAAGTTACAAAGCAATGACCTTCCAAAGTTACAAGCATCGTTTTGGTGTTTCCCTGTCACCATTTTCTTTGGTTTGGTCACCATTTTCATTTTAGTGCATCATTTTAGTCTGGCTACAGGCCTGGACTATGCAGTGTTCACACCAGACTATGCCACTGCAGGATTCTTACATTTGTTTTTGAAATGCTGCACTAAAAATAATATACTAGAGGGCTAGCTTGGATCGCAAGCTACAAAATTCTGGCGAGAACACAGACTATGCTGTGCATTACCCTTCTTTCACCATCTGCATATCAATCCCTCATCCAGAGCAACAGATAATGAGGGTTATACCAGTCATGATTTGTATATAGGGGGAGGGGGGGTCATTTCTGTGTTAGTTTTTTTATGGGGAACTGATAATCCGATAAACTTAGAGGAAATACAAAAGCTTAACTGATAATTTGAAAAATTGTGACTGGTCTGTAAATCTATGCTTTAGAGCTAATTGATGATTAGAGCTCACAAGTAAACAAGAAAAGACAAGAGAACATTTTTTTATGGGCACCTACTGGACTCAAACCCTTGACACACAGCATAGAAAGTAGATGGCTTAACCACTGCAGTACGGAGACATGGACTCGGTCTGTGTTATATAGTGCTCACCTATCTTGTGACCTATGCCTTCTATCGGTTATATATATATATATATACCAAAATCCTCCCCCTATAACTAGACACATTTGATGAGGGTAATATGGGGGGCAGCCTTCACCTCCTCGGAATCTGGAATAGTACTGGCTATCCAAACAATAACCTACCCTGAACCAATACAAACCCTAACCCTAAAACAATGGAATTCTTTGTCATTGCAATCCAAATGGGATCCAATAAAATGTAAGGTTTTGAGGTGAAGGCCTCTGAATGACATATTTAATCTAAATAGTAACAGTAAAGATCCTGCCCACTACCAATCATTATAGCTTGAAATGGGAATTCACAAGTAAACCAACAACCACAAAGCTACTTCTCTACAAAAATCAGCCTATTCATGTTGGATCATTATAGTGTTTCAAATGGTTTCTTCCACCTCAGCTTTGGCAAGACACACGTTGGTAAAAAAATGCAAAATCTTTTAAACCGTGAAGCACCCAATTGAAAACTCGTACTCCACTCACTACTGCATGCCATGCCAGAGGCAGTCAACTGTATATATACTCAAAGTAACTGTAACTTCGGGGGTTCTTGTTAAGCCTTATAAAGGTTCTCGACTTTGTCGAGAATGAGATCGTACTTGGTTCTGTTCATCTGCAACACACGATCAATCTATCCACCACTTGCACAGATCCGTGGCTTCCAAACTTCAAGTGCCACAGAGATCTTAGAATTTTATTTGCCAGGACTTAACGCAGAAACGCAGTCGTTTTGCCGCGGTGTCCGCTAAGCGGTGTGTGTAACGCTCTTTCCCAGGCTTACTCGGTCGATATCCTAATATGGAGGACGCGCGCGGGCGTCCGAAAATGGCGCCAAAACTGACGACCACAGGTATCCCAACGAAGACAACGAATCATGCGAAAAGTTGCTCTCTGTCTTGGTTGCATTTGAGGAAATAATGTTAAAAAGAAAATAATTTTAATAGGTTTTCTCAAATTCTACACTTAGTTGTGCGAGCAAGCCATCGAGTTTACGGGAATCTGTTTCAGGCAAAACCTAGGCGAGCAAGCCGTCGAGTTTACAGGAATGTTTTAGGGAAAACCTATCGCAAGGCGAAGCGGCCGAAGTCAAACGAGCGAACGAGGTAAGACTAGGTATTCAAACACAGTTAGAAATGTTGTCCGTGGAAAAGGCTGTTCATTTTTTTATCTTACAACTCTATGATGTGTCTAAGAGCAATATATTTTGTCTATGTCTGTTCTCTGTAGTTTCCTGTGTTCTTAATTATATATAAAAACCAACTGTTTCCTCGCCCAACTATCGTAGGCTCTTCAGACCAGAAACTCACTACAACCAGACATTCAAATAATTTGGCTTTTGATTATTGTTTATACTCCGTTTTCCTGCTTCGAGCAATGCTCTTTCGGCGACCATATTTGTTTTCGTCACACGAATCCATGACTCGAGCTGCCTGCAGTGACCGTCGACGTCAGTTTTGGCACTTTTTCGTCAATACGTATAATTGTGTTCATTGTTTTGAGAAATTAACTGAGATCCGTAAGATATTATTACCTTTTTTATCAAATTACAACTTTGAAAAGATTAACACGCTAAAAAAAAACAGTATACACAATCTGGCGCCATTATATTGTGTCAGGAGCTGGTCAGCCGGCTAGACTATGTACTGTTTAAAACACGAACAGCAGTGTTTTATCAAGTTTAAAAATTCGAGGGCGAAGCCCGATAATTTTTAGACTTGATAAAGCACGTGCTGTGAGTGTTTTAAACGCCTTCAAAACACGCTTTAAGAATGCAATGAAAGAAAGACGCACATCTCAAGGGAATGGTTACTTAATGAACCATTGAACCTTTGTATTCACAACGCCATGCAAAATATTCGAGTAATCACCGCCTGCAATTACGAACATCTCAAGGGAATGACATGAATAAATTATCATACTATGTTGTTTGAAGCGGCGTTTCTCAATGCAAGAAGAACCTGCACTTGAAGGATTTGGTGTCGTGGTTTACCTCGATAAAGTTCAAAACTTGGAAAGCGATGTGACTGACATGACGGCAGACTCTAAATCTTTGACTCCGGCACAAAATATGTAAGTTTAATGCACGTTTTTATTATTTTACGGCTTTGAGTTTGGCCTTTAATAATTTGAACGAAACAGTGGCTCGGTAAACAAATAATGGTAGCTGGATAACTTCATTTTAAAAATATTATCTGTGTATCTCGGTAGTCTGCTGATATTAGTAAATTTAGTGCAAAATATATTATCTAGGTACCTTATGTTCCGTGTACTTTTTGCTATCTTTGGGTCTTTATCAGTGAATTTTTAATTAGGATGAAACTTTATATATAATTTCATGTTCATTAGTATTCTTTATATAAAACGTTCATCCTAATTAGCAATTCAATGAGAAAGCTGAAACATCAATAGAAATTCCATTGTCTCAATCATTAACCCCGTTTCCCTCTGGGACGGAATTCAAATCCCTCCGCGGGCCTTTTAGAACGATGAGATTTTATCAGGTATAAAGGAGCATGCACGTGACTTATTTGCTTCATCTGATTGGACAAAATGCTCATTAATTATTCATGAGTTTTTGAAGTTACTATATCATATTTGTTGTAAGTTCCGCGGGTCCATGCTAGTACATTAAATATTCTAGAACATACCTGTAGCAAAATATAAAATAATAATAATAGGCCATATTTATATAGCGCCATATACCACAGTCTCATGGCGCTTTACATTTTACTGACATATCCCGTCAGTGAATTTTTCGGACTGTTATTACGGCGCCAATGGCTGCCACGCAGTTTACAATGTTGAGTGTGTGATTAGTGCAATGGCCAGGCTGCTGTACCGGGTGACAATCCACTTCTCTTTTTCGAGTAGTACAACAGGTTCTTTCACGTCCCCTTCAAATACTGATGAGAAGTAGGAGACAAGGCCAACGGCTTCATAACGTCCCTGCCCAAGGACGCGGTCGGGATTCGAACCCCCGACCTCCCGCACTCTAGACCGTGAGCTTACCGTGAGCTTACCAGTTGACAGGAGCCCATTACCAGGACCGTCCATCTTCCCCACTGTGTCTGTACCCCAGCACAGAGGTAGATGAGGCTATTTTGAGCATTGCGTTTCGCGCGAAAAAGAACAAAGGTAGGCTATTCTTAGCCAATCAGATACCATTCTTCTCACTTTCAACGCGGGAATTCGAATTGCTGGTTTTCACTCAATCCCCTGAGATTCAAGTGTTGGTGCCCCAATAAAAGAAGCTAATGAGGAATCTATTGTTTAAGGGCACCAACATGGCGGCAACCTCTTTTCGCGGGAATTTCGAATCTAAAAATAGCCTCATCTACTCCTGTGCTGGGGACACAACCCATAACAGAGGAACGCTCCTGGTAATGGGCTCCTGCAGTTGATTAATACATGTACTTGATTAATGTGTTCTAGTCTTTTGTTATATATAAACATGCAACCAAGCGATATTTGTATTTGAAAATAATAGAAAAATGCAAAACCCGTGCTTAAAACTGAAGATTTAGAGTGTTATGATATCAGTGTCATAAAGCCATAACTATAACCCTAATCCTTGTACCATATTAGTAGAAATTCAGACATCTCTTCTGAAACTTATATCCTTGATTAAAAAGAAATCCCTAGAGTGTACGCTAAGCCTAATATACGGATATAGCTTAATGTCATTGTTTGAGTGATTTAGTAGACTTTCCTTAAAGTGCCTTCACCCTTTTGCAATTTTGATAGCTTATGAACCTCCGAAACGTTTTGAGTACACCTGTGAAGTATACGTATCTTTCGTTTATTTGTGTTGCATCTTTCGAGTGATAAAAACACGGCAAAAAAGATCAAAAAGATCACATAATCGTAAAAAGCTAACCAGTCCTTACAATAACATTAAAGGGAAAACCTAAACTGAAAAGTACTTGGCTTACCTTTAGCTGGCTTTGCGAGGGGACTAATAATAATATTAATAATGTATGTATTTCTCAACCGATAAAATACGTACCGAGTCTTACAGTCATAATAATACAAGAA